>CM070835.1:9334612-9789612 GCA_036326025.1 Chrosomus eos | reverse complement strand
TATCCTGTTACATGTAGTCTAGTTCATTCATTAAACCTCATTTTATACTTTATTGACTCTGTGGTTGTTGCTCATATAACAAAGCCTCTTTAATATAAAAGATCCTAGCTACAATCTGATAATCGTTTAAGTGCACAAAACATTGTCAGTTAATTTAAGCTAAAATAGACCATAAGTCATTTGTACCCTTTTAGCCTAAATACACGGCGGACGTGTGAATGAGCGAGGAGGGGTCAAATGCTTTGGTATTGTTGAAGATCAGCCATTCCTCTGTGTAGGATGTATATTAATAATTAACCATAATTCGTTGTGTTTAATTGTTATATACTTACCCTGAACAGACGGGTACGCTGTACACCCCTTTGTGGGGAATTTATTAACGTAAGGACCCGGTTCAAACTGTATTCAATAATTTGTTGATCATAGATTAATAGTTATTGAATATCTATCCCCAAACTTAAAATTGATAAAGAGCTTATGGGCCGGAAACCCTACAGGAATTTTGGTGGAGAATGCGGGCAATATTTTAAGCTTTGTTGTGTGAGCAATTAATGCAGGGGCAATATTGTATATTTTGTTGAGTTTTGATTAAGAAACGCGAGCGCGCCGCGCGCCGCGCATGTTGCAAGCTGAAAGCCAAGTTTCAGCTGAGCACATTACAAACGGCTAAAATTCACCCAAGCGTGTAATCGTTGTAATTGCTAAAATGAATTACAGTTCGTAATACTGATATTCACGGTTAAAGTATTGAATGTAAACTGTAGTTCGCAACAAAAGAGATATTACCTCTGTAAAGACGTTTACATGTTAAGATATTTTCTTTGATCAGCCTGTTTCAAAACGAGAATCTTTTGAGCAGTGCGATAGAGGAATTGAATGCAGCGATGCTCCTGCTTTCAACCTATAAGGCCTGATATATATAATCGTTAGATTAACAAAAACTCCTGGTTTCAAATTTGGCTTAGCTAACCAAACTTTAAACCAAAACATTTTAAATCATTAAAGTGCTAAATGATAAATGTATTGAGAGTTAAACCACAGACGTCAATTCCTGTTGGTATTGTTATGTAAGTGCAGTGAATTAAATCTGCTTTACTAAACCCGTGGAACATAGCACTGTAAATCCGCCTGAATCTAAATTATTTGCAGTATATAGGATTCTGCGCGTGCCCTGAAAAGGTACAATTGAAGCGTGTGGTTGTGATTCTGTTGCTGAACACTAGAGCGCAGCCTTGCGCCTCAGTCTCAAATCACCGCCACACCCTCTTCTTCGACGTGAGCGTAACAGCGCCACCGTGTGGACGCTCCAGATAAGGTCACTCTCTCCTGAATTTTTCCTTTCTAAGTCAGTTGTAGTTCTTCACAGGAAGTGACTCACGGGGAACGCCCCTTGTGGCCTTCAACGCTGAGTCAGCTCTTTGTAATTCTCGATTTCTGTTTGAGATTCCAGCCTATTTTCAGTTGGGTTGTTCTAAGGCTGTCACTGATTACCTTACAGCAGTCGTGATTAGCATTAGAAGTAATCCATCCGTTAATTTTCAGAGTCTCATTCAGATTGGTCTAAAGAAAACTTTGAAGGTAAAACTGAATTAAATTCTCACTTCACTTTATGAATTAGGTTACGAATAATTCTACTTGATGTCGTTTTCTGTCCGGATAAGGTTATTGATTGTCCCTCAGATAAATCAATAAATCTTATTAAATTCTTTACCTTTTTCCTTCTCGATAAATTAATGAGTTTGATAATTTGTTTTAATAAATTGATAACTCTTATTAATCGTCTTTCCAAAAAAAAATTAATTAATAATTTTTTTTTTATTAATTTTTTTTTTTTAATTTTTTTTTTTTTAATTTAATTTTTTTAAAAAAAAAAAAAAAAAAATTTAATTTTTCTCTTCCAAAAAAAAAATATATAATTTTTTTTTATTAATTTTTTTTTTTTCTCTCTCTCTTTTTCGCACTCAACCCTGCCGTCTCTTAAGTGATATTTCTATCACGACGGTACCCACACTATCTTAGGTGTTATTCAACATCACCGTCTATGCTTATTTGAATTGAATTCAAACCAGTTGACTTACAATTCCAATTAAGTTGTTTCCCTAGCCGGCTAACCACTGGAAAGTACCCCCTCTTGTGGCCCAAAACCGCCACTACAGCCTACTTACTCCTGTGTTTATCCTGCCTTACTCACTGACCCTTCTCCGTAGGTTATTCTGACAACTAACAGTGTCACAATTCCCTCTCTGCTTCTCTCTCTCCCATTAGGTAACAAGGTTTTGTATTTTCTACACATACAGATACTCAATTTTGTTTTAGACAAAGTAAGCTTTGAAGTAATTCTAGAGTCACCTTTCTCTATCACATTTGTTATCTACAGGTAGATTTCTCTTGCGCTGGTGTGATCTGACCGTCATATCTGGTTGGTGTCCAGTGGGCGGGGTCGTCTGACCGGCGTAACCAACGCTTGCTGTGGGTGAGTCGCGGACCTCCCTGTCTCTCCATTGGTGCGGCACGCAATAAGACATCAGCAATTTGGCGCTCCCAATAAGGGGAGGCTCACCACGCGATAAGACACAAGGCAATTTCGGACCTAGTACACAAACCAGGGCCTAATAGGGGGCCACTCGAAAGAGGGTTCTGGGGAAAAGTCCCCTTTGCAGTGTCGTAAGCAGGTGACCTCCTGGGCGTGCCAGTTGTGTTAAAGTCTATGTTGTTTGAGAGGGCGCATGGTGGTTGAGGCACAGGAGAGGCCGTGGACATCTCGGTTAAGTGCTTGGAGCGACGGAAAGATTGTCCCCGACGCTGGCTCCCGCTAGTGTGATTTCAGGTCACCCCAGACAAGCTAAATTAAGGTAAAGCAAAGACATCCACTTAGTATAAACCACAAGAATATTAGATATTCTCCCGTGACATTTAAGAAGTGTCCACCCCTTTTTCTCAGAAAACCACACATAGTCGGCTCAAGCCCTCTTAGTCCCCGTAACCATTTCTGTACTATCGTTTACTCTGTCTTAACAGATCCATTAATTCCTATTGTCTAAATCTCACTTTAAGTTTTTCTTGCTATTCTTCTGTTACTTCTCTCTGTTCTGTGTGAACTGTGCCTTCCAGGTCACCAAAGACAGAGCCTACAGAGACACCCCAGGAGAGCTAAATAACAGACTGACAGCCGAGCCGTTAGCACCAACCGTGACCTACTAGGCTCCGGTCCTGTCAAAATCTTGATTTAGGCCCTGCGCTGACCTAAACAATTTGTCCCTACCTAACTGTCTGCATCAGTTAGTCAAAGTACCGTAAACGGCATCGCCGTATTAAGGGTATAAGCGCATAAATTGTAGAACAAATTTGCATTTGGTCTGTTTGTGTTTGTGTGTGTTGTGCTCCTCTCGCCTGCAGTAAGCCAGCATGTCCCGGTCTCCCAGCCCCGCAGCCCACTGGGACAGCCTTGAGACATGGCTGAAGGCCATGACAGCCACCGTCCTGCCCGAGGATACCGGCGACTCCGAGCCCCGGAACCAGGCGCAGCTGGACACCGACCTGGACCTGCTGATGAGGCACGACCCAACACAAAGCTACAGCCACAAAGAATGGGCCCGAATCGTGGGAAACCTGGCCCACACACTCGTCGCACAAGCCCGCCTTCACGAGAGACACGCCATCGACCTGGAACAGGAGACGGCAACTCTACGTCTCCAAGCGGAGGAGGCCCGGCGCGACCAAGCAAAGACCCAAAGTCGGCTAGACCAGCTACTACTCGAGAACGAGGAGCAGGACGAGGAGGAAACGGACCCAGAGTCACGGAAGGAAGTAGAAGAACTTCAAACTGCTCTGGAAAACCTTCGTCTAGACACCGACCAAAAGGAACTGAAAGAGAGAAAAGCCAGAGAGACACTCACCGAAAAACTGCAACAAGGTGAAGCTCTCCTTGAGAGAGCAAACAATGAACTAAAAGAAAGAGACGCCAAAGCCAAAGCCTGTGAGAAACACTTAAAGGCGGCTAGAGCTGAAATTAATGAACTTATCCAGCAAAAAGAACTTTATAAAGATGAGCTCGACGCTGTCCACCGTGAGTTAAAACACTCTTATAAACTTCAGAGTGACCGGGAAAGGGAGACACACACTACCAAGTTCTCCCTGACCAGTCAGTCTGCACACTTCAGCCAAGAACACAGAACGGTGAAAGGAGATGGACATCCACCGTCCCAGACATCAATGGACAGCCTGCAAGAGCCCTCGCCCTCAGGAAAAGGAGGTGCGTCACAGCCAACCCTTGCCACTTACCACGGCATGGCCTTTAAAGAACTTGACAAGCTTGCTAGGAACATTCCTACTTTCACGCCAAATCCTGCTGGAGGCCACGATGTGCACGCCTACTTGAAAGACATTGACTTCCACTTATACACTGTTCCCCATGTTACCCCCGTGGGACAGATTATACCTGCTTCGGATTACTTCGAGTCGGGATGTACGCAGTTTTCTGGATCGCCAACCAGATACCGTCAAAGCGGATTACCAACAGCTGCGACAGGCGTTCATCAGGGAATTCTCTGATCCAGACACCGATCAAGGACTCATCACCGCGATGAGCCTCAAGCAGGCAAGACTGGAAACGCCGCAGGCCTTTTACACTCGCCTCCGACAAGCATACTTCGGGGCACGGAATGATCCCGGGATGGAGGAGGACTTTAACTTCAGAACTTTGTTTCTCCGCAACCTGCATCCCACTGTGAGCCATCACTTAGGGGTCCTGGCCTGTCCTCGCACAATGTCTACCCAGCAACTGAGGGACCTCGCCCACAAGGCGTTTATCAAGCAGAAAATTGTTTCTGAAAAGACTGTAAAAACTCCCTCTATCTGCCCTATCACTGATCAGCATCCAGAGCTGTCACTAGAGGGCACCACACGACACCACCCTAACAGACTTTCTAATAACGAGCCAAGACCGTTTCAGGCCAGCAGAGGGCGACGCAGCTACGAGGGTGCTCGTCCTAAGCATCAGGGCGAGCGCCCTGAAAGATCATACAGCAGCCCACGGCACCCCCACACCCAAAAAGGGGGGGCCACCTGGGAAACCAGCCGACGGCCCAGACAGAGCCGGACTCCAGCGACAAGAACGTCCAGTCCAGACAGCCCGCAGCGAACTCCCTCTCGGCAGGCCTCTAACAGATCCAAGCCCAAATCCAAGCCTGCTGCAAAAGAAAACAGTGAGTCCACGTCAGAGACGGCAGAGATCCTGAAGATCCTAAAAGGGCTTCTTCAAAAGAAAACTGACAAAGAGGACAAGCCAGACTCTGCGTGACTAAGGGTAAGGATTAAAACCCTTCCTGACAGCCCTCCTACTGAACCAAGCGACCACACACTGCTTGACACCTTTACGGACTACACTGCCTACCTCACAGCCGCTTCCGCGGGCTCCGCCATTTACAATGCCCAGCATAGCAGACAAGCGGGCTTCGGACACAATAAAGACTTTGTTTAACCGCCTCTCTGACCCCTCCAACCACCCTCGCACGCCGTCTACACTAACTAACAACCTGTTACTCGGACCACGGCATGACACCGAGCACATGCTGCGTGCACAGCACAACAGTCCTTACTGTGCACCATCGGACACCACAACGCAAAGGCTTGTGTTGCCATGGCGCAAAGGGGGGATGAGGCCAATGTACGTCCGCGACGCATCATGCGCTGCAAACCACAGCACCAGAGTCACTGACAAGACACTGAAACAAGCGACATGCCAACAGCAAGATGTGGCGAAAGATGATGGGCCAAGGCGACCTAAACCCAGTCGCCGCCCACAAAGTAAAAAGACTGCCCTGTCCAACCAAGGACAACTCTCGCTGACACCCTGCCTCTCTCTCTCTCTCTCCCTCTCTCTCTCTCTCCACATCTCCCCTTTCAACTCTAATAGGATGCTGTTATGGTTTACATTCCTGTGCCTTCAGTCGACCAGAGGACAACCGCCACCTGACGTCATCACACCCGGCCCGTCGACAGGCATCGTGCTGAGAGAGCAACCAGGCCTCCTGATCACCAACTGTCGGACCCACACCCAGAAGGTGTACGTTCGACTCGACCCCCGCAACGTGTACCGGGCACATTACCCCAGCGCAGTAGCCCAGTACAGCTGGGCCGGAGCCCGGTGGACAGAGGATGCCATCGCCCACGCCGAGGCCGACGTCAGACACATGCTAAACCAACTTGAAAAGATGACCGTCACCCAAGCGGAATTAGGCGGACACAACCGCCGCCCCAAACGGTTCCTTGGAGCCCTCCTGGGAGCCGCAGCTGCAGTGGGAACTCTGTTCAACATTGGTATGTCAAGCGTCAACGCTGTTAACCTAGCCACCGTGAGACGACATGTGGCTGAAATCCAGACAGAGATTCCCCAGTTAAAAGAGCAGCTCACCGTGCAGAGTGCTTCTCTGCAGACCATCGGAAGGACCTTAAAGGGAACTGTGGTCATTCTCAACACCCACAGCGTCATGCTGAACCAGACTGTGAATTCCATGAAACAGCTGTTCACTGTTTTCCAAAATGACTTTGCCCAAACTCAGCTGGTCACCGCCCTGATGACGGACATGTTAAGGGAGGTGAGCTCATCTATTGACAGCTTAGCCATGGGTAGGATCCCACCCTACCTCATACCTCTGAGCCTTGTCCAGAACGTGCTGGCTTCCGCCATCACCACGCCAGCTGATCCGCTCCAAGTACACCTGGCCTACTCTCTGGGCAGCGCCATCCCACTCTATGTCGACCCAGAGCAGAGAGAAATGGGATTCCTCCTGAACTTACCCATCATCGAGTCAAGCCGAATCTACAGACTCAAAGACATTGTCAACGTCGGGTTTTGGAAAGGTAACACGCACATCAAGATCCGCACTCCAGAAGTGGTAGCCTACCACGACAGCGATCCTCAGCTGTACCTGGCTCCAAACCTGCACATGTGCACCTTGACGAAAGACATTCATTATCTGTGCCCTAGCAAACCATTCCTTAGAGACAACACTGATGGAATTTGCGGACTGCAAACCATGTCCAGCGACAACCGCTGCCCTGCCGAAGCTAAGCCTCGCATACAAGTGGAAGAAACCCGAGCAGAGATCATCGGTGACCGGTGGCTTGTCAACACTCCGGTACTCACTGCCACTCTCACCTATGACCAACATGACACCGCTACCCGTGTCAGCCTACTCAACCAGAGCATGTGGATTCAAGTACCTAAAGGTGCCATCCTCCACGTAGACGATCTGGCATTGTATCATCTTCCGAGCCACGAGTACGAAACAGAATTGGAAATTCCCTCCTTCTTCAAAGACCACAATTTCACCCTGAGTCCAGAGCTGGAACTGGAAATTGAGACAGGGGGGTCACAGCTAATTGACATTGCTCCTCTTGACTCCGCCCTACAAGCTTTGTCTCGACAGCCCACTTTGACTGCTTCACCTGTTGCCCGAGCCTGGACCGCAGCAGACACTGCGCTCTGCCTCTCTATGGTAGTCAGTCACATCCTAACATTGGGCTTGGCTTTCATCCTGTACAGGAGACTCAACGAGACACGAGCATCTACCGTCAGGCTCTCCAAAGCCGTGTCCGGAGGCTTCCGACGAAACCCCCGAAAGGAGGATAACACGCAAGAAGCCGCCGGTAACCTCATTGAGCTAAGCCCTCAGCCCTGATAATCACCTGTTATCCGAATTCATGATTCACTTTCCATCCTCCCATGCAATGATTGTCGGCAGACGATCTCTCCGCAGGGACATCATCTCCCGAAAGGGGGGAAAACTGTAGAGACTCTGGAGCTTTCATTAATTCTCTTTTATTGAGTCACGAACTCGCAACCAATTTAAATCCAGAACAAAGGGACCTAACTTTAACAGACATTCCTAAAAGGCCATGTGGTCAGCCCTCGGAACCTCTATCTCCCGAACTGGCGTCTTCACGTCTAGAGAGTACACCCTAAAGGTGTCATCTACGCTGACAAATTGTCTTAAGTGTTCCCCAAACAGCGGTTTCTTTCACTTGAGACAACAAACAGGCCTTCTTCTCCCCACCCCGGACGGAAACGAGGGGGGGGGGAAGCGCAGAACATACGTTGCTTTGTCTGTTTCCCGCCGAGAGCAATACACATTCACGCACATACACCTACGCACATACTTACACACGCAGGAAACTCTAAACGTAGGACTTTTACATCCTAAGTCATTACTAAAATATCTTCAGTGTGTTAAAGTACATGTAGACGAACTGTAAATGTGCAAACTTGTATTACGAATGTTTTCAGGAATGTACGATCCTTATGAGTGCCTGAATGTGTGCCTCCAGATGTAACTCTGTAATAGTACGTCTGTGATGTGAAATGTTTGATATCGTTGTAATCCTTTTAATCTGATCTATCCATTAAGCTGTATATCAATATCGTGAAATGTATAATCACATGTATAATCCCATTTCCCAAAGCAAGCTTAATTTCTTCTTGATCATAAAGTTGCAAATTGACTCCGAACAACACCCACTCAGGGGCGTACGCGCTCCTCGAGATGGGCCATTATCATTGGCCGGCGCGCCTTACCCAGGCGTGCCCAGCTCATCTTTAAATTCTCCAACACAGAGACAATCGCTCTCTCTGTCCGTGTGTATCCTGTTCCTGTGTATTCTTTGTAATCTTCGTTTTTATTTTAATGTTCCTGTTTTTACTTTAACTTCGTTTCATTTTGCGCATAGCTAGTCTGTTCTTAGTGTTCTCGTCTCCCGACTGAGACCTCCACGTGCGTTTCGTAAGTCTTGTCAGCACTCCGGTGAAAAGACTCTCTTCACGCATACAGAACGTTTGAATCTCCCGCGAATCAACCACGCTTGGGACCCAAAGAAACCCAACCTCCATCTCCGGGACGCCACACGCTGCTTCCGTACAACAAACGTACAGGTCTGAATGCAAAATTTGTTCAATACAAAATTTAGACGTTGTAAAGTATATCTCCTGTGGCTGTCTCTAAAGGGTTTACTCTAAACTGTGCTAGCAATTGTATTTTCCTTGTGTTTTCTTTTCTTATTGTTTTATTTCATTTTGTTTAATCTATATCCTGTTACATGTAGTCTAGTTCATTCATTAAACCTCATTTTATACTTTATTGACTCTGTGGTTGTTGCTCATATAACAAAGCCTCTTTAATATAAAAGATCCTAGCTACAATCTGATAATCGTTTAAGTGCACAAAACATTGTCAGTTAATTTAAGCTAAAATAGACCATAAGTCATTTGTACCCTTTTAGCCTAAATACACGGCGGACGTGTGAATGAGCGAGGAGGGGTCAAATGCTTTGGTATTGTTGAAGATCAGCCATTCCTCTGTGTAGGATGTATATTAATAATTAACCATAATTCGTTGTGTTTAATTGTTATATACTTACCCTGAACAGACGGGTACGCTGTACACCCCTTTGTGGGGAATTTATTAACGTAAGGACCCGGTTCAAACTGTATTCAATAATTTGTTGATCATAGATTAATAGTTATTGAATATCTATCCCCAAACTTAAAATTGATAAAGAGCTTATGGGCCGGAAACCCTACAGAACGATGGGTGGATGGATGGATGGATGGATGGATGGATGGATGGATGGATGGATGGATGGATGGATGGATGGATGGATGGATGGATGGATGGATGGATGGATAAAACTATAGCACAGTACAACAATTATTTGGCAGATGCTTTTATCCAAAGCGACTAACATTGCATTCAAGGTAAGATAGATAGATAGATAGATAGATAGATAGATAGATAGATAGATAGATAGATAGATAGATAGATAGATAGATAGATAGATAGATAGATAGATAGATAGATAGATAGATAGATAGATAGATAGATAGATAGATAGATAGATAGATAGTTGATATGAAGTGGGAGTGAGTAAATAATTGCCATCACAAGGTAGGCGTTCACAAGAACTCTCACACAGTGCAATCACAACCACACCTTGGGTAATTTCACGACAACTATAGGGAACCTAAAGCAAACAACTGAGTTTAAATTAAATTTCCAATCACTCAGGCTTGTTAAATAAGATGGAAGGAGCGCTTAGAGACTACAGCTGCACTGAGCTGTCTCTGGGCTTGCAGAAGTGTTATGAGTAATTAAGACTCGGTTGGAAGCGGTTTTGGACCACTAGAGGACTGTAACTGTACACTTATTGTTATCGACTTCTCAGCGGCTGCCAAAAGGTTACGCGCGTTACACAATACAGAAGATGATCAAGAGCAAGACACTTAAAGATGAGTTCAGCATTTGTCAGCATAAGTCCTCATACAAAAAGATTATTTAAAAAAAATGCATCTATTCATTTTTAAGAAGGGTTTTAGAATAGGTCCTCACTTATTTATGAATCAAAGGTGTTTCTCGTATCTTACAAATATTAGCTTCATTGTAATGCAGGCGCACATGTTATAAACACTCTTGTGCAGAAATGGAGCTGGGTATTGTCAGGGGTGTGTGGTTGCAATAAAGCGCACAGCGATAGAGAATTCACAATAGTCTTTTAATAAACAAAATACAAGAAAACACGCAGGAGAATCGCTCAACACTCAACAGGAAATAATTCAACACCATTTACACATAAACTCAAACGAGACTGAATCAAGAACTGACGAAACTAAGCGCTTAAATTCACGGGGAGACATAATTAACCAGAACAGAAACATGTGCGGGATTAATTAACAATCAAGGAAACTAACTAGGAAAACAGAACACGGGAAAATGAGCACAAAACACAAAAAAACTAAACGGGTATTCACATTGCTAACAATAACTAAATATTTTATGACTAATTGCAATTCACCTTTATTCCACAAGGTGGCAATGTCTGATACAAAAGTGTGAAGTGACGCTTCACTCATAGTTACCGCAGGCAGAAAACAAAAGAATAGAAAGTATTATCACCAAAACTTGAAGTGGCTCAGCGATTTAGTGAACGCTATAAAATATTAGCGTCACTGTCATTTGATGGTGGATCTGTTGAAGAAGCTGTCAGCGATCAAAATATTGATTTTGAAGATGTTGAAAATGATAGTTTTGAGAATGTTTGAGATGGCGAATATGAGCCAGATGCTGAATGTACTGGGAAATGATGAGGTAAGTGATGATGGTATAAAACATCTGCTCAAACTGGACCCTTCCCAGCTCCAAAAGGTAACAGGAGAGTTATCAGGATATCAGGAGAGTTTTATATTATCGCGACAGGTAGAGATTCATCCATCCGTGTTAGATATAAGTCCGGGTCGCTAAAGACCCGAATATGTAATAATGATTGGCGAAACATTCATGCATTTAAAGGGTTAAGTCTGGTGTATGATCTCACATTCTCATCCATCGTGCACAGGGCTGGATCCTGGCACCCGCACTCAGGTCTAAGACACCCACTCCACTTTTCTGTTGCTCATTCGCAGCAATTTTATGGGATTGACCCCCCTCTCCGTTCCGCCTCCAACTTTCATTGGAAATGAATTGTGTCCTAGCGGGTGAATTCTTCCGAGCAGCACCTTAAACTATCCTTCTCTCCCTGCTGCCCCACCTCCACTGCTATCTGTATCTGGTTATACTGATGTCTGTAAGCACACTAAAAAGTTTCCTTTAAAGCCGGCATGAAACAGAATTTGCTTCCCTGTTGTGTATATCCGAGTGAAACATTTTCAAACAAGGAGAAATGACATATAGCCATATCAATCGGGAAATACTGAAAAGAGATTTTTTTTTTAAGAACCGAATACCCTAAAACACTCAATACCCCAAAATGTAGTATTTCTAATTATAAGGTTTTTCTTTTCTCTATTTTTGTATTATAACTTACAAATGAAAAATAATACAAAACAGAAGATATTATTAATACAAGGTAGAATACAAGTAGTTATACCGTGCCAAATTTCTGTACTACAGTAGTTCGACACTACAGCCTAAGTGCATTTATTTAAGGGCAAGTTATGTTTTTAAGTATGCAAGTTTCTTTTTAAAGTGCAAAAAGGCAAAGTGCAAATAGGCTTGTTAGTTTGTCAAGTGCACACAGTTTTCGCAGCTCGGGTGTTTTGCACCATGGGACAGTGAGTGTTAAAGTTTTTGAGAGTGGCCTTGTACCATGCTGTGATTTTTAACCACCAAACGTGAGGCTAATACATTTTGAAGGGATGGGTTGTATTATTTTAATTTAATGTTAATAAGTTAATCAAATTAGTAATGCAACCAAATTTACATTTATGAATTTGGCAGATGATTTTATCCAAAGCGACTTATATTGAATTCAAAGATAGCTACAGTAGATAGATAGATAGATAGATAGATAGATAGATAGATAGATAGATAGATAGATAGATAGATAGATAGATAGATAGATAGATAGATAGATAGATAGATAGATAGATAGATAGATAGATAGATAGATAGTTCAGTCTCATCACACTTTCCAAACCCCCACAAGGCCACAAGTAGCGTACAAGGTCACAGTGAGATTTGTGTGTGAGTCCTGGGATGCAGCCTTCTATTTACACTCATCAAATATGTACTTAACCTGGGTCAGCTGATCAAAGACTCATGAGTCGAAGTCTACAGATGATGCATGAAGCCTCCCCATGGATATAATGGCTATGGTTATGATTTACAGTGTCTGCATTTAGCAGGGGATATTAATTACCAGGACCGGAGTGACAGGAACAATGGGACGGGGAGTGGGACGTCTCTGCTCTAGGCGTTCTTCAACATCTCCCCCTGCAGCAAGGCCGACAGCAGCCCACTGGGCTTTACATTCGCCCTTCAGAAGCCCTCTCCCAGCCAGGAGCATCTGAGAGGAGAGAGAGAGAGAGAGAGAGAGAGAGAGAGAGAGAGAGAGAGAGAGAGAGAGAGAGAGAGGAGAGAGAGAGAGAGAGAGAGAGAGAGAGAGAGAGAGAGAGAGAGAGAGAGAGAGAGAGAGGAGAGAGAGAGAGAGAGAGAGGAGGAGAGAGAGAGAGGAGAGAGAGAGAGAGAGAGAGAGAGAGAGAGAGCAAAAAAGAGGAGTGGAAGAATCTGGTTAAAAATAAATAGGCCTTTTGAGGAACTGGAGCACCAAAACAAGAGAAACAACAAAGCAGAGAGTTAAAAAGGGGACCTAAACAGTAAAGAAAGATTGAGTCGGTGCTCATGAAAGCCTTTATGAGTCCCTGTGATCCATTTTGCCATAACTCACATAAGCAATGGCTCAATGATCAGACCTTGGTCACAGAATCATCTCTCTTGAACCAGAATCTTTCCCAAGGGGAGCGCGGGCCTTCCTTACTCTCCCTCCAGCCGCCTGCAGCAAGCTATGACACCTCAGGACAAGACCGCACTGAAGGAGGATGTAAACATGGTGCTAAAACAAATAAAAAACCAACAGACTCTGAAACATCCATATCCTCACATATTGATAAAACGCCTGTGATGTTTATTCCTGTTGATCCATGCAGCCAACTCTTGTGACGTTTACAGAATGTCGAGGAAAGGATACACGGACGCTGTGCATCCAGCTTCGTGTATATTTTCATCCCATCAGGACCTTGAAAGGAGTCCGCCGCTGATTTAATCAGCAGCCTTTTTGTTGACTTTTTCTCAGAACAGGAATTATTGATTGGTGATGTCACCGCGATAAGCAGAAATGCCAAATAAATGGCGATGAAAGACATGCAGTTCGCAGACGCCTCACCTTCCTCTCAATCAAATACAGTGTGTCGAGAGAGAGAAGCTTTGATGCAAACTGTGAATGTCACTTTCATTCTCATTACAGAAATGTCCCAAAGGACATTAGAACGGTTAATATACAATCAACAATGGCTAGTTAATAAACAATTAAAAGAATGCCTCGAATAATTGAAACCACCTCTGATAGTGTTACTGATTAGATTGTTAAATAGCTTCTTATAATGTCTCAATTATGAAAACGTATCTATTGTTGCATGACTTAAATGAAAGATATTCTCCCTTAAGTAAATCAATGTCAGGTAACTAAACATAGAATCAAGCTTCATTTGATATCGAATTAGATTGCATTACAGATAATTGCACCTCCTGTTAAATTCCACAGCAAAACAGGTCATGTAATGAGGTTACTAAATAAACCGATGGCAGACAGAAATGAAGACAAATTCTGGAAAAATTGAACAGACAGGGACATGTTGGAAACACTAAAGGGTATGACATGAGGGCATTTTTGAGAGTCTTCACTGATCAGGAATCCGAGTTTGAAACACCCAGGACGCCATGACATTTCTCCCACCATGAATTTAATTACTGGGGTTACTAAGGGCAATAGGAAAAAGGAAAAGGACAGAGAGAAAGAAAGAAACTTGATACACAACAACTACAAAGTGGAGCACTACTGCCCTCTGTTGATTTGAAACATTAAGCCATTCGGTCTCATGTTTGTCAGGATTTTACTCTTTGAATAGGGCAATAAAATAAATTCCAAACTGCACTTTTAAAAAATGTTTACAGTAGCCTATATGAAGTAGAATATGTTTTATTCCTGTAACCATAGCGAAATAAATACATTATAAACTAATGTAAATTGATTGATGTGATTATAGGCCTAGCCTACTCAAGTCACAGTTACCAGACAACGGGAGGTCATTCAGATTTGAAAGAAGAAATTAAATTGTAGATGTCAGGATCTTTCTCGTAAGCTATGAACACGAGAACACGAATGGTTTTCGTTCTGCAATAGTCTTCAACAGTCGCGCGCACGCACGCACACTTGTCCGATTGATTATTTGGGGTGATTGTTTTACGCATGCGTGTTGCTCAAATAGATGATGTCATTGAAGGCACAGAGACCACTTATGCCAGTTAATTTTTATCTTCGGCGAATAACAGTTCAATGAAATAGGCCTACCAGCTGTTTGGCAAGAGTTTATAATCCTCGGAATAAATGGGTCTGCCGTCTGCCTTAGTTTTGAGTGTCTTCTGTTTGGTATCACTTGGGTTTATTAATAAACAACTTTGAGGAATAATGGTTTTATATTTTCTAATAAATTAATAAAGAAAGCAGAAAACAGTTGATTCAGCAGGAATGTTTAAAATATATGGTCAAAAATCAAATAGGCCTATGTTAAAAGTCTCTGAAGCATGTTCACAAGTTCACCACGTCCA
Organism: Chrosomus eos; assembly: GCA_036326025.1. Taxonomy (NCBI): domain Eukaryota; kingdom Metazoa; phylum Chordata; class Actinopteri; order Cypriniformes; family Leuciscidae; genus Chrosomus; species Chrosomus eos. The sequence goes on along the minus strand of CM070835.1, from coordinate 9,774,460 downwards.
AACACTTCGGGAGTTCGCTATTTTCGCCTCTCTCTGGTAAAATTAGACAGTACATTACTGCCATCTGTAGGAATGTAGAGAAAACGCCACGACCATTTAAACCCCAGATTCATTCCATATTATTTTTTTAAGAAAATAGATACAACAGCACTGGTATGTGTTTTCTTGCTGGTCGGGGGTGGTGCTGTACCAGTTTATTATAAGTCATATTCTCATTAGCCTTAATTATTATTAATCAGTACAGTCAATTAATGTATAGCTAAGTAGAGAAGACAGTCTCATTACTCCCTCTGTTGTTTGCAGCCACGTCTTTATTTAAAAAGGACTCATTAATTACCTGCAACTCTTCGGGTGTGGATTGTATGCAGACCTCTCTTGCAATCACATGTCTCTGAACGTGTTGTGAAAGCAAAGTTATTTGGAGTTATTGAATTATGGGTGCCACTGCTAAATTGTTTGCCTATGAATGAGCCACGCGCCTCTCGGTTTCCATATGCCACCATGACGCGTCATGTTGAGTTTTATTGATGATCATGCAGAATTATAGTTGATTTTCAGACTACCATAACACCTTATAACAACTTTCAGTAATCCAACTTCTCAGTCAACGTATATAGGCCTACCTTCTTTTTTCTTAAAAAAAAAGAAAGAAATTAATACTTTTATTGACCAAATATGCATCAAATTGTTCAAAAGTGACAGTATAAAGGCATTTACATTAAACAAATGTTCTACTTCAAACAAATGCTGTTTTTTGTAAAGATTTTATTCATCAAAGAAGCCTGAAAAAGTATATCAAAATTGCAGCCTTGGTTACAAGAGACTTATGACCCCAAACTTTAGAATGACAAATATATAAAATGTAATATAGCTTATGATGTCAGCAGCAATTTGGCAGAAGATGCTAATGCCTACAATTCCACATTTGCTATGCAAACTTTTGAACGATGGCTACCTTTCTTGACAAAAATTAAATAATTTTTAATTAAGAGTTTTTAACATAATCACTAGACTAAATATACAATTACGTAATCAGACTTTTGACTCAAAACCAGTTACTGAGATATAGGCTAGCCTAACCCCTATAGTGAAAATATAGAAAATATATAATTTTATGAAAATGTTTCAATAATAAAATACAATAATACAATAAAAGCATGGGACATATAGGTCTATGCTATTTTAATGTGCATGTTAACCATACTTTACTGCACATATCTGTGGTTAATATTGACTATAGGCCTACTCTATCGCTACTTGCACTCCCAAAGTACATATTGCAATAACTGACTTCAGCTGAACTTTTTTTTTCTTATAGAGCCTCTAGCCTACAGATGAAATGAACTCTGTCATTGAATCATTTTCCTGTTTATCACTGTAAAGGTGCTTGGTAAGAGAAGCGCAATATAAATAAAGGTGACTTATCTTGACTTAACATGTTGGTTTGTGGCATTGCATTTTTTTCTTCACTTTTTGTCATGTTTTTTTTTTTTGGGCATCATGTTGCGTGTTGCCCTATATTGTTAGTTGTGAAGGTGTTCATGAAAAACTAATAAAAAACAGCATTGAGAAAAACGTTTTTCTGTTAAGTTTTGGGTTAATATGCTAAAATACAAATAATAGTTTGGTCATCCATTCTTCAACATCGAAGATCTGATCAATGGAACAATCGTATTGAACAAATGGTTACTGTAATTACTGACGGCATTGATCCATCATAATATAATGTGGATTTTAATGAGCCCTTAGGCTCAACAGAATATTACTTCCCTTCGTAAAATTAATGAGCCGCTAATTTGCTTAATTTGCGGGTAAACCCCTCAATTAGACTTAGAGTGACAAGACAGTATCTAAAGCAGCACGTCCGTACCTCGGGCTGAATTGGAATAATTACATGGGGCTGAGATCAAGGGAGGTGTTGAGATAGGCCGAGCGATTGTCCCTGTTTCTCTGTGATATTGTCTATTGTGTGAATAGTGGAAGCGTTCGATCTTTAATGAACTAAAAACAGGCGATGCACGCGCACCCCGGGTCAGCGGATCATTCACCCGCGCTTGACTGAGCTCTGAAGAAAGGATCCATCGTTTCAGCCTTTGCGCCACTGCTGGAGTCTATCGACGTATTATTACTATTAGGCCTACTTTTAACATAAACACGAGCCTATAGATGTTCTATTTACAGCCTTTCATGTTTGTCGTGGGCGTGGCGCATATTTTCATCTGTGGCCGGTTGCACAAACTGCTCAGACCTCTCTCATTTACACTTGTTGTGTTTTTTTTTTTCAAAACTGGTCCTGACTTTTTAAAGTCAATTAGCCAACATAAAAAGGCATTAGTCTAATTTAAATAGGAAAAGAAATAATAATTACCTCTTGGTCAAACTTAAGACATTTAGAGGTTTGCAAATCGCGTACCTGAAGAGATAATAGACCTTATTCAAGCAGCGCCATGACATGAAAGCGAGGCTGTGTGTGTGACCGAGGGCATCCACACTTTCCTCAGCTTATGTTATCTAGAATTTTTTGTCTACTTAAATTTCCTGGAAATATATTTTTGCAGTGTTTCGTCAGCAGAACAATCCAATCCAAAAACACATTGAAAAAAAATATGCATGATCAATAAGTAATGACAATATATGTTTTTACATTGCTTTAACTCATCAAAACAAGTTAAGCAATCCTCTTGTTTGTTTTATGAGTTAGCATACAAAATCCAACTCAGTAGAAGCATCCAAGTTGATTGAATTTAATTTAAACAACTTTCTTTTATACCTCTCTCTCTCTCTCTCTCTCTCTCTCTCTCTCTCTCTCTCTCTCTCTCTCTCTCTCTCTCTCTCTCTCTCTCTCTCTCAATGATGTTGTGAACAAGGTCTATAATGTTCACTTGACAAAGTAATGCGCTTAGTTAGTAAGCTACAGATGTAAATATCAAAAATAAAGCATAGGCCTATAAATCAGCAAAATAAGCCGACATTTGACAAAGGGTGCGTGGCAATTTGGGTTGTCAATGACAATCAGGATGAACAATTATTCAAATTCTCATTGAAATAATTAATTTTCAGAATTTATAACCGAAAACGATCATATTAATTGCATCCATACTTATGTAGCCTATATAGCATATTCTCTGGGGGGGATATTTATTTTTTATTAATCACTCATCACTTTTGACGCTTTTCTGCCAAAACCTCACAAAACACTGTGCATCAATAACAATAATGACGCCATGGGAGCTCATAAATTGACCTTTGATATGTTCCCAACACCTTCCGCGGTCCTCCACCGTCCGCCACCCCCGTCTCAAGGCCTATACAGCAGATGGGGAGTGTGTCTCTGTCTGCTCAGGGCTGCAGGCTGTTGCGCTGGCAGTAGGGTAGCGAGAATTAAATATTCATGTAAAAATGAATGGAGAACCCCTGCGCTGAGAGCGTGCCCATTTATTCAGCTCGCGCAAGCCTCATTAACCCGATGACTGGCTAGCAGGTCACGCTGATTTCCTTACCAACATTTAACATCTACCGCCTGTCTCCAAACACACACACACACACACACACACACACACACACACACACACACACACACACACACACACACACACACACACACACACACACACACACACACACACACACACACACACACACACACACACACACACACACACACACACACACACACACACACACACACACACACACACACAACACACACACACACACACACACACACACCAACAGAGCGACAGAGAGGAATTTCAGACCTTCCCTTTGGAGTTTCAGAAAAATAATTGGCCTATTCAAAGATTTGGATTTTATTTCTATGTTCAGCAAATGCAGAAATACAAATGTATTTTTTAAAGTCGTATATCTCATACAAATATTTGACCACAGTTATGGCAAAATAGGCTACTACCAGTGTTATTTGCTTCCACTGCCACCAAAAAGAACGTTATTAAACAACAAATTACATAAATTAAACAAAAATTAGCTAGCTTATTTTTAAACATAAACTAGGCTAAATTTAGATGCTGCTACTACATGAGGTATCCCAGCAAGCATGTTTGCGTTAAAAGACGTATAATAGCCGTCCAAACACAGCCCTGACGTCTAGCTAAAACAAATCAAAATTTGAACGGCCGGGCGGTCAGTGAAAATATAATAGACTAACTAGCCTAATAATAGAAGCACAGGCTACGAATAACATGTAAAAGAAATGAAACCAAACAGCTTGTAGCCTAATCACTGTCGACTTTGCTTAGGCTACATGATGGAAACATACATCTCGCAAGTTATTTTGTCAAAAAAGACATGTAGCCTAACCAAATTCAAGGTTATTTTGGCTAGAAGTGGGTTACTCATACCCGGACTATTGGGTAGTTAACCTATGATGAAAGGACAGCTATGGCTTGCTGGGATAGCCTACTACATTTTTTTTTTTTTTTTTAAAACATATACAGTTCACTTTTTGAAAAGCAATATGATTTTAACAAAGCATCAATATGGAATTTTGACACTATTATTTCCATAGGCTACTTTTTATAAGAACTGAGCTTGAGGCTCGAGGAGAGCTGGCCCCTGTAAATTAAAATGATGATGTTGCAGTGCTCAGTGATTAACACTGTCATGGATGAGGGGGAAAAGTGTGAAAGTTAAACGATCCCTGGACGCGTCGCAACATATGGGAGACGTTAGTGTCGGCCTCTGACTGTGAGACGGGTGCCAGGGGACAACAGATGACTGGGCTGAAGTTTGCTACTCTATTCAACTCTCACGAAGAGCAGCCTCAGAGGGGCCACTGTCATCGCACACACACACACACACACACACACACACACACACACACACACACACACACACACACACACACACACACACACACACACACACACACACACACACACACACACACACACACACACACACACACACACACACACACACACACACACACACACACCACTCACTCTCTCTCTCTCTCTCTCTCTCTCTCTCTCTCTCTCTCTCTCTCTCTCTCTCTCTCTCTCTCTCTCTCTCTCTCTCTCTCCCTCTCTCTCTCTCAATGGCATGCACATACAAACAAGTAAATAAAAATACACTATAATTAAATAAACAGGCAAATACAATGTAGGCTACCTTTCAATGGCGTTTTTAAATGTTTAAGTAACCACAAGTTGGTTATCTAGCCTTCTAAGCTCGCGAACAGAAGTCCCCTTCGCCTGAATTAACACGCAGTTTCCGTTCAGACAGACGCTGACACAAAATGATTCTGTCATTGTTTATATAGATATTTTTGTTTACACCTAAGCACATTTAAAAAGAAAAAAATGGCGTTTTGTTTAAAACATCGTTAAGTTAAGTTAACTGCTGGCTTAATAAAAAAAAGAATCAATAGGCTAATTGCATAAAATTATTTTCTTTAACTCTAAACAACACGGTCGTTTCGTGTGTTGTTACAGAGCGTCTCCACCTATGATTTGTCCAAATATTGTTTTGCTTCATTGCTAAATGATTTATGACGAGACTGAAGACACTTATCAGTTTTCTTGGACTTCGCTGACGACAGGTGCGACTCACGATCTGCTTTCCACCTGCTCGTTTTATTGCTGCAGTTTTACAGTTTATTTGAGAAGAAATATGACGCTGCTATGCAAGTTTCTTGCTAGATTTTATTGGATACCAATTCCGTTGCTTATCTTGAATAAAGTGGATAAAGATGTTAGATCAAGTTCTCTGAGGTTTGAGATTTGAGTTCTTCTAGCCTATTTATTTCTAACTTTTTAGATGCAGGCTAAACCAAGACACTGTTTATTGTTATTTATTTTATCAAAACAACCAAGAAAACACGTCAAAAAATATCTCATGATTGCCGTAGATGTAAATAAAATAAAACATATTTTAACATAAATAGTAGGCTATTTAAATCCAAAGTAGGCTAAATTAGTTAGGTTAACGCAAATGTTAAAATTACAGTTGATTAAATTCTAATCTGTGTTGTGATCATTCTTCACCCCAGGACATGCGAGGAAGAAAAGAAAACAACTCTTTATTCTATGGAAGTTTGAGGAGCATTTTCTATTGGCTGTGAGCACTCAACAGGAGCATTCAGGGGAGGAGGGAGGGAGGTGATGCTGCTATAAGGCCGACAAGGATCCTGTCTGAAGGTAAAGGGCCCACCCAAGGCACCACGATTGAGTTCAGCATTCTCCATACTTGATTTTTATTTTTTTTTATTTTTTTGTAGCCTACATTATATCAGCCATGACAGCAAAAACCAAACTTTTGCATTGGTCAGATGGAAAATGTAGGGAACGAGCGGACGAGTTTTCTCTCTCTGAACATCCGAGGTTGACCCGCAGTGACCCACGGGCCTGGATGACCTCCGCGAACCCCGCGTTCTCATCCGGAGGCGACCACTACACTCACACGTCGATGGATGCCGCCATGGACGAGTACATGTCTGGAGACAACAGTCCTTTGACATCGGAATCGGACCTGGGAGGATCTAAAGCACATGGGGGTTCCAAGCAAAACCCCCCGGACCCCAAAGACACAGACGTGTAGCCGCTAACGCGAGAGAAAGGCGGAGGATGCACGGACTGAACCGAGCGTTTGACAAACTGAGGAGCGTCATTCCGTCCTTGGAGAACGAAAAAAAACTCTCTAAGTATGACACCCTTCAGATGGCGCAGATTTACATCACAGAACTGTCCGATTTGTTGGAAGGTGTTGTGCAGTCGGAGTGTAGAGATCTGAGGGATGGATGCAGCGCATCTGGCAACCATGGTAACCTTGGTCAGAGGAGTTCAGCTCAGGCTTTGAGGACCAGCATCCCTTACGCAATGGACGCACCTTCTAATTTTGTTCCGGAGAAAAATGATGTCACGTTAAATGCGAGTGATGGCGAATCGTCCCATTTCAGCGACATCGAAGAAGGACAGACTGGAGGACGCTGATGTCTTTGCTGGGTTGACTTTGAGACTCTGGCACTCTGAATAATCATAATTTATTTGTCTGTGTTTTAGTAGACACTGAAGGAACCAAATAGATAGGCCCTGTTGCTAATGGTTAGTTCTTCTAGATAATGCTTCATTAGGCTATACTTGATTGACAATCATTTCTGAAAACTCACAAAAAAGGGAAGGGGGGGGGGGGGGGGGGGGGATATACAAGCCCTTTAATTGCACTTTAAGACAGAATTGCCTAAATTTGGATTTTTCCATTCCACGTGTACAAAACCTTCATCAGTAATGACAAAATGCTATTTATGTCTCTGTGATTTTTTATTACCTCAAAAGTTTAATAAAGATTTTCTTTTCATATATTTATCGGAATTGCTTCGATTTATACATTGGTTACAGCAATGAGCATTCTGAATGGCTGTTTAATAAAATAACAATTTAATAAAAAAATTATATATAGGCCTATTTATATATTTTTTAATTTGCATTCATATCATATTCCATTGATTAACCAGCACTAGTAGTAGCTTTTGAAACAGTTTAACAAAAACAAATTCAGATTCGCTCTTTCTTTAGGTTACATAGTTTCTCCAGTAGTCGGCGACAAAGTAGCCCAGTGTCTTTTAGTGAGTCGTTTAAAGGATTCACTCAACAGATTTGTTCACGACTGAAACAAGAGAGTAACAGTTAAAAAAGTTACACGCGTTCCCAATGTTAACAAAACAGGTATGGAAGTATGACTTTTGTTGTACCTTAAAATGATCAAGACCCTAACGAGTTTCAGTACCACCCTATGTCATTTCAATTGAGTCAGCATTATTGAGAACCAATTTCTTAAAATGTTTTAAACTCGACTGACTCACATGAGTCTCCGTTGAGTCGGTCATCATCCCTTTTGACGAACTTTCTTGTTTTAATCGATGACGCAATGGGGCGTGTTCATAGTACAATGTTGGCCTAATGCTTATTCAAGGTCAGGGTTACATTGTAGCCTTCAAATGGGATTTCACCGAATTAAAAGAATAAGGAACTTTTCCAACCCTGTTAATGGAGGCACACTAACAATACACATTTTCAAACTCTTCCTAATCAAACACATCTTCAACTAATCATCGCCTTAGTAGAGACTCCAATAGCAGAAATATTGGTCAGATAATAAAGAGAGACATCCAAACTGTACTGTTGGTGAGCCTCCATGAACAGGGTTGGGAAACGTTGCATTAAAGTGATAGTTTGTTCAAAAATAAATATTGTCATCATTCACTCGCCCTCAATTTGTTCCAAACCTGTATGAGTTTCTTCTGTTGAACACAAAAGAAGATATTTTGAAGAATGTTGGCAACCAGACAGTTGATGGCAGCCATTGACTTCCACAGTAGAAAAAACATACTAAGTCAATGGCTACCGTCAACTGTCTGGTTACCAACATTCTTTAAAATACTTTCTTCAACAGAAGAAAGAAACTCATACATGTTCGGAACAATTATGTTTATTATTAGTAAATTATGACAATTTTCAGTTTTGGGTGAACTATCCCTTAAAAGACACAGAGGCGACAACTGCACTCAACTATGCAAGCGACCAATTGGTTGACAATTTTTGATTGGTTAGTAATACACATTTTTACAAAGACTTTTCTAATAAAAAAAATTCATTTTATTATTCATATCATACAGTTTACTATAAATTTAATAATTAGCCTACCTCACATATTCTGTACATTATTATTGAAAAAATATGTGGTAACTTACCGCACAGTATAACACATATCACTTACATTGATCAGGCTAGCAGTGACCTTAACTATCGACATAGAAACCTTAATCAGTCATCTCTTCATCTATATTGTCTATCTTATCGCAACTTCCCCCATGTGACCTGGAAGGAAATGTGGGTGGCATTTTGGACAGCTCTCTAAAAAGAATGCTAGAAAGGGTCTGTTTGAAGTCGACAGAGATTTCGTTTGAAGTGCTCACGGGAGTTTGTTGGTCAGCGTTTGGCTGCTCTTGACCATCATTGTCCTCATTCTGTCTGTTCTTAAACTTGGAGGCAAAATTCACTTTGCTATACAGATCCTCAATATTGGGTGGATCCTGCTTGGCAGTAGTCTTAGCAGTCCAGTTAGTGTAAGGATCATCGCTGCCCTCAAAAGATTCTTGTGATGATTTCCATTCCTTCTCTTTCTCCAATTACATCTGTATCCGGATTCATGTGAAATCCAAAGTGTTGTGGTAGACTGGGAGGTGTTGCAACTCTTGGGAGATTCATTTTTGCTCTTGGTTTTGGTTGTGGAAATATTACTGAATACAAAACATCATCTGAACTACTCGCAGGGCTTTTGACACAAGAAGGTGGATCTGGTAAGGAGATGTTTTTGCGTGATAGTGCAGGAGATGGTCTTTCTTGATTTAAGTTAGCCGGAGGATGCTTTTTAACATTAGCCCTGTCCCGTGGTTTGGTTTTAGGCACGGGTGGCGGCAGTGGAGGGGCTTGTTGAGGAGGGTTGGATGATGCCAGTAGCTCTTGAACATTTTGGTGTGTGAGAGCTCCTTCCATGACTCTGTGTTTTGACTGCCCATATTTCTGCAGTGCAGGTGGGCAAGGTCTTTCCTGATTCTTGTTGACTGGAAAATACTTAGTTTTGGGTTTTGGTGAAAGTGGTGGGGCTGGAATGGCTTGTGGAAGGGGTTTGGATGGTGGCGGAAGCTCTTGGAGACTCTGGTATGCGAGAACCTCCCCAATGGCTTTGTGTATCGGCTGTCCATATCTGCATTTTATTGCTGGGCGCGGTCGCTCTTGGTTCATGCTGACTGAAGGAAGCATTTCCACCTTAGACTTGTCCTGGGTTTGTTTTTAGGTAAGGGGGGCTGCGGTGCAAACTCTTGCGGAAGAGCAGTAGCTTCTGCCAGCAGTTCTTGGACACTCTGGTGCATGATGGCCTCCTCAATGGCCTTGTGTATTTGTGACCCCTGTTTTGACAAGAAAATGAACTGACCCTCCCCAGTGTGACAGCGACGACCAGCTTCAATCATAATTCCCCCCTGAAAGGACAGAAATAGTTCAAATTCAAAAACTTGTATTCACTTATATTCAAAAAACTGAGACAAATCATTAAAGATCCTCATTACATATAATTTTATAATTGATTCTAATATAATTTTACTATACAGGTGAAACTCAAAGTTATCATTTTGATGATTATGGCTTACAGCTTATGAAAACCCCAAATTCAAAAGAAAATTAGAATATTACATGAAATCAATAAAAAAAGGATTTTAAATGCAGAAATGTCGGCCCTCTGAAAAGTATAATCATGCATATGTATATAGTTATATATATTAGTTTCACCTTTTATTTGAATTACTGAAACTGTTGCACGATATTAAAATTTTTCGAGTTTATTTATATCTCAAAAGTGACAGTATTTACATTTATAATGTTACAAAAAATATGCCAATACATTCGGTTTCTATTCATCAAAGAATCCAAAAGAATTTTCACAAAAATTGTAAGCAGCACAATTGTTTTCAACATTGATAATTATAAGAAATGTTTCTTGAGCACAAAATTAGCATGTTAGAATGATTTCTGAAGGCTCATTTGACACTGAAGACTGGAGTAATGATGCTGAAAATTCAGCTTTGACATCACAGAAATAAATATTTAAATTGATATATATTTTTTGTAATAGTATTTCACAATAGTACATTTTCTTTTTACTGTATTTTTGATGAGCTAAATGCAACATTTGTGAGCATAAGGGGCCATTTACACAACACCATTTTTATTTCAAAATGGAAATAATTGTATGCGTTTAGGCAGTTCATTTACACGACAACTGCGTTTTTGAAAGACTGAAAACTCAAGCTTTTGAAAACGGGTTTCAAAAATTTACGTTTTTGAAAACTATAGCCTACCGTTATTGTCTCCATGTAAACAACAAAAATGCACATTTGAAAACGGTGATGTGCGCATTACGTGTTTAGTCTATAGGCACATATTGTTTCTTTACAAAGTGAAAATGCCAACTACTGGCCTGACAGCAGAAAACAGCGTTTTAGTCGTTTTTGGAGATGGTCCTCACTGCAGAACATGAAATCCACGGGGAGGAGTCGGATCCAGATCCAACTCCTCCCACCTTACATATACATAAACCTACCCATCTCCGCCCCCTGATCCCTAAACCCTAATCCTAACCCCTAATCCTACCCATCTCCACCCCTTGGATCATGATCCGACTCCTCCCTGTGGATCTCATGTAGCTACTGCATTAAGGTGCTACTGCGTTTTTGCGGATCCGTGTAAACGGAGATCGTTTTGACAAAGTTGTCATCAGTATCAAAAAAACGCAAAGGAAAAACATTTCAGTTTTTAGTACATCGTAAACGTGCTCTAAGACAGTGGTTTTCAATCATGGTCCTTTAGGGATATATACATATGTGTGTGTATGTGTGTGTGTGTATATATATATTGTATAATATATATATATATATATATATATTTTTTTATATATAAAAAAATTTTTTAGTAACAATGAGGGGTTACATATCTCTTTATTCCTCATGAAGCACCTTGCATTGGCCAAATCTCCGGAGGAGCCTGTAGGGCCAGCGGTAGATGGACTGTCCAGTCTTGAGGTCCAGCAGGCAAATAGCCTCTTTCTCAGAAGACAGCAGGTATGACCCAGATATCCTGCACCTCTGAGACGCATCTGTGCTCTGCACTGTCACCTGGAACTGGCCTGTGGGGCGGAATTCATAAAAAACATCAAACCAAAGTCTCTCTGGACAAACCCAGTGATGTCAGATCTCTGGAACTAAAGAATATTTTACAGGGGTTGCCAAGACTGATGGAGTAGTGAAATTGATTACATTAATAATTGGTCTAAAACAATCTTAAATCTTGATCAATAGGAAAGAAATGTCTTTAAAAAAAACAGGCTGCATATACCTAACTTTATCATTAGTAAGCTAATATATTCACACACACACCACACACACACACACACACACACACACACACACACACACACACACACACACACACACACACACACACAACACACACACACACACACACACACACACACACACACACACACACACACACACACACACACACACAGTATATATAGAGTGGGGCCAAAAAGTATTTAGTCAGCCACTGATTGTGCAAGTTCTCCTACTTAGAATGATGAGAGAGGTCTGTAATTTTCATCATAAAGGTACACTTCAACCATGAGAGACAAAATGAGAAAAAAAAAAATCCTGAAAATCACATTGTAGGATTTTTAAAGATTTTATTAGTAAATTATGGTGGAAAATAAGTATTTGGTCAATAACAAAAGTTCAACTCAATACTTTGTAACATAACCTTTGTTTGCAATTACAGAGGTCAAACGTTTCCTGTAAGTCTTCACCAGGTTTGCACACACTATAGCTGGTATTTTGGCCCATTCCTCCATGCAGATCTCCTCTAGAGCAGTGATGTTTTGGGGCTGTCGCTGGGCAACACAGACTTTCAACTCCCTCCACAAATGTTCTATGGGGTTGAGGTCTGGAGACTGGCTAGGCCACTCAAGGACCTTGAAATGCTTTTTACGGAGCCACTCCTTTGTTGCCCGGGCGGTGTGTTTGGGATTATTGTCATGCTGGAAGACCCAGCCACGTTTCATCTTCAAGGCTCTCACTGATGGAAGGAGGTTTACATGGCCTCACGATACATGGCCCCGTTCATTCTTCATCAGTTTTCCTGTCCCCTTTGCAGAAAAACAGCCCCAAAGCATGATGTTTCCACCCCATGCTTCACAGTAGGTATGGTGTTCTTGGGATGCAACTCAGCATTCTTCTTACTCCAAACACGACAAGTTGAGTTTTTACCAATTGTTTTTATTTTGGTTTCATCTGATATATGATATCCACATCCACATGATATATTCTCCCAATCCTCTTCTGGATCATCCACGCTCTCTGGCAAACTTCAGACGGGCCTGGACATGTACTGGCTTAAGCAGGGGGAAACGCCTGGCACTGCAGGATTTGAGTACCTCTCGGTGTAGTGTGTTACTCATGGTAGCCTTTGTTACTTTGGTCCCAGCTCTCTGCAGGTTATTTATCAGGTCCCTCCGTGTAGTTCTGGGATTTTTGCTCACCGTTCTCATTTGACCCCACGGAATGAGATAGTCCCAGATCGAGGGAGATGGTCTTGTATGTGGTCTTGTATGTCTTCCATTTTCTTTCAAGTGCTCCCACAGTTGATTTTTTCACACCAAGCTGCTTGCCTATTGTAGATTCACTCTTCCCAGCCTGGTGCAGGTCTACAATTTTCTTCCTGGTGTCCTTCGACAGCTCTTTGGTCTTGGCCATGGTTGAGTTTGGAGTGTGACTGTTTGAGGCTGTGGACAGGTGTCTTTTATACAGATAACGGGTTCAAACAGGTGCCATTTATAACGAGTGGAGGACAGAAGAGCTTCTTAAAGAAGTTGTTACAGGTCTGTGAGAGCCAGATATCTTGCTGGTTTGTGGGTGACCAAATACTTATTTTCCACCATAATTTACAAATAAATTCTTTAAAAATCTACAATGTGATTTCCTGGATTTTTTTTTCTCATTTTGCCTCTCATAGTTGAAGTGTACCTATGATGAAAATTACAGACCTCTCTCATCATTCTAAGTAGGAGAACTTGCACAATCAGAGGCTGACTAAATACTTTTTGGCACCACTGTGTGTGTATATATATAAAAAAAATATCAGTCTTTATATGACACATATTTAAAGTATACCTGAAGTATACTTGCAATAGTTTCAGTTTAGCACAATCAAATATACTATAAGTCCCCCTGCAGTCAATAATTGTATCCATTAAAACTCATCTTTGATCACCAAAATTACATATTTAAAAAATGTTTTCCCTTGACATTTTTTTCATGCAAGCTTGAAAACTCACACCCTTGCCTCATTTAGTATATGAGGTTCTATGAATATGCAAATTAAGCACTATTTCTGGGTAACTAAATTACATTTAGTAGCCTACTAAATATGTTTTTTCCAATTAAGCACACTTTAAGTTTACCAATTTAGTATGCTAAAAGTACAATTGCAGGGTTTTCATATTAAGTACTGAAAATATGTAATTGTATTTGTAGTATACTTAGCATAATTGATTTTTCTCTAGGGTATGTACTGAGGGCCCTTAGTTTCACCTTTTATGCACACATAGATATATAGTCATTGGATATATAGCTATATAGCAGTTTATCTGTGTGGCTCAAAAACAGATTTCAGATAACCGTTATTTCATGTTTCGAAGCATTTGCGTTATCAGTGTTGCAAGTCATCTTGAGACTGACCACCAGTTTCTCAGACTAGACTTCTTATCATTTACATTTAACCGTTATTTAACGCATCTCTGGGTGAGCATTTTAATACTAAGAAAACTGGGGGAAACTAGGAATGCACTGCATAATATTTATTTATGAGAAAGAGGAAGGTCGATCCCACAATGTTTTAAATAAATAAAATGTACAAGTTAATAAAACAAGACCTGTAACTTCTCACCAGACTACTTCTAAATGAGACAGAAATATGTCGAGATGCTGAAACGAACAGCAAGATATGATGCAACACCAAAGACGGCCATCTGCCGCACGAGTACACAAAAGCAACAATAAAATAAAATTACAATATAGGACAGATAAAAGGACAAGAACTTAGACCTGAACACTTTTAGACTTAGTGTTCAAAGATAAGGAGATAAAACAATATTTTGACACTTTTTATAACTTTTTCATTTATCTACCGCAATAATGTCTGGGGATTTTTCTCAGCAAAAAAAATATTGATCTATGCCATTATTTGTGAATAATTTTATTAATTAATCATCATGTAATTTAATTCAATTTTTTTTAAACACTTGACAAACCTAATGATCATCTCTGCTTATCAAATAGTATGTGTGAGAGTGATTATTTCTGTGCTCTTTTCTTATTATTTTAGACCTACATGTAGATGCAGGACCACATAATGGAAACAGAAGTACGTCTGCATCATTAAAACACATCCTCTTGCTTAACTGCCACAAACAGTTGGTTACACCTAGTTTAACAGTAGCTAATCGTTATCGTGGTTCTGGATCAGGCTTCGCTTATAGTGAAGCCGAAGTGTATTTTCAGAGCTCAGTCTCACCTGCTCCCCAGGTGGAGTACAGTTGATTATCAGCCAATGGCATGTATTTATCTTTCTGGACTTTCCTGGCATCTTCAGTTTCTTGGGTCTTCTAAAAAAAACAAGGCAGTTGATAGCAATGTACATTAGTAATTCCTCTTTTTATGCTATCTATCTTTAAAAAGAACTATCTTGTGCAATCATAAACTCAAAGGTGTGGTTTATCAACACTTCCTCTGTGACAGCCAGACGAACTGTTGTGTTAAGCTGTACCTTAAAAACTGTTTGTCATAATAGATGTGTTGACTTAAGTCACTTTAGTACTTGGACAATGTACTTCCATTTAATGATGACTTGCTTTATGAGGGCTTACAAGAAAGATGCAACTAAAATTATTCAATTAAATGCTTGATTTACCAACACGTCATCTCTTATTTTCTGCCAAAATGTTGGTTAATGACTAGCTTTGATATGAGACAAAATGTTTGTTTTAACTAGTTTAGTGTATCAAGCAAACTAGCTCTGGTTTTGGATACATGAATGGATCAAAACGGATAATTTCTGAGAGGAGACTGGATCCAATAATATGTTCCTAGATAAAATCCTTGTTCGTAGTTGCTTGAACAATTGATCAATAATATATTTTAATAATTTCCCTTTTATTTTAGCAGTGGCTGATAACAAAAAAAAGGCAACATATCACACTCAACTTTTTAACTTAATGCAACTAATTCACTCCAATTGAACTAAAATACTTTTATTTATCTAATGAGCTACAGGTAGTCTTTTGAACTTAAAAAAATTATTTTCAAGGAACAAAAAAAAACTAGTTGAGCCTTAATAATTCTTGTCAAAGCAACTAAAAACAACTAGTTGAGCCAACTTGGGAAAAAATAAGCCAACCTATCACGCTCAACTTTTTAGGTTAACAAATTATTAGCTCCGTTGAGCCAACTTAAAAACGTTTGTTCATCTAATTAGTAAAGTAGCCTTTTGAACTTAAAAATTCTTGTAAAGGCAACTATAGAATGTTTTGCATTTGGCAATGCAAGCAGATCTCCAATCCTTGTTTTTTATATCCATGATTTTCAAAGATAACTTCATAGAGTAAGACCCAGGCTATAAAAGCTTTTGTAGCTTAAACACCATATTGGTGCTAGCAATGCCAAGGTCATGGTCAAGGTTCGATTCTCATTGAATGCATGACCAAATGAAACATATAGCCTACCTTGAATGCAATATAAGTCATGTTGAATAAAAGCATCAGCCAAATATGTAAATGAAATGTAATTGTCATTGTTATGGTTAAGGTTTGTTTGACAGGAATGTTTGACCCAAAAACACATTGTACTTTGCAAAATCCTCATACCTGAAAGGCTATCTGGCACAGAACAGAGATCCAGTCCTCTCGAGTGGGAGCAGCGATGGTGTAGGTGCATGAGGTGGTGTTTAAAAAGAAGGCAGAGCAATCCTTGGGACAGCTCTCTCCTGGGGCCGGGGTGATGCTCAGACAGTCTGTCAGGCGAATCACCCGTTTGTCTGTTTTCCTGAGCCCCGCAGGCCTTCGCAAGCGACAAACCCCTTCAGACCCCCTCCATCACGCATGTCGTACAGCTCCATGCGACCAATCCCTGCCGGGCTGGGCTCGAACAGAATCAGCCAGGATTTCCGCCATATCTTCTATAGGAACAAGGGGAATGTTTTAATGGAGGCAAAGACAAATGAATTATTTTGTGGCAAGGGTTTATCCGACTGTCTGGTTCAGTACTCCTCCACTGGGACTGGTTAGTATCTGGGAGAACATGCCAGAGGCGGCAGCAGAAGTTATGAAAAGTTCCTTCGTTTTATCTCCTATGCATGATTCATAGCCGTTAAACGCTACCATGAAGATGGAAGTACCTCAGGTGGTAACCAGCTGCCGTTTCCCTTCTATATTAATAATGTACAGTTGAAGATTTCTGACCACCTATAATTCCCAACGCTAGTTGTAAATAATTAAAGGGATGCTTTAATGGTGTTATAACTGTGATTAGCAATGCTTTTACAAGCTTTTCCTTTCCATTACTTCCTACCTAATACATTGTAATTACTTTACAGGAGTAGTTCACCTACAATAATTCTGTCATCATTTACTCACCCTCATGTTGTTCCAAACCTGTATGACCTTTTCTTCTCCAGAACACAAAATATGATATTTTGAAGAACGTTGGTAACCAAACAACATTGGAGTCCATTCACTTACATTGTATGGACGGAAAAAAAAATACTCCACAGAAGAAAGCAAGCTATGCTGATTTGGAATGAAATGAGGGCAAGAATAAATGATGATTAAAAAAAAAATTTCATCACTTGGTGGATTTTAATCTCCCTTTAAATCGGTTGATATTTATGCATTTGCCTGACATTTTTATGTATGCGTGTTCCCATGCAAGTTTAACCCATGACCTCGGCCTGGCTAACTTCACACTCAAGCAATAAACATACTATAATTAATCGATTATAATAGTACTACTAATACTTGAATTTTAAATAATGAATCAATAAAATGAAAGCCACACAATTTCCAAGTGTTAAATGATCATTTTCAATGAACAACTTTACCTTTCCAAACTTGACCCCCTGCAAAAAGAGCGGCCCCTCTTTAGAGATTACGTCCATTATGCTAGTTTGCCTCTAAATGCTCCTGTCCAGTTCCTGTATTTTCTACAGAAGGTGACAAAACAGAGAGAGGGGAGAGAGAGAGAGAGAGAGAGAGAGAGAGAGAGAGAGAGAGAGAGAGAGAGAGAGAGAGAGAGAGAGAGAGATGCTAACTTTGATATTAATCAAGCTTCTGTGAGGGTAGGGGCCACATCATTCGTCACCAAGAGGTCTAAAAATGGTCAACACTGGTTTCCTACAAATACTGAGACCACCTTTGACGTGCTTCTTTATTAACAATCAGCCGAGCTTGGTCATAAACAGGACGTTGCAAAGAGATGTAATTAGATACTCAAAGTAATCTCAAAGAAGATTTTTATTTGCAGTTTGCATCATAAAACGAAGAGCATGAATTGACGTTCATATATTTACACTGGATGTGTAGCAAATAAACAATTAATTGTCAAAAACATGCCTGAGTGAATATTAGATAAATACTGTAACACTATCGCTGTTACATAATTACATGAACATCAAGATAGAGCAAAACCTGCTGAAAACTACTTATACAAACTCAAAGCTGTATTTTTTTCCTGTATTTTGGAACAAAAGATTCACTGAAATGAATGAAACAATATACAGTTCCATGAAGAACACATTTTGTACAAAATGACATAAAACCGAAGCCTCTCTCAATGAAGAATTTAACATCGAAGGAGTAGACAGCATTAAAAATCCATGGAGCTGTTGGCCAAGTAGTCTTTGCGGCCGATGTTGGTGACCTGTTTTGTCTGCATGGCCTCCAACTTGGGACAATCTGTGATCCTGTGGCCCAAACCGCCACAAAATGTACAGCCTCTCTCTCCTAGAAATGAAAAGGAGAATTTACCTTTGAGCCTCTTTGCACAATCAAGCAAATGTTGCAACAATGTTATTGCAAGTAAGCTATATAAGCTTGCTTCAGCAATAAGGTATGTAATTTGTACCTCCAATATCCAGCATCGTCTCGTCTCCCGTTTGGAGGACCTGCAGTACAGGAGGAACCTTCTGTTTGGCTTCAACCAAAAGAGCTTTCAGATCCATCAGCACAGACTCATCTATGAAATAAAACAAGAGTTTAGATGCACAATAACATCTATACAGTATATTTTTGGAAATAATTATTCATTGTTTGTGGTAATTTTATTTCGGAAGAAGCAACTCACAAATAAAAATGAAAAAGGAAACAGAGAAATTAAAACTCACCACATCCTTTGTTTATAAATGTTGTTGCTATTCCTGTCTTTCCTGATCGACCTGTTCTGCCTATTCGGTGGACTGTGGAATAAATATTACACATTTCATGTAAACATACACACAAAAAAAAAAAAAATCTACAGTTATATTATGCTGGAGCTTTCATCATAACTAACTACTTTTCTGAACATTTTTGCAATGACATTAATAAGCTAATTTCATAAACTTTTGTCAAATGTGAAAGGAGTGCTTAACTACCGTTATTTAAAATAAATGCCACTTATTTTAACAGTTTGTTATCTAAAACACATTCGTACATGTGTGGCTTCTAAATACATTTTGAACTGTATGAACCATATTAAAGGTGCACTAAGCGATGTCGGATGACGTCACTTCTTGTTGTTTAAAGTATTGTCAAACAAAACAGAGGCTAGCTAGACCCTCCTCCTCGCACTAAATCCTTCTTGTAGGTTATTGGCTTGGAACAGTTTGTTATGTTTTGTGGTGAGGGTTAGCCCAGTTTGTTTTTGTTGCCGTTTTTGGAGCCTGCGTTTTTTTTACAGTTGTTCAGGGGACAGGCAGCTAGCGGATAGTGAGGAGATGTTTGCTGTATGTGACAAAAAATGATTTGGCCTTAAAAACCTGTGACATCGCTTAGAGCACCTTTAAATACTAGTTTGTTCAAAAGTTTGTGTCTTATGCTCAAGAAGGCTGATTAAAAATAGATCAGTTTTTCTGATCAGAAAACATCTGAAATTTTATTACAACATAAATTAATTTGTTTTCCGATTTAATATATTTTCAAATTAACATATCAATGTTGAAAACAGTTGTGCAGTCACATTTTTGATGAATAGAAAGATAAACAGAACAGCATTTATTTGAAATATAAATCTTTTAAAGCATTATAAATGTATTCATGTAGTACCTTTGGATATTTTTATGCTCATAAAAATCATTTATATTTATATATAAAAAAAAATAATAATCTGAACACCTACCATAGTTCTCAATCTCCTCTGGCATGTCATAATTGACTACATGCTGGATAGCTGGGAAATCCAGACCCTTCGAAGCAACATCAGTAGCCACCAAGACGTCTTTCTTTCCCTCTTTGAATGCTTCAATGGCTTTCGTTCTCTCTTCTTGGTCTAAAAAGCACAATTGAGGAGTGTTGCTGAACTATATGATCTGTTTACTTTTGTGCTGAACAGTCACATTCATATTCATAACAGACTATTAGATATTTTAGATAACGTGAACAGCATTAGCCAGTGCGTATAACCAGCGTCAAGAGAAGCCACAGAAACTCATCGGTCCTTTCAGGTCAAGTGAGATGAAAAGTTCTGGTTTAGCACTATGATAGGAGCCACACTGCAGCAGAAACTGACACCCGGTGGAGAGCGTCTGTAGCTGCATACAGCTGATTGATGGTGTGTGCTTTACAAGCAGATTGAGATGGATGATGTGGTACCTTTTCCTCCGTGAATAGCCACTGCCTCCACACCTTTCAGCAGAAGATACTCGTGTATGGCATCTACATCTGCTTTCTTCTCCGCAAAGATCAATACCTAAGACACAATGTACAAAGTATGATCTTTAGAAGAGATAATGTAGGGTTCTCAGATGTGGTTTAAAAAGAACGAGAGGCTACGTACCGGAGGTGGGGTTTTTTGAAGACACTCCAGGAGATAAACCATTTTGGCCTCCTCTTTGACATATTCCACTTCCTAAAACACACAAAAGTTCAGGGTTGGAAAGATTTTTTTATGTTATTAAGTCTCTGATACTGTTCAAAAATACTGTTAAAATCCTTAAACATCACTACCATTCAAAATATGTTTTCCATTTTAATATATTTAAGAAATATAGCTGAATTTTCAGCATTTCAGTCTTCAGTGTCACATGATCCTACAGAAATCATAATATGCTGATTTGCTGCCCAAGAAACATTTCATATTATTATCAGTTACAAAAAGAGTTGCTTGATATTGTGTAAACCGTAATTCTTTTTTTTCAAGATATTTGATGAATAGAAATATAAAAAGAACAGACATTTAATTATCACATTGATCAATTTAATGCATCTTTGCTGAATAAAATAATTAATTTCTTCCAAAAACAACAACCTTTTGAACGATAGTGTATTATACACAGTCATAATTTACTCACCCTCTTGTCATTCCAAATCTGTATGCATTTCTTTCTTTTGCAGAAAATCAAGGAAGATATTTTGAAGAATGTTGGTAACCAAACAGTTTCAGTTCCCATTGACGTCTGACAGTCATTTGGGAACTGAAACGGTTTGTTAAAGGAACACTCCACCGTTTTTTTAAATAGGGCTTATTCACATTCTTTCCTACATTTAGATAGGTGTGCAAATACATTTTTGTCTCAGTGCATGCATTGTTTTAGTTTGACAAGCTCGGTGCTAGCTTAGCTTAGCACAATGAATGGAATCCTTTGTTGCCAGCTAGCATCTCCTGAGTAAAAGTGATAATTTTTTTTTTTAAAAACACATAATTACTTCTTGTGGCCTGTGTATTCACAACGAGTACAAATAGCGCTGCAGATTAACACTAGGCGATTTCTTAGGCAGATATTGACTTGGGACTATATTAGGGGAAAGCACAGGCGAAGCACTGCAGCACAGGCGAAGCACTGCTGCTTAGGGCGAAGCACTGCTGCTTGGGATTTCATGTGTTGCGTGGTATCTCTGCGCCCAAGTAGCAGTGCTTCGCCTGTGCTTCCCCCTAATATAGTCCCAAGTCAATATCTGCCTAAGAAATCGCCTAGTGTTAATCTGCAGCAGATTGTACTCGTTGTGAATACGCAGGCCACAAGAAGTAATTACGTGTTTTTTTTTTTTATCACTTTTACTCAGGACATGCTAGCTGGCAACAAAGGATTCCATTCATTGTGCTAAGCTAAGCTAGCGCCGATCTTGTCAAACTAAAACAATGGATGACCTGAGACAAAAATGCATTTGCACACCTATCTAAATGTAGGAAAGAATGTGAATAAGCCCTATTTCAAAAAACGGTGGAGTGTTCCTTTAACCAACATTCTTCAAAATATCTTCTTTCATGTTCCACAAAAGAAATAAAATCATACCGGTTTGGAGCGACACGAGGCTGAGTAAATGATGATAGAATTTTACAAAACAAGTAAAAGGATTGAATGGAGGATGAGGAAAGAATAACGCTGGGCCTTCATTTTAATGTCTTACCTGGATGACGTCCAAGCTCGCAGCTCCAGCTCTGCCCACATTAATGGTGATGGGTTTCACTAAAGCACTTTTGGCAAAGTTCTGGATCTTCTTGGGCATAGTGGCACTAAAGAGCAGCGTTTGTCTCTGACCCTAAAGCAGAGACATATTGGGCAAAAAAAAAAACACTCTTATCCTGGTGAAATACCCTTGATGATAAAACCACTACATATTCAGGAAAACATTGAAAAGGCCAGTGACATTTCACTAAATTTACTGACTAAATGTTCTATAATCGGGTTGCCTAATCATGAGACGTGCAGAAAAGTACCTTAAAGTAAGAGAAGATAGTCCTAATGTCCTCCTCAAAACCCATGTCAATCATCCTGTCAGCCTCATCCAGAGCCAGATAGCGGCAGATATCCAGACTCACCATCTTCTTGTTCAGCAGGTCCATCAGTCTGCCAGGAGTGGCCACCATCATGTGCACCCCACTACAATCACATTATCATTCATATGTTTATAAGGGATTTCTAACTAAATCAGCATCCAAATAAAAACCCAGTATGCCGCCCTGGTATTTTATGACCTTCTCTTTTTTAAATGTGATGAGGTGTAAATTTAAATAATTTGACTTACTGCTTTACAACCTCCATCTGGTCTTTTACGGACATGCCCCCAATACACAGCGCACAGCGCAACTGTGGAGCCCCTTCATCCTCTAGGAGTTTACAGTAGTATTCAATGATACTATGTGTCTGCCTCGCCAGCTCCCTCTACAGACAAAGAGAAAGACGTGCAATATAAATGACCACACTGTTGCCATCTTGACTCTTGACTTGTGATTTATATGAAGAAAAATTGTTAGGTATAGGTAATCTGCTTTAAGTTTTTCTGCCATATTTCTAGCAGATGACACAGGATGTGTGAGAGACAGAGTGGACTTACAGAAGGGCAAATGATAAGGCCGTAGGGTCCCTCTCTCTTACAGAAGGGTAGCCGTTTCTCCTGCTCCAGACAAAACATAGTGATGGGCAGCGTGAAAACCAGAGTTTTTCCTGAGCCGGTGAAGGCAATGCCAATCATGTCCCTGCCATAGAGACTAAACAAACAAAAACACAAGTTTATAAAATTTTTTAATGTTTTGAAATGTTTATGCCATATGTACAATATGAGTGTTAGTGTGTGCGTGTGCACGTGTGTGTGCTCGCGTGTGTGTGTATATATATATATATATATATATATAATGTATATAATCATAAACTGTATAAAATATACACATATGTGACCCTGATTCACAAAACCAGTCATAAGTCGCACGGGTATTTGTGACAATAGCCAACAATACATTGTAGGGGCAAAATTATCTATTTTTCTTTTATGCCAAAAATCATTAGGATATTAAGTAAAAATCATGTTCCTTGAAGATATTTTTTAAAATTCTTACCGTAAATATATAAAACATTTATTTTTGTGAGTGAATGCTGCACAGTCGGAAACATAAATGGAAAATTTAAAGGCGATTATCTCAATGTTTAAAAAATTTTTGCACCCTCAGATTCCAGATTTTCAAATAGTTGTATATCGACCAAATATTGTCCTATCCTAACAAACACTACATCAATGGAATTCTTATTTTTTCAGCCTATGTGTGATGTATAAATCTCAATTTCAAAAAATTGACCCATGTGACTGGTTTTGTGGTCCAGGGTCACATATATATATCACACACACAATATATATATATATATATATATATATATATATATATATTATATATATTATACACACCACACACAACACAACAAATATATATATATATATATATATATAATATATATACATACTAATATCACACACACACTGAGAATATTAAAATATTTTTTATTTAAATACAGTTTAAATGTTTATTTGTACTTTTTTAAATGAACAACAAGCTAAACCCATCTAAAGCCCCCTGACACTGTATGATAATGATTGAATATCGCCCCCCCAAAAACAGCCTAACATGGAACTCACATGGTTGGTATTCCCTGAATCTGAATGGGTGTTGGGTGAACGATTCCTTTCTTTTTCAGTCCTTTCAGGATGGCTGCAAAGACCATTAGAGTTAAGAGCGGGCCATTAGCGTGAAGCTGTGAGTGAGGTGCTGCATGTAAAACAGGTGAGATGGATCTTACCCTGAGGAAGCTTCATCTCTCTAAAGCTCTTAATGGGTGGTGGAATGCCTTCACCTTCAACAAGAATATGGTACTTCTTCCGTACACGTTCGTGCCGTGCTGGCGGCATGCCGAGAATGTAACGTGGCGCATTCCAGCTGAAGAGAATATCAGAAATTATTATTTGGTGTTGTCTTTAATGCAAACACACATGATTTGACAAATGAATGGAGAGTGAAAGTCAGCTCACCTTGTTTTTATTGGGTCATCGTATGTGATTCCTTTGGCCATTTCCTTCACAGACATTAGAGCTGATAAAGAGATTGAGCAGGTTTATGATCAAATACTTTTTACCAATACATTTAAAGGTTCTCTAAGCGATCCTGGGTGACATCACGTCTTGTTGACGTTCGAACTATTGTCAAACAAAATGGAGGCTCGCTAGACCCTCCCTCCTCCTCATCCGCGCACTAACCCCCAAACCCTACTTGTCGGTTATTGGCTGGAACAGTTTGTTATGTTTCCTAAAGCGGGTCGCTAGAGTTTGTTTTTGTAGCCGTTTGTGGAGCCTGGGGTGTCTGCAGAGACCGCGTTTTTTTACAGTGTGTTCAGGGGACAGGCAGCTAGCGGATAGTGAGGAGATGTTTGCTGTATGTGACAAAAAATGTTTTGGCCTTAAAAACGCGTGACATCGCTTAGAGCACCTTTAAGAACCTGGCAAATGACTGTTTTAGCTTACCTCTGCCTTCAGCCACACTTTCCAGAATTTTTTCTTCCTCTTTCAACTGCTTCTCCTTTGCAGACTCCTTTCGAGCTAGAATTATTAATGTAAGAATTGAGAATGAATCAAAATTATGGAAGAAAAAAGCAGAGAACACTCAAAAAGTGTTTTTCCTTTTAAACTATACTACAAGTATAATTTAAGTGAAAACATTTTAAAAAAAAATTAAAAAAAAATATTTTAATACATTTTACTTATACATTTACACATTTTTATCATACATTTTAATCATAGATCTTTATTATTTCCAGGTTTAAATTACATTTTTAATCCTTGACAGGTTAAATATTAAAAATATTAAAACCTCAAAAACAAATATATAAATATATTTCTGTAATGCAAAGCTGAATTTTCATCAGCCATTACTACAGTCTTCAGTGTGACATGATTTTTCAGAAACCATTATAATATGCTGATTTATCATCAATATTGGATACAGATGTGCTGCTAACAGGATTTAATTAAAATAGAAATCTATTGAAACAATATATACTACCGTTCAAAGGATTGGAGTCAGTAATATATATATATATATATATATATATATATATATATATATATATATATATATATATATATATATATATATATAGAGAGAGAGAGAGAGAGAGAGAGAGAGAGAGAGAGAGAGAGAGAGAGAGAGAGAGCGCGAGCGATAGATCGATAGATAGATAGAGCCATGGATGTAATAGTCTTCTTCAGGCCTTCAAATATTGTTAAGATAGTGGGAGGCCCTGAGTAAAAAAGGTTGAGAACCACAACATTAGACTGTAAACAAGTAATGAAGCACAGGGGAGGGTGTAAAGACCTTCAGCTTTCTCCTTGAGGTGTTGGTGCTGGTCCAGCAGACTGACATTGGATCGGGGGCCCAGACCGTCATCCTCATCTTTCTGCTCTCCGCCACTGTCTTTCTGTTCCTCTTCCGTGAGCCCTTTCCCACGCAGACGCATCACCTTATGGAGCTGAGGGTCACAGCAAACGAATGAGACAGAGTTTTTCCAAGAACCATAGCAAATATATGATTAGACAGTGACCATAGCAAAGACAGTGGCAGCGAGCCACAGAGCTGACAAAGGAAACAAATACATTTCTCATGACTATCAATGACCATGCTGTAGTAGAGATTGCTTACCATCTGCTGTTTTCTAATCTTAACAGGAACATACGGCACATAGTCATCATCCTCTGAGCCCTCTGATCCAGACTTCTCCGAGTAGTTTCTCTGACAATTACACAAGTCACACAGCATTACATGCATTACAAACTAGATACATTACAAATCAAACAGCATCCCATAACGTTAGAAAGCAGTTCAGGAGCACACATTCTCTTCGTATAAGTGTTTATTTACACTAAAGCAGGGTAAACGTTGCGCTTTAACATATTAAATTTGTTTTTTATCAAAACACAAACAAGCACACTCGTTTGCTTAATTTGGACACATTGAACTCGTTATTTAAATTGCTAAAACGTAATTTTATAATAGATAAATATAGTAACCAGTAGGAAAAAATCTAATCGATGTACAATTAATCACACGTTCAATATTGTGAATTTGGTTGAGTCAGTTTCCTTTATTGAGACCTGTTTATTTACATTATAGTAACGTTACTCACCTTTTTGGGTCGGTTTTCTGTTTCCATTGTGCTCGACGTTACTAGCTTTAGTATTACAACTTAGAGATGATATTTAGGTGTAAAATGTCAGATAAATGTTACATTATATCCCATCAAGTATTGTTTTTACTCGCTAGCATGCTACTGCGCAGCAGATAGGTGACGTACATGTTACGTACACTACGGTGGCCCAAAAGGGACTAAACGAAACGAAAGTATCTCGGATCGTCCATATTTTTCACCATGTTGTTCCAAAAACATTATGTAGGAACATATAAGGAAATATTAGGCAGAATGAGTCTCGGTCACTCACAATTAATCATTCCAATCCCAAATATTCTGCCTAAAATCACCTTAAAAGGTCTCCGGTTTTAAAAGAAACGAGAGTGAATTAATGACGACAGATTTTTCTGTTTTTTTTTTTTTTTTTTTAGCACTAACTTGATCTTGAAAACAACTCCAAGGTGAATGTTAATTTGGAACTAAAATTTTCTAATTATTCCCATTTGTTTATTATATTTATCAATTTCTTATATTAATAGATTTGCATGGTACTGACATAAGTTTAGAAAGCAAACACAACACATTTTTTTTTCTCAAAACTGTCATGTTTTAATCTTTCGGCATGAAAGATTTTCACAGTATCAAAAGTGAATAATAATAATAATAATTATAATAATAAAAAACAACAAAATAAAACAGAAAGCCAACATACACTTGGCCATTAATGGTATAGTATAAATCTACATTCCAAATGTTTAAGATAATGTTTTCTAGTTGAATATAACCTGGATAGAGTCAAAGATGTCGGAAAAAATATGAAAACAAAAACTCAAAACATTTCTCAAGAGATCTCAATCCTTCAAAGGAGATTCAGACGATCATAAACCCAGAGACCCTAATATTCAACATGATGGCATATTGGGATTTTTACCAGAAGGGGCTCAGTAAAAAATACAATGCAGACATACAAAGCTATGGAAAGGGCAACCAGATGTTACAAGTGCCGTACCACTGTGGAGAGTCTTAAATCATCATGAAAAGTCCTTGATTGCAAATGTAAGTGAAAACAGGTCTGAACTTGTCACGAACTAGTGGACTGAAACTACATGAGCAGAACTACTGCAAGTGTCTGGGATGAACAAAATGAGGTCATGCAGCCAAAACAAGGATGCACTGCTGGAGAACCAACTACAAACTGAAACTCACAACAAGAACGTGGTCACAGCACAGAACTATATCCAAACCACCACAAGGGAGGATCAGCAGGGACACTACCATAAGATTTTGCTCGGGAATCAGGGATTTTTGCCAAAAGTCAGTTTTGAACAGCATTCCATACAGTGTTTGTCAGTTTTACTCATCATGCAAAGGAAACGTAGCTCATCTGCCAAAAACTTCAAATTTGTGTATAAAAGTGACAGTCAACGGATACAGGTCTTTAAAATCAGTTTCTTTTTAGTGTTGATTCCTTTTTCTTTTCTTGAAAATGTCCAAAGTAATAAAAAAAGTTTCACACGTCATACATTGTAAGCATTTGCGCTAATGTTCTCGGTGTTGTTCTAAAGGATGTCCATGTGCACGGTTCACTTTGTGTGCATATTAACTCTCTTGGCTTTACAAAGTCGACTGTGAAATCAAATGACATGTGGTATAGTCTATCCAGATCTTTGTATTTCACATGGACAAACTACAAACTAAAACACATCAGTGAACACATCAGTCTTTTGCTGCCTTTTTAACTCCATTATGACAATCAGACATGATTCAGCAATTTGAATTTTGTATTATCAAAAAATCTATTCTAAGACTACAGTATATTTGCAGGCTGAGTGGCGTCTGCAAAAATGCATGATGGTGATTTGCAAGTGGAGAAGTACCTTTTAAAATGAACAACTGAAAAAGGCTTGATGGGTCAAACCCCGCCATTGTTGCAAATTTTAAAACATTTTTATTGTAAAATAACTGTGTACATACGACATATAAAGCATATAGATGAACTGGATCAGTACCCGAATGTGTTTTAGCGACGTATGCAATAACAAGATGCAGGTTTTCGGACTGAGGTCAGGGTGCAGTGTGATTCCCCACGAACAACAGGTATAACGAAAACATGTTTGATGAAAAATCAAGGTCCCGTGGCATAGAGGCAGAAAGGGCTGTGAGAGGGAGCAACCTTAGGCCGATCGAGTGTTAAGTACAGTAACCAAAGGCCAAACTGGTTTTTAGTACAGTCTTGCTGGGAGGGGAGGGGGGTCTGTTTACCATCACCCATCCGTTACTGAGCTGCATTTGAGGGCATCTTTTTGAGGCTGAAGTTGGACCAGTTCACTGCCACCTTCTGTCGGGTTTGTTTAGCAGAGTCAAGACAAAACCTAAGGGGGAAAAAAAGGGGAAATTAAAAGAATGTTAAGCAACAAGTGAGACTTTTACATCTGTATAAAATACTGGTTGCGAGAATGACCTGTGCTGTGAGGCGATAAAGAGACAAGCGATATCTTTTCCATGTAAACCTGGTTGATATCCTAACAATGAGCACCAGGAAGTTTTGGTTACCCTATCTAGATTTTAGTCACTATATCTGCAATTGGTAGCCCCAGCAACAGTCAAATCTCATTGGAAAAATTGCACAATCCCATTTTGCATAACACTGTATATGAAGCATCAGATATGTTCTAATTGGCATAAAACAGTAATATTGTGAAATATCATTTCAATTTCAAATAACCGTTTTCTCTTTTAATGTTTTCTTTTAAAAGTGTAATTTATTCCTGCGATTGCAAAGCTGAATTTTCAGCATCGTTACTCCAGTCTTCAGTGTCACATGATCCTTCAGAGTCACATGATCCTTCAGAAATCATTCTAATATGATGATTTGGTGCTAAAGAAACATTTCTTCTTATTATCAATGTTGAAAACAGTTGTGCTGCTTGATATTTGTGTTTACTGATGCATTTTATCCAGTATTCTTTGATTAATATGAAGTTTAAAAGAACAGCATTTATTTGAAATATAAATCTTTTGTTTAACTTTGTCTTCACTGTCACTTTTAATCAATTTCATGCATCCTTGCTGAATAAAAAGTGCATTTCTTAAAAAATGCTTTTGGACTGTAGTGTACCTACAGTAGTCTGTGATCACCATATTAGAGCAGATTTATATTTAAAAATATTAATATAAAATGTAACTAAACTTCTGCATTGTATCCTAAATTTAAGGAGATGCTTGTCTAAAGAAACACAACAAAAAACAGAGCAGTTGTCTTTGGTAATGACTGGGTTTTACCTCTTGAAATATTCAACCTCACGATCGATCTCATCCATTTCCGTAGGGTCAACATCTTTGGGAAGGAACACATCATCTATCAGGGATAAAGGGGGTGAAAAGTAATGAAGAGCGGAAAATTGTCAAGAAAATATGATTGAACAGACCCACAAGATCAAACCAACTTGCTATTTCCCAAATGTCACTTACCGATTGCATTTGACTTTTCCGTCTTGTTTTTGTTCTTATTTTTAGTCTTTCCCTTCGGTTGCTGTGCTTGCTGCTGTGAACTGTGAGTGTTGGAGGTGTTTTTAGAGTCCACGTCCCTTGTGTCCGAGAGTTCGTTCTTCCCCCTCTGCGTGTTAGACCCTGTATTATGGTGCCCGTTTGAAGCGCCGTTGGATGACTGCTTGCAAGTTTTGACCTCTTCTGCTCTCTTATTTCCTGTTTTCTGGGAGTCTGTCTGCTGCTGAGTCTGGTGGTTCTGTTTGGATCCACCTTTGGTGTTCTTATCTGAATCAGCTGCCCTTGTTTCCTGTGCTTTGTGCATCTCAGTTTTTGCTGTTTTCGTAGTGGTCGCCTGCTCTTGAGTCGCCGGGTCCTGCTGCCGTTGATTCTGCGGTTTCTTACCCTTCTTTGTCTTGGATCCGGCTGCAGTTGAGGTCTTGGTTTCAGGAACTGCATCAGTGGGTTTGGCAGCAGACGCGGTGCCAGGCTGGATGGACTCTGACCCCGTGGCTGGGCTTCGTTCTGGTGACTGAACGCGGATGAGCTTGGAAAGATTGGGTGTGGAGTGGAGCCTCTGGATGTCTTTGGCTGCAGTGGTGGTGTCCTCCCAACCGTTCACTATGTCTAGGTCCCTCTTGAAGTTCCTCAACGAGAGCGGTGCCAGATCCAAGTCTATCTGCTGCAGATCAGAAGATCCATTGAGGTGAGAAAGCAGATGGTTTCCTTCCAGTGTCGCAGCCTTTTTCGGGAAGTCGTTGACGTCCAGGTTGAGGTCGTACATGCTGAAGGAGGCACGGATGGAGTCTTTTATGGTGTTTTTGATCTCCTCCAGACGACTGGTGAGGAAACTGTTAACTCGCTCCAGTTCCAGCTGAGGCCACTCCAACAGTCTGTTCGCTTCCCCATCTCGAGTCGAATCTTCTTCGGGATCAGGGGGAGATTCCGAGCGGGGTTCACCGCAGGCTGCCTCAACGCTGCCCTGAAGAGCCCTCTCCTTCTCCTGTTCAAAATTGTTGATAAAATCATTCACAATTGTATTTTTTAATAGAATGTTGGAAGAGTAAATGCTGCATTTGCATAAAGACTACTGGCTTCAAAAAAAAAAAAAAACTATTTCTGGAAATCAAAAAAGCCAAAGCTTCAAAGGTACAATCTGGAAACAGAAGCCTGTTAGAAATCAGTGGCTTATCAGTAATAAAATTCAAAATAATAATATTTTTAAGCATATAATTGAGAACACACCACACACACACCACACACACACACACACACACACACACACACACACACACACACACACACCACACACACACACACACACACACACACACAACACACACACACACACACACACACACACACACAAAAAGAGAAATAATGTTATACTTATATTAAAATGAATTTATTATTTTATATTAAAATGCAATTTATTATATTTGATGTGAAATATGAATTGTCAACAGAAAAAGGTGTAATTTAATATACAATTAGTTTATTCATGTAGCATATTTAGGAGTGTTTGGAGTAGCATATCAACATACAACTTACAATTTCTGCATTTTAAAGTGTCTATAGTCAATGAAAAACACTGTACCTTTTTCTTCTGTTTGTGCCGTGCCCGTTTAGCAGCCTTGGCACTGTGATGGGTTTGGGCTCGGTGCTGTTGATGAAGTCCAGGAGTTCATCCACATCTCGATGGTCTATGGCACTCGTGCTGCCGGGTCTAGATCTGCCTCGGAGGAACTTCCTCTTTACGGCGGGTCAGTCTGGACCGAAGCTTCTCCCTGATCTCGGCATAGTTCCGACTGGTGGGGCAGCCGGAGGCTGTAGAGGGAAGATGACAAATACTTTTATTTATGGTAGACAGAGCACACAAACATAATGTGTTAGAGCAATGTCAAAACATTAAAGATGCAGCATTAGGTAAACAGTACCGCGTTGTGGCCGAAGAACTCGCAGTAGCAACAGTCACAGTATTTCCCGTCCTTCTGATTGTTGGAAGAGGAAGCACAGGAGCTGCGCTCCGAGCTGCTGTCCTCATCATCTCCTTCTTCAAGATCACAGGGCGGAGCGTGACACAACGACCCATTGGGCAACTTGTGCCCTTTACATGCCTGGTCCCTGCTCAAACAGAACAAAACAACTTTAGACACAAATTTTCTTCATTCAATTACAAATCACAAGCTTGTGATTCGGTTTCATTTGATTTGATATAGATTCATCTAGAATGGATATACTGTATATCAGGTCATGATGTATGTCAATTATTCTCAAGGAAAACAAAAATACATCTCAACTAAAGCTGTAAACTATACAGGGAACCCTGTCAGTAAGTACATTACTGTAATATTAATGATTCAAACTAACAACTGATTAAGGATACAAACATTTAAATTTGCACATATGGAAGTTTTCTATAATAACAAATTTATAATACAAACTTTTTAATGACAATTATGTTTCTTGAATAAATATAAACAAATAAACTGTCTTAAAATGTAGTTTTAACGATTGATTTTTTTTAAAACATACATTATATCGAAGAACAGGATAAGTAAAAATCAATGAATATGTTATATGGTGCATATATTTATCAAAATGCTCCTCTCTAGGGTTCATTTTTCAAGCTAACAATCGAGCTGTAGACACTGAATGGCTTTTCACAGGTAAATGTGACGATAGGTGACATTGTTTGCAAGCTATTTCATCGACGTCTTTCTATGTTTGAAACACTGATTGTGTTGTACTGTATCTTTAACATACAGTACCTTCTGATGTTTATTCATGTTTATTTCATGATATAACTAATAGTTAAAAAGAAGAGATGATCACTAAGGCGGCTATACAGTGATCCGTCAAAAAACGGCATTTATTATTTGAATTTCAAAACCACATTGACAGACTCTAATGCTGAGACTTTGTGTCATATAATAACAAAGCACAACGTTTATTGCGATTTATTGGATGGGAGGCGCACTACAAATAATGTTAAGTAAAGTTTTGTTTATGCATCAATAAAAAAAAGCATAGACTAAAATATCGATTCCTGGGATTTAAGAATAGAATTGATAAAAGCGAATGAGAATCAATAAATCAATATATATTCAACAAAGCCCTACCAGTTAACATACGGAGATGTTAAGTAATAAAAACAACGGATGACCAGTGCATGTCCGCCGATGCTCACCTGCATGCCCCAGACGTCAGATGGCCAGCATTGGAAGAGGCTACAGGGCTGCCGTTACTGTGTCCGTTGCAGGGGTGACTGCAGCCTATGAGCGAGTTGCCGAGTTTGCCGTGTTGCGTGCTAACAGCGGGAATGTGGGAATTCTTGCAGGCGCTGGGCTTGTGCAGGGCCACTGGACTGTCCGCCCCACTCGAGTGCTTGGCTGCGGGAGAGTGAATGTTTGGTACCAACGGAGAGAAAGGAGCATGCGAAGGCAGCCCCGGACTAGAGGGGTTGACGTGAACATGCTGACTGGAGTTTTGTTTGGGAGGCAGCAGCGAGGAATGCTGGGATGAGAGACCCGTTGGACTGTTGGGCGGCACTGACAGGTCTGCAGCTTGGTGGTGATCGTTTGGGTGGAACGCTTCACCTGGAGAGAAACACATATTTTAATACTTTGGATATTTAGTTGGCTTTAGGAGACGTACAATTAGTTTACATCCAAATGCAAGTGATAAATCAACTCTTCCATGTTAATTAGAGAGACAGCAACAAGCAACGGGACACTTTATCGGTTTCATGGTTTCTATTTTTGGCTGTGTTCAGTGGCACTGCCCAGTGAAACTTCATTGGTTCATAATCCCACCTTACATAACAGTTTATTAAATGTGATTGTGACACTTTGAAGCAATGTTTCATTTGCAGTGATGTCTGACACATTGAGTATGGTTAAGAATGGTGTAAATTTGAAATCTTTGCGGCTCTCACCCATTACATAATGCAGTGCAATATGAACAACTGAAAAAGCAAATGGTGAAAGTATATAAATTAAAAATGCATTAAAATATTAACTGTTATTGTGTACATTAAAGCTGAATGCATGCATACATTCTCCCAGACAATCCCTTTTAGTCTTTCTACCGCAACGCTGCGCTAAAATTAGAACAAGCACTTCGACCTGCAATCTATTATCTTCTATCCCTAAACACAACGTTATAGAACCATTGGGATAAAAAAAAAATCAGATATTACCAGATTCCATATGTAAATACGCCTAAACAAAGTGGCAAATCACATTCTAGTAAGACTTTCATTTGATAAAGATAGGTAATGCTTTAGGTATCATGAATTAACAGTGAACAAATACCTTTATTTATCATGGCTAATGTTAAATTCTACATACAATACCATTCAAATGTTTAGGGTCAATTATTTGTTTTGAAAGAAATTAGTTATTTTATTCAGCAAGGGCATACTGAATTGCTCACAAGTGACAGTAAACATGTATAATGTTTACAAAAGATTTATATTTTAAAATAAATGCTACTCTTTTGAACTTTGTATTCATCACCTGAAAAAAATAATTACTGTTTATCACAAAAATATTAGGCAGCACAACGGTTTTCAACACTGATAATAATTAAAAATGAATCTTAAATCAGCATATTAGAATGATTTCTGAAGGATCATGTAACACTGAAGACTAAAGTAATGATGCTGAAAATTCAGCTTTGTCATAAATTACATTCTCAGTTATTTTAAATTGTAAAAGTATTTCTCAATATTATAGTGTTATTGATCGAATAAATGCAGCCTTTGTGAGCATAAGATAATTCTTTCAAATATATTAAACACTCTTACCGACCCCAGTTTTTTGAAAGATACATTTTTACCATTACAAGTAAATTAACATTAGTTAATGTATTATGAATGCACATGAATTAACAATAGCATATTTATAAATGAATATTAACCTAGAAGTATAAATGTACAAATAATGGTGGCTTGTTGTCAGTAAATAATACCCAGTGCAATAACCAATACAATCATATTGTGTTCTCACCTGGAGGAGTTGGTCGTCGACACATTGTCTTGAAGTGCTTGGGGTTGGTCTTACATAGATCAGTGGAGGCAGACAGTGTCCCAGGAGAAGCTGCATTGGAATTCTGGGATGAGGGATGACTGTAGGGACAGACTTTAGTCCCGAATGTTTTGGCAGCCTTCCCGGGAGCATCATGAGAAGATCTCTTCTCATGGCAAGCCGGTCCCAACGTCCCGCCTACCAGGACAAGAAACAACACAATCAGTCTGTCTTATTTCTACAGCCAAATTCGATTTAATACTTAAAGGTGTCCTAATATGCCCTTTTACGAAGATTTTATTTTGTTTTTGTGGTGTACTAGAATATGTTTTCATGCTTGATTGTTCTAATTATTTTTCATGATTACAGCTCCACTCTTCCCAGGCTTGCCCGAATGCGTCGTTTAGTTCTGGTTTCGATGAAGCCCGTCCTTCAAAAATACGAAATGTCCTGTGATTGGTTAGCTGGCCCAGTGTGTTGTGATTGGCATCACTTAGCATGTGTTCTGGAAATGTCATGCTCCTTCATAACCGCGAGATCTACTCAATTTCAAACCAATTCAAATCTAATTCAGACTTAAAGGGATAGTTCACTTTGAAATTAATTTTTGATATGTTTTAGCGTACCTCAAGGGCATCCAAGATGTAGGTGTCTTTGTGTCCACAGTATTTTCAGTTTTGATATTTTTAGGTCAAACCGTTCTTGTCTGTCAGTCATATAATGCAGGTCTATGGGGTCCACCTCAAAGAGCATGCACAGAGAAGTCCAAATTAAACATGAATAAATGACTCGTAAATGTAAGTACACATTGATGGCTAAGACACGAAACGAGCGGTTTGTGTGAGAAAACGAACAGTATTATATTGTTTTTAAACACAGCCACGTCCAAGTGTTCTAAGGGCGCCGGAGCTTCGGTCTTTTCCGGAAAGCGCCGGAAGTGATCTCTCGCGCGTGTACGTCACTCATACAATTATTTTATTTTGAAATTTTTTTTTAATGGTTTTCTTTTACGACGGTTTAAACATCCCGGATAAGCGCAAATTTGTACCCTTATAATTAGCCGTCTTACCTACAATCTCTGTTCTGTGTAAACAATGAGTGACATACATGCGCGAGAGATCACTTCCGGTGCTTTCCGGAAAAGACCGTAGTGCCGGCGACCTCACATCACTGGGACGTGGCTGTGTTTAAAAGAGGTAAAAACGATATAAATACTGTTCGTTTTCTCACACAAACCCCTCGTTTCGTGTCTTAGGCCATCAATGTGTACTTACATTTACGAGTCATTATATCATGTTTAATTTGGACTTCTCTGTGCATGCTCTTTGAGGTGGACCCCATAGACCTGCATTATATGACTGACAGGCAAGAACGGTTTGACCTAAAAATATCAAAATTGAAAATACTGTGGAAACAAAGACACCTACATCTTGGATGCCCTTGAGGTAAGCTAAAACATATCAAAAATTAATTTCAAAGTGAACTATCTCTTTAAGAATGTTAACAAACAAGAGGATCGTCCAGACCCGAACGGATTTCATGCACGGACTTTGCAAGCACGAATTTTACAGGACATTTCAGAGTGGTACGTTTTTGTTTTTTTCTTATACATTTTAGATCCAATGTTAAACGATTTAATCATGATATTTGTCACACAAAAAAAGGTAATACAAACAGTAATCGATCACACAATCATGGTTCATTTTCTTAAGGGGGGGTGAACAGCCTTACAAAAGCGAGAGCTTACAAAAGCTATATCAACACTAATATTGGCTAGCAGGCGAGCGTAGCAACAACATAAA
This sequence comes from Chrosomus eos, assembly GCA_036326025.1. NCBI lineage: Eukaryota > Metazoa > Chordata > Actinopteri > Cypriniformes > Leuciscidae > Chrosomus > Chrosomus eos. The sequence goes on along the minus strand of CM070835.1, from coordinate 9,737,383 downwards.
GCTTATAATTGGAACTGTCAATTGAAAACGTCTTGGTTACGTATGTAACGGAGACGTTTTATCCCGTTGCCACAATTGCTGTGCTCGCTGGCTTGGCTCCTCAGCATAAAGCAAATGTGCATTGCATCAGCTTCCTTATTTAACCCGCACTGCGGGGCGGAGCGTGAGATGCAAATCTCGCACGCCAAATTTCATTGGCTTGTCTAGTTTACACTCGAAGGTGATTGTGCTCTCAGGCAAGATCCCAATACGTTCGGTGACATCGACGTAACGTCAAACGTGACCAACTGAAAGGGAAAACAACTTAAATAACAAGACTTACTTACAAGTTGTGATCCACAAAAAACAGATTTTCCCAACAAAGAGGGAACTGCTCCATTTCAGGAGAAGCTTTTGTGTGTTGTCAAAGAGACACTGTTTTTTCCTCAACTCATTTGTTTGACCATCCTAAGGCTGACAAACTTAGATTGGTTAAAATTTAAAAAAATCTGTTCCTGAACATTATAATCCCAATGTTTATCTGTGTGCTGCACATTTTACGGAGAACAGCTTCCAGAAACTAAGAGAGTATAATGCAGGCTCCATAGCAGCAGCTCAGCCAGGCCTCGTCCGCATTTTTGCGTATTCCGTTGACAGGGATTATTTAAATGAGTAACATTATGACTTCACAAACTCGTAAAAAGCGTGTTGTAGTCCAAACGAGCCGTTCCGTTGTAGTTCTTAAAAAAAGGGGATTCTGTAAAATAAAATATCTCCCTTTGGAGTGGACTTACTTTGTAACCTTGGAGCTTTTGTAACCTTGAAGATCCTTTTTTATGCTAAAACAGCAACATTACACACTAACTAAAGTTGACAAAGTGAAAATAATAGAACACCTTTAAGAAAACCACTCTGCAGACTACACAAAGTTTGATAAGGTCTTAAATCAACCCTGAAGCGGTTTATTTTGTCACATCTGACTGTACATTATCCTGCTTGTTACACAGCTAAGTACCAAATAAATCAATTAATGAGCATGACATATTGATTTGAGTTTATCATCTGAGAATAAAGATGAAATTATGGAGTGATATGAAATTTGAAACTTGCACAGTTATGTAGAAAAAAGGCTGCCTGAGACGGTCATTTCAGTGGGCATTATACAAAAAAATCTGAACACACAATGCTGCATTTGACAGAATCAAGTGTTCAAGAGTGCCATGTCATGAAGTAAAAGAGCAGGAAGACGTACCCTGTGAAAGTGTAGGTGTGCTGTGGTTGCAGTGAGACCCTCCATTAGAATGAGCCGAATTCCACAGGCCAGACAGTTTGCGCGCGGAGAGGAAGGAGCTGGGGTCCCAATCCACCGAGCTATGCTCCGGATAACCATTCCCACAGCTCTGAGACTTACATGAGGACGAGTGGGACAGCGGCACCTGGACAACAACACATCCATCTTTTAGATAAGTGACAGAAAGCAAAATGTGAGTCTGCTAAATCTTTTAGGATCTTTAGGGTGCATGGGAAATTATTTTCACAAGACATCAGAATTTTTTGCCGGTATTATGTACACAGGATTGTCCTTAATGACCTGCTGAGCTTTCCTGTCTAAAGAAGGAATGGTTTTGGTCACACGTGTGACACACTAGGTATGTTTCCATCCACCTATTTTTATCCGCATTTTGGGATGTTACATAGAAAAAAACGCTGGGTGGAAACGCCAAGATGCGCTTAAATTCTAAAAATGCGCATTAAAAAAACGTATTCCTGAATTGAGGCGGATACATTGTGGGATAGCGGCCCACAGATAAGAAGACATGCACATAAACTACGACGGAAACACATTTAACCAATAAATCCCTCGAAGCACAACAAAAACAACTTGCGTGACTTTGCATCTACAGTGGATGAGATTAGATAACTGCGCTAACCAGCCGATCAATTTCATCACACAGGCACTGCATCTTACAATTTCATTCTTAAATGCCTGAGCAAAAGTCTGTCATCAGAATGCTTTTGTATAATGACCTCCCAGAAGTGTCTTGCATGATTGAGTTCCCAAACACCAGGCATCCGAACGCAAGGTAGAATTGTGTTTCGTCTGCAAAGTAATTTATGATGTAGGAAAAAAGAGCCACAGTGGCTTCCCCGATTGCAGCAACTTCTATTTTTATTACAGATATTTTGCGTCAATTTCCCAGAAAGTGATAATTTTGTTCTCTTTAACATATGCGATGAAAATGCTGCTTTTTTTCTAATGTTTTAGCCGATATTCCAATTTTGATTCGATATTCCACATTTAAGTTAAAGGATACTCCACTTTTTTGGAAATAGGCTCATTTTACAACTCCCAGAGTTAAACAGTTGAGTTTTACGTTTTCGAAGGCATTCAGCCGATTTTCTGATATTTAGAAGAATATCAGTAAGCAGACAGTTTCTGGTCAGTATATTTTTTTCCTACTATGGAGTCATGAGACCAAAAATGTCTGGTTACTGATATTCTTCTAAATATCAGAAAATCGGCTGAACTCCTTCGAAACGGTAAAACTGTTTAACTCTGGGGAGTTTTAAAATGAGCCTATTCCAAAAAAAGTGGAGTATCCCTTTAAATTCATGAAAACATAACTACTGTTCTTTATGAACACTGCACAATCAGCTAGTGCAATCTTCCAATAAAATAGCCAAACAAAAAGGACCACTTGATACAGTACTGACTTACAGCTCTTTACCTAAAAAGCATTTTGACACTTAACACACGTACTATATGAATGCCACTGCATTAGATAATAAATATTAGTGTTTTATTTTATTTTTTTTTTGTTACTGTTTTTAAATTTATTTATGTAATTGCATTTTAATTGTATTTCCTTTTAAGGAAGATAGCACAAAAAACAAAAGTTTGTTAGGTATGAAATGACGAAAGTCACTTTCTGGATGTCAAATATTTGTTAAACGTGTGTGAACTTAAAGGGAACGGACTTCATTTAGCTATAAAAATCACTACTATATTGGAGGTTGATTAAAATGAACAAGAATGGTTTAGAACAGTGAAGTTAGTTTTCAAAAGGCTTTAGCGTGATTTGTTTACCAGTTGGTTTGATGTTTGTATTTAATGCAATGATGTCTATAGTGTCCAAATGTTTCTGTCTCAATAACCTGCGTAGATTGCTCCTGAACCGTTCTCCTCTCCTCCTCTTCCACACTTTTCCTGCAGCTCTGGCAGATCCACAGCGGCACCTCACCCAACAGCGACTGAGAGAGCGAAGGCACGGCGTCTGCCAGCTTGCGGCCCGGAACCTCCCTCAGCAGGGCCTGGGACAGCGCGGGCACAGCCTCCGCCAGTTTGGACCCGTGACTGGGGAGCCCGTTCACCTGGCCTGCCCCCCAGTCTTTAAACTCCCGATGGCACAGCAAGCAGCACGTATGCATGGACTGTGAGATCAGAGCAAATGAGTTAACAAAAACAGACAGACAAATTGTAATGAGCTCTGCATCTGAAACCAAGAAATTATATTCACTAAAATATCTATTAATTTTTAAGAATTTTTCAAATTTTTGAAAATCAAAAATTCCCTGATTTGTCCAGGCATTTCATGACCGTGGGAACCTAGATATCCCACAATCCTGTGCAAGTTGTTCAGTAGTCGGTAAAATTTAAAAAAAAAAAAAAAAACATCCACTGGAGTAAAATCAAGTTAAATGGGTTCATAAATGATTCCCCCCACCAAAATATTACGATTCATTTTCTACAAGAAATAAGTACAGCAGACATTAAATATTTCTTGGTTATGCCAAAAAACTCATTTTAATTTGTTCTAGATCATTAGAGATAATGTTAAAGTGTTTTGGAAGAAACCAGTTCATAAAAAAATATTCATACAAAAACGCTGTCGGTCAATTCAATGACTGACTGGTCAGTAGAAAAGCTTTTTATAGCAGGAACTCAATAATTAAAGCATGATTCTTTGCAAATAAGTTGTTAAATTGTAAAAGAGACCTGTGCACACAAATCACATTAGAAATAGCAGGGTTTTTTTTTACAAGATACAACTATTGCAGAACATTGAAAGGGTTCGGAAAGACTACTGTAACCCATCAAAACAAACACCACACATTCAGAATCCACTGTACACACTCCAATCACGGCAAACTCATTGTTAAATGCATAAGCTCTAACATTTTACCGTTATTGACGTTTTTGTGCATTAGAAGCGTAACATTTAGAGTGTTACAGATATTAGCAGGTTGGTAACCATGAAATGCAGCCAAAATTGAATCGTATGGCAATAATGTAACCATTGACACATAGTAAATATGCCTCTTAAGTCATTTCATGCACAAACACATGTCATCGCATAAAGTGAGATTGTGGCTGGGTTAGTAGCGCCGCTTTAGCTTGAGCTCTACAGAAATAATTTAGTAGCCAGTCACAGCAATAGACGACAGCAACACACTGTTAGCTTTGTGCTTCACGGACTTTCGTTTAGCTTTATTGAACCAGCAAACGTTATATCTAAACAACCAGTGTTGTATAAAACATTCAGATGTAAGGTGCTGCACTGCTTTGGGGCTATCAAAACGCTGTGAAGGCAACACATTTATTTATTTATATCATTGCATAGAAAGGTTGCGAGCGAGCTAGTGCTGCTCCGCCCGTGCGAGAGCAAGCGTAGTGATAGGAAATCCGACTCATTTCCGAGAAACGATTCTTTCGAACAGTTCGTTTCAAAGAACCGGTTCCAAAACAGATTCATTTATTATTTTACGTCGGAAGTAATCGCGCCATCACATGGTCCCTCAAAGACCCGATATCCATATATATGGTCAGGTACTTGTCCTGGCGTGGCATAATATATGCAAACTGCACATATTACTGTTTATTAAGTTTAATTTTCTGTTTTATTTTACGTTTTATAAAAGTGTAATTCCAGGTAACTTATCCGACTCCAAGCTCAGTTTGTTTTAGACATGATTCGGCTCATTAAAACAAATTAATTTAATAATATAAATATAATTTACATTAAACAATAATAAGATATACATCCGCCTTGTATATTAAAATAAACTGTTTTGGGACTGTCATTTAATCAAATCATAAACATTTTCATTACTATTTTATAACATTGCTGTTATGGGCTATTAAAATAATATACTTTTTCACCACATCGTTCAGAATGCTCTTACTATCACATCACATTACCGGTTTCATCTCAATACAAAGCGTACGTTTCTGAAAACGACTGTCAGTTAAATGTTTTGATGCGAGAACTGTTCTGACAGATTCCGTCTGGGTTCGTGAACGAATCGTTCAGACCAATTTAACGAACCGGTTCAAGCAAATCATAAAAGATTCGACTCTAAATAACGAGTCGTTTATGAATCGGACATCGCTAATCAGGCGCTACAAAACGCAAAATAAGCGCGAAAACACAAATAACTGCACGTGCAATAGAGCCCTAAATAAAACGCCCGTTAAAATAGTTTCCAAAACCAGGTCTCTAAGAGCGCGAACCGGCTCGAGGAGGTGTGCTGTTGGATGGACGTGTTAGCATTAGCTACCTGATTGGTCCTGCTCGCTCCTGCATCTCCTCCAGCACCAGCGCCTCCGCCTGCTGTCGCCGCCGCTGCTGCTGCTGCTGCTCCCGCATCGCCGGGCTTCTTCGACAGGCTCTGCTGCTGTTGCTGTCCCGACACTAAATCCTTGGCCCCGACGCCCTGCTGCTTGCTTTTTTTCCTCGCCATCGCTTTAGTCCGTATTATGCCCGTCGGCTGGTCTCCAGGCTCGGTGTATAAACACAGTTTCGGTTCTTGTGGGCAGTCTCTAATGCTCCCTGTTCTTTCTCAAGGCAAGACAACAGTGAATATGGCGGAGGGCTGGTGCGCGCACACACACACACAGACACACACACACTCGAGCAGGTTCAGGGGTCACACACGTACTGATGGCAAACGGCTTCAGTAAGGTAGGGGAAAACCGAGGACTCCATGTTTAATGAGGGCAAGATTTCCAGGTGACAGAATACAGTAAGTCAAACTACAGTAGTGCAGGATAGAAGGAGAAATATCAACATAGTAATCACGTGCAGCTTTAATACGTACATGCAAATAATTGTTCTTTGATGAGAGTAACGCCAGTAAAATTATAAATGAAAAGAAAATATCAATTTTTAATGCACTTATCTTGTTTAGAATATTATATGAATTGTAATAATTTATTATATATATATATAATATATATATTATATATATATATATATATATATAATATATATTACATTGTGTCATTTTGAAAATCCATCTATACACTGCAAATAGTCAATAAGTTATGACAACATATGTTTTCACATTACTTTAATCAATTTTCAAAATTAGTTATACAGTTATACAAGATAAGTTTAAAGTCACTTTAATAACATATTTTAATAACACATACATTTAATAACAGTTGAAATGACTTAAACATCCAAATTGATTGTATTTAATTTAAGGCAGCAATTTTTTTTTTTTTTACATTGTATCATACAAAACTTTATCTGTATTTAAAATATTTTTTTTTAAACTCACAAAAACTGCACAGTACATGCATATCTCTTTACCCTGTCATACATCTAAATCACTCAGATAACCATACTTTTACTTAATTTCAGCATCCATGTATTATTTCTATAGTTGTTAATCATGTGTAGTCGTATAATAGATGAAACATTGTTTTTCATACACTTTATTTATAAAACGTATTAATATACATTGTCTGTTTATAAAGATATATTCTCACACTTTTCACTTCCCTTTGTCAAACATTAAATGTTCTTATGTTGTTTCTCCTGTAGTTCTGCAAATGTAAAGTTGTTTAAAAAAATAAAACTTAATTTCTCCAATTTGTTTACCAGTGTTGTATGCTGAAGAAAAATAAGTCAGAGAATCCCTACTACTTGGCAAAATATTATCTTCCATGATCTTACAGTGTATTTGTTTGGTCTATGACTCAAATATTGTCATTATAATATTTCACTGTTATTTTAGCAGTTAGTTTATAAGTTTCATTTTGAAGGAAAAAAAATGACACTTCAATATTTAGGATTTCCTTTTTATTTTAGAGGGGAGAAACAAACGAAATTAAACAAATTGTTCATGATTAATACAGTAAATAGTGAACACATGGCAGAGCAGATCAGATCAAGTGACAGTAGTGATATATAAAACATTTCAATTTATTGAAACTACAATTGTTAGTTGTTACTGTAGTATTGGCAGTGATTAGGATTTAAGAGTTTGAAATACACGCAGCACTGATTTTTAAGAATGCAGTTCACAAAAAAAGTGTATTTTTTCTAGCCTCAAATGAGCCCCAGTCATTGCTAAATATCAGTTTTTATGTAAAGAAAGTACAACTCATCTGAATTTGTTAAACTTTTTTTTCATATCTGAGATTAAAACAATGGTCTTCCCATGACAAGGCCATTGTCCTGATGCATTATTTTCTAAAAACAGGCAAACATTTGCTCTGCAAATTAGGATATTCCATGTTGGTGAAACAAAAATATAGATTGCAAAAGTTAATTTATTTCCCTTACAATTTAAAATACTATATTTTCAGAGATCTGCTTCATAAAGAGATTTAAAGACACCTTGATGAAGTGATTTATGGTTTGGAGGCACATCTTTGTCTCGTTTGGTGAATTATGTTTCAGTCATGATTATATATATATATATGATTAAAGGCAGTGAGGTCAGGAAGATAAGGTTTTGTATGGGTTGAGCACATGTAAGTTAGCTTCAGGTCACTGTGAGTTTTGAGGTGTACCACACAGAGTAACACACTTCTGTCACTACAACTTCTGCACACTGCCTCCCTTTGGTTACATTTACACAGTCTTCTGTAAAAATCACACATCACATTCAGTGTTCTCCATCTTCAAATACTTTCAAAATTCTTGTCAGTGCTGAGTCCCAAAAAATCCATGGCTATAAGCTGGAATACTTGTGAAGAAACCGGTCGTAGGCATCGTAAATCGCTTGCCTGGAAGTCAACAATCAAGCATGAAATTCAAAAGTTAATGCATCATCATTAAAAAAATTATTGGACATATGGTTAATTCACTTTATTATACGATTATAACAGTTTAACCACATAATTAACATTGATCACTATTAAATGAATAATTCACTGAAAAAAATACACCACAGTATATACCCCAGTGTTCAAATGTTTGGTGCTCATGCTCACCATAGCTGCATTTATTACAACATATGTTATTATAATCAATGTTGAAAACAGTTGTGCTGCTTAATATTTTGGAGGAAACCATAATAAAAAAAATTGTCAGGATAAACAAGGACTGAAAAAAAAAACTTTACAAATGACGCACGTTCATAAGAGAATTTTGCTGGGATTTGTGAACGAATCATTCCTTTGAATTGGACCTTTTCAATGAATTGATGTAGTTTATAAAACCACTCTAAATTTTTCGTTCACTGACTAAATAATCCATGATTTTTTTAAGCGTACACAATTTTGCTTCTGCAGCAAAATTGTATTAATTGTAACTGCATAGAGAAAAAAGTAAACAGAACATCTTCAAAAATGATCTCCTTTTGTGTTCTGTAGAATAAATAAATTGGTGACACTTTACAATAAGGTTCATTAGTTAACATGAACTAAGAATGAACAATAGGCCTACTTCTTCAGCATTTTATTAGTTAATATTAACATTTACTAATACGTTATTAAAATCAAAGGTTGTATTTGTAAATATTAGTTAATGCATTGTGAACTAACTTGACAATGAACAGCTATACTTTTTTTTTAATTTAACTAACATTAACAAAGATTATTAAATACTGAAAAAAATGTATTAGTGTTAAAACGTGTTAGTAATTAATGAACCTTATTGTAAAGCGTTATCAATAAAGTCATACAGGTTTTGGGCAAACTATCTATTTAAACTCCATGGATGATTTCCTTTTCGAAAATTTGACTATGCTTACCGAAACAGTCTTTGTTTGAAAAGGTAGGCGCTGATGTGACCCCCATTTGAGGTAGCGAACCTCACAGCCAGGCCAGATCTCCTGTAAACTGCGTACTCCAGTGCGGGGAATATAAGCGTCTTCCTTTGCCTGGACTATAATGATCAGACTGGGATCCACAGGCACTGGAGAAAGTATGCAAAAAAGAAAGCGGATCAAAACCAGGAACACAAGCCAAACCATGTCCAAAACAAAACCGATGTGGTACCTGAAAAATTGGCGATGTGTGTGCATTCGTCCATCACTCCCTTCATGAAGCAGAAAGACTCCCGCTGCAGCGACTGCCGCTGGCCGGTCCCGTAGGTGATGTTCTTAGCATGTAGCATGTCCAAATGAGGCCCGCTGCTGCTCACAGCGGATAGCATCTGATCTAGTCCATCTCTCTCTCTTCGCCCCATCAGCAGGGCTGAGTCTGACGCGGGACCTCCAGTCCCGGGCTGAGAACACGAGGAGCGCAGCCCCATCTGCTGGTCCCTCTCTGGCGAGTGGAGGTCAAGAAGGTCATGGCCAAGATCCAGGTCAGAGAGACTGTCAAAGCTGCCTGGGGCATTTTTTACAAATTCCTGGCCCATACGGAAAGAGTCTGTCTGAAAGTCATAGGTGTGTCAGTGAGTGATTAGTCAAAATGTATGTACATTCAACATCAGTCATGTGATACATAATGCAAGGAACAAATCATATCTTCCTATGTGATCTTTTGTGGTGTCCACAAGCTAAATCACAGCAAAACTCTGCCACAGAATAACATACTTACCCCACAATACTCCAGCATACTGATGATTTCTTCCTCATAGACTGTGTGAGCTGCATACTGCTTTTCCAGTTCTCTCCAGTTCACCGCTCGACTTAAAACACCCTGCAGAAGATCAAATTAATAAATATGATGTTAAGAAAGACACCCAACTGAGTTATTCATGAATGAATGAGTAACACATGGTGACATCTATATAACCATGTTCTGATGCTATCAATTCAATGACACAGGAATGAAGTTATTCATAGCTACAAAGTTCAATAGTTAAGTGACTAATACTGTCTTCATGTCCAGGAAGTCCCTACATACCAGGGTTATATGTTGTACAAAAAAGTTGTTCATAAAAAAAAAAACATTTTCGTTACATGCTAAATAAACCCTAATTGAGATAAAATATAAGAAAACTTAATTCAGATAATTGCAAAGGCAACATCACTCTTTTTTATATTTAGTTTAATTTGATGTATTAAAATAAAGGAATAGTTCACACAAAAATGAAAATTCAAGTTGTTCAAAACCTGTATGAGTTTCTTTCTTTTGCTGAACACAAAGAAGATCTTTTGAAGTATGTTGGTAACCAGACTGTTGACAGTAGCTGTTGACTTCCCTAATAATTACTTTTTCCTATTTGGAAGTCAATGGATATCGTCAATGGTCTGGTTACCAACATTCTTTAAATTATCTTATTTTTGTGTTCAACAGAAGAAAGGATTGAACAATCCTTTAAAACTGAGATAAAAAGTGAATAAAATCAATAGACAAAAAACTAATAAAAAACATAAAATTTCAACAACTTTAAAGCTACACTGTGTGATTTTTACCCCCATCTAGCGGTGAAAAGGTGACCATATGACCATCCAGTGAATATTAGTTTCTGTTCCTCTCAATTCCGATTTCGTTTTAACTCCTACGGTGGCCAATGTAGTCCAAGATTAACATGGCTTCCATATCGAGTGAAAGGCAAAGCTTGAATTAACGGGGTATGTCCCTCTTTGGCTAATGTACTTTCGAGATGGAGGGGCAACATGGCGACCGACATTAGAACCCCTTACCCGTATTTATTTTCAATGGCATATTATACACTCATAAGAATACTTTATTACTTGAACGAAGTAAATATACATTAATGAGCACATATATTTTTGAAAAAACTAAGTGTTTTTAGCTAAGAATAAATTTAAAAAGTTACACAGTGTAGCTTTAACTAAAATTAAAAAGGTAATATAAAAACAAAAACTAATTTAAAATATGCGTGAAAATTGAATCTTAGGGTACATTTACATGAACGGAAAAGTTATTCCTTTACATTTTCTTGCGTACAGATGACAACACACTGTCAAAATGATCCCCGGATCGGATCGGCGAAAAGGATTAAAAAACGCTGTATTATGCTACCATGCCAGTAGTTGGCAATGTCAATTTTAAAGAAACACCACGCACCTATAGACTGAACACATAATACGCATGCACAATGCCACTTTTACAGCCAAAACGCATAAAAAGTTAAGAAAATGGTACCTTATATAAAAAAAATAATAGTATTTTTTAAAAACTATAACAGTTTCCAGTGTTACTAAAATAAAACTGCTGCATACTTTCTTTTTTCATTTTCTGACAAATATAAGCTAAAATGCAGGAGCTTTTCAGAACTAATGACATTGATGCTTTATCTATCGCTTACATTCTTGTGCTGCCACAGAGCCCTACATTTCATAAACCTGCTTAATAACCAGTATTTTCTGGGAGGATTTATAGTTATTGATCATTAAAAGATCACAAATTGCATTTAAACTAAAAAATAAACAACTGACTTGATAAATCCAAACTAAATCAAGTTTAAGTTTCTCACTGGAAATTATGATTTTGTAGCATCTTCGAAATACAACCAATCCCAAATGACTTGTTGTAGGCAACAATAATACCCCACAATATGATGCTAAAACATAGCTGTTTAAATCTTACTGTGGTAAAAACACTTGAAGCAGTCGTCCAGGATAAACAAGGTATGAGTGGAATTGGTTTGGGCCAGTTTGTTACAGCTAATGATGCCATCTAGGAAGAAAATAAGTCAACAAACCAACAATAGATTTTTGATATGTTATATAGGAGATGGAACAGGTTCTTCTGAACACAGTTGATTGAAAACAACAAAGTAATGAAGTCAGATAATGTAAATGAGAAATGCAGAGCCTACATGTCCGCCCATAGAAATGCCAGTCATGCCCAGAGGCCAGAAACCCTCTCGCTCCAGCCAGTGTAACAGCACAGCAGACTCCAGGATCAGTGCTCCACCCATCACAAACAGGTCCGATACGTTCTTCAGACTGGAGCGACTGCAATAAACGCAAATCATATACATTTTAATAGTAAATATGCATTGTTCATACTAAATCAAATCAAATTTATTTATATAGTACAATTCATACATTAAACATTAAACAAAAAAAGTTAAAACATCATGAAAAATATCAGATACATATAAACACACAAAAAAAAAATCGGATAAATTTAATAAAAAATAAAGTGTAAAAACTGCACAGTATAGCTAATTTTAAAAGCTCAGTCATAGGCTTGTGAGAAAAGAAATGTTTTCAACTTAGATTTAAAAATCAATGCGTTCGGGGCACATCTAAGATCTTCTGGTAGTTTATTCCAGTCGTGTACAGCAGAGATGCTAAACGCAGCTTCTCCATATTTTGTTCTAACTCTGTGCTCCACTATCTGACCTGACGCTCCATATAACAAAGACATGGACAACAATAGCTTCCACCACTGCTGCTGCTGCCAGTAATCAAACACTCACAGTTGGTCTTTAGGTTTCCTGTATCCATGTACAGCTCAGAGTCAAGGAGGTGTCAGATGAGATTAAGTCATTTTTAATACTAGGAGTCTACATGGCAAAACTAATATGTCTATAGTTAAGGATATAATAAGGATTCTCCAACAGAAGAGATGCCATCCCTGATTCTTTAATCATCGGCCTGGCCATTAGTGTTCGCCTTCTCCAGAAAAACTGGAAAAAATAAAATAAAAAAAAACAGAGATGCATCAAATTCAAATAAAACTCTAGCTGATACTGATATGTTTTAGCCGATAATCGATACATATTAATATTAAATAAACAAAATATATATATTTTTTTAAAAGATGAACACCCCTAACTTTTAAAGTTTAATGTATATTGTTTATCCCAAATAAAAACTTCATAAATGATGCTGAGATTGAATAAAAGCACAGCCAAACAAGGGCAGTTTTTGCACACTCACATGGTCTCCTGTTCCAGCCAGGTGAATACAGACTGGCCTGTGCCTCTTCCATTTCTTAGGTACAATGAACTGGAATCTGGTGGTAAAGTTAAAACAAAATGTCTTCATTTGAAACAACTTTGAATACAAGCCACACAATAAGTCACATTAATCCTTCACATTTGCATTCAATGTTTGTGGGTGATTGTTTTGGCTACCGGGCTTTGACGGATTCGGCTGGCAGGATGCCCGGGACAAAGTGCTCCAGTGGAGATATGAAATGACCGTTGTGAATTTTGCAATCTGTTTGATCTTCTACCTTTGGGCACAGGGGTAACAAAAAGTTAATGGGTCATCATTATACAATTTTCAATTGTGCTGAATAATATACAGTATATGCATATACTATAGTTACTATTACTAACAATAAGGTCTCTTACATTGTCAATAAATATTGGGTAGTCCCTCTGTACCAGGTCTTTACACCTCTCTCTGTTGCCAATAATCTTCCGGAACTCAAATATTCTGTAATATCCATAAAGCAATTTCAATTAGTTGCATTAGTTAATATCATTAAAGGCTTTCAATATTAGGAAGGTTACAGAGAAAATGTTCTTAATACACATTACAATAAATAATGTTTTTTTATATACACAATTTAGTGTTTTATTCACTACTATTCATTACCGTGATGTGACTGATCATGTAATATTTCACTGCCTGTACGCAATACTACATGCTCAAAATGTTATTCAAACAAAGTAATTTTTAAGTGTGCATTCTTGGTCCTACACACATATCCATCTGTTATGAATGTTTATGTTTGTTACAACAAAAAATAACTGAGTGCATCTATGCACATTCTATAAGCCATTCATTAACAAATATAATGTTTATACCACTGCTAATTATTATTTTAGCATCAATATTTTATGAATAATTATCAAAAAGTTTCTGTATAAGCTTCATCCCACTATCAAGTAAAGTCATATGATGCAAATTGTTTTTATTATGTCTCATTCACCTTTTCAGGTCCTCTGGCTTCCCCCATCCTTGGATGAAGAGTTTGGTGAGGAGAAGCCTTCTGTACAGAACATCAAGCCGACTCACACCCATTGACAAAAAAACATTCTTCTGCAGAACAAAATACACAATCAACATAAACCGTTAGTCAGCTTTAGGCTTTACACATTCCAATATATAAGAACTGAGCAGCACAACACACACTTAACAGAACACCGGCTAGACCCGGGCTTTTAGATGCCACAGACCCCCAAATATGATCATCCTCGTGTCAGGGACCCCATCCTAAAATTTAAAAGGCATCTATCTTTTATAAACACCCAAAACATTATATTAAGTGTAGTATTAGTTTCTATTAAGTTACATATTATATATTTTTCTACGCACTATGTAGGCTACTGTTTAATGTATTATTTATTTATTTACATGATCAAAATGTTTGTTTATTTTAATCTAGTTTAATATAGGCTAATCTATTTCAAAGATGAATAAAAAAAAATATTTTAATCACATTTTTATGGATTTGTTTTAATCTAATCTATTAATTTATTTATTTTAATGCCCACCGACCCGTCACTCTTATGGAGCCCCGGACCCCAGTTTAAAACCCAATATACAATACAAATATCTATCTCTGGTTATTAAACTTTAGATGGTGTTTTTGACTATTAGAAAAGGATTGTAGTAGTTAGTTTCTGAAACAGAACAAGTTAGACACTGGACGTGTCATAACCTCTCATTCATAATGAATGACTATAGAGTAGCTAACTAACGTTACTGATAACTGGTGAAATCTAAAACATTAAAATTATTATCGGGTTTCTCACATTGCCCCTAAAAGATGAGCAGTGTTTGAACATCCCACACTGACTGTTGTAAATCTAATCAGCTGTCAGTGATGATGAAGCTGCAGTAGAGTAAGTTATATACAAAGTTACTAACTGCGTGTCTCTTCAAGCCCACAAATACTTTAAAACAAAGTGCGATCAATGGACGTAAAGAAATAAGTATATACCTCGTGCTAAAAGGACGGAGATGTGTGTTTCTCTGAAGAAGCTGGATCAGTGCACATGACAGAGGGCGAATTCCATTTGATGGTGCAGCGCCATCCCAGCGTTCAACTCACTGCCGGAAGTAGTTACTCTTCTTCTACGCTCATGATCGGCAGTGATGTACTCAGTTGCACCGTTAGATGGCAGTGTTGTACAGGTACATTTTTCAGCTCTACAAGCAACAGCTACTCAAAACTATACAGGTAACGTTAATTGTATAGTATATATATAATTATATACTAACTCTGTACAATATTCTTATAGGATTCCAAAATAAACTAAATGTACACAAATTCCAGTAGCATTATGATTTCGTACATATCATTGTTGGACATCCAAAGGATTTTTTTCTTCACTAACGTTATTTTATTGTTCCAGGTGAAGTTTCTTACCCCATCTCAGCTAAAAAAAAAAAAACTTAGATATTTACAATATAAAGCCATTTGTATTAGGAATAGTGCATTTACTTCACCAATAGGCATTATATTACGATTTGGAATCCTGAGCATCACTGTAATAATAAGCAGTTTGCCACTTAATTTTTTCCTCAAGATTACCAAGGGGTAATTAATAATGTATATTTGCACTGACTGTCTGTTACATGTGGATCCATGAATATTTTAAATGTCTGATTATTGTCATTGAAATAATGCGCATCGAGGCTCCGCCCATAAACAATAAATTATGCAAAATGTTTGTTAGTGATGAATTTAGCACGACGTTTTCTTTCGCGTGTTATTCACTGTATTAACTTTATTTTGTAATCTAGCTTGCAGTGAATTAGCCTAAGTGTAGAGCTCACTGGATTGTTTTGAATGGAGCCACTTCTGCTAGAATAACAGTAAAGATGCGTGGACCACAGTAGACTAGTTTTGAAAGTTAACTTTATTTGTGGGTAAAACAAGCGGGATTTATCATGGTGGGCTGAGTGCCAAATGGAGGCGCGACATATTTGTCAGGTCACCCGACGATATTGGGGAAGAAATACTTAACTCTTTTAATAGTTCTTATCTTTATTTTTAAAATGCAACTTTCTTCGTATACGATAGATTTAGTCCTCTGGAGTCGCGCGCCGCTCCCGGGATAATCTCCAGACGGGACATTTAAAACTCTCGCTGCTTTTGCTTCACTCGGGTTGCTTCAGACTGAATCGTCTGGTCTGTAAGCATGGCAGGCATTCCCAAAGCTTTTACTTATGTGTTCATAGGCTTTCTAATAACTGTAATCTCAGGATTAAGAGTCAGCTCTCTGCAGCATGTTTTCATGAAGGATATCGTAGCTGTTTACGGGAAAAACGGTTCACTGGATCTCAATGGCATTAACAGTTTATTGAAGACAATTGCGCAAGACAAGCCCTTGGATCCGAACATTCCTCCGCATGCTCAGGTAATATGGTTACTTTAAACTATTGTTAGGCCTACCAAACACTATTTTCTAAACTTGTAAAGAATATTGGACATTTTATTTTTTGCCATTTGATTATGTCCCATACATTTTGAGAGCAGGAATACAGAAAAACAAGTGAAATTCACACTGTTTAATATCATTCTTATGGCCTTATTTCATTGACTTGTGATCCTGTTTATCAGTGTGTGTCCGGAGAAGATATTCTGGTGCATTATGGGCTTCGGAACCTCTCTCATCTAACAGAGGAGCATCTGGTCACTGTCTGCCCAGCTCTGCTCAACCAAGCAGTGCTTCCACCCTGTTCAACAGAACCTCCCGTCCTCACTGATCCCACACAACTTCATGGTGAGTGAAGAACCTGGATCAGTACACATGACAGAGGTCATGTACTGAATTCCATATGATGGTGCAGCGTCATCAAAGACCTACATATGCTGTCAAAGACCTTTCTCCTAATGTTAAAGGATAATTCCGGTATTTAGCACTTTGAGTGTATTTTCTAGTTTGTTTTGGATGAACTAGAGTGGTGGACACAGAAATTTTGACGATGGGTCCTGTCTCGACTTTTTGACTCTTTTAGAATCGCCTCTGAGCGCTTCAGAGTGTGTCTATGAGCATACACAAACATGTCCTTAAAACAACCCTTAACGTTCGTTTTCAAAACTGTGCAACTCACCGAGTGGTTAGTGGTGTTCGTTGATGTTCCAAAACAAGTAGCGTAGCGAAATACAGTTTCTGTCGTGTTTTATTTGACATTTTGTAAAATCGCATGATTTCTGTTGGAGGACTCCTTGCAATAACTCGTGCAATAAAACCCGACAGAAACTGTATTTCGCTACGCTACTTGTTTTAGAACATCAACGAACACCACTAACCACTCGGTGAGTTGCACAGTTTTGAAAACGAACGTTAAGGGTTGTTTTAAGGACATGTTTGTGCATGCCCATAGACAGCCACTCTGAAGCGCTCAGAGGCGATTCTAAAAGTCAAAAGTCGAGACAGGACCCATCGTCAAAATTCTGTGTCCATCACTCTAGTTCATCCAAAACATACTAGAAAATAGACTCAAAGTGCTAAATACCGGAATTATCCTTTAACCAGCTTATATAGATTTTGATTCCTAAAAGCAGAGAATGATGGGATGGATGTGACACATGAAATAAAGTTATAGGCCCTACACTTTATCTTTAATTATAATCATCATGTCAATTAAAGTAGTTTTCCCCTCTCAATTCTCATTAACGAAAAGCAAAACTAACGTGGGGGAAAAGTATAACATTTAAAATAGTATTTTATTTGTATTAGTACTTTTTTATGCTATTTGAAATAAAACACTGCATATGTTTTACTATAAAACATTAAAAAAACATGTTCTGTATGAAATTCAGAGTTGAGAATAATGGCAATTAATTTGTCACAAAGCAAAAATCTATCCTTATGCAAAACAACTTCTAATTAACTTAGACATAAAAATAATTATATAATATTTAAACTAGTATTTTTAAAAGTTATATTTTTGTACTGCCTTTAAAAGAATGATGCATAACAATAGTTTGTACAATAATAGATTAAAATGTACTGTAGTACAGTCAATAAAAACAATGACAATTTCAGACAACTGTTTAATTGTCTTACATATGTTACAAATCTTTATGAAAAACTCACAAACATAAAAATTTAAAAAAATTAGTTTAAAAATAGCACTTTATAACAGTAATGTTTACTATAAAATAAAAAATGCACTGTATTACAGTAATGAAAATCCAATGTCAATTGCATACAACTGTGTTTAATTGTCTTAAATGAAAGACAACAATTTTCTTTATGTAATCTCATAGATAAAAGATAAAAAGAATGGCTAACGCTTTGCAATACGGTCCCATTATTTTATGCATTAACAATGAGCAACACATTTGTTACAGTATTTATTATTCTGTATTAATGTTAGTTAATAAAACATCCTTTTCATTGTTAGATAATGTTAAGCCCGTCTATTCAATATGAACAGATACAACTTTTGATTTCAATAATATATTAGTAAATGTTAAAATTAATTTAAATTAATACTTTCTTTAGATTTTTTTTTATATAATTTGAAAATTATAAATGTTGAGTAGCCAGAGGCAATACTAATTGAGAAATATGCTGCATTTGTGAGTAAATCCTAATCTCCTCATTTTATTGGAGCCTTACACACATTTATACTGTAATGCACTGTATTACAGTAATGCAAATCACAATTGAGAATTTTTTTTAATTGTCTTAAAAATGATGTCACAATGCAAAAATTATCTCTTTACTCAAAGCATTTTCTTTCTCTTTTTGTAGATACTAGAATGAAAAATGATTTACCTTTCTGATAACTGTGACCTCTCACCTTTCCTTCTGAGTATAGTATGGGGATATGGCTTCTTGGCTGTTACCATCATTAATCTGGCCTCACTGCTGGGTCTGGCTCTTGTTCCTGTCACTAAAAAGCCCTACTTCCCCAAAGTGCTCACCTACTTCATTGGTCTGGCTGTTGGCACACTCTTCTCCAATGCTGCTCTCCAACTTATACCCGAGGTGAAATGCTTTTTTTCATTTTATTTCATTTACATCAAAAGCTTTCTTCATGTCATTTAGGTCAGTTTAGGACAGTCCTCTAGTCTAGGTGGTTGTTAAAGGTTGAAAAGGAGGTTTGAGAGGGATGTGTAGGTGGCTGGCTTGAGACCAGTGGAGGTGTCGTAAGAACAGTCCTGTCCAGTCACTTAAATTACACAATGTCTTGATTAGGTATGTGTGTGTGTCTTCTAGGAAGGAAAGGATATGGGATACAATTAGCTACATAATGCCACAATACAAGCCCACAATCCATATCAAACATTTGTACAATAACTTAGAATGCAGGAAATTAGCTAGGTAGCCTACAAACAAAGTCAATACATAAATTCCCTCTGCCTAGTACTTAATAAACTGATAATGCCTAGATACTCAAATGCACATATTCTTACAACGACCACAGTGAGTCACATGAGCAATAAATTGAACCGTTCAATCTAACAGTACATTTAAACAGACATACTTAAAAGGAATGCAAGATTTGTGCTCATTTTCTCATAATTAAAGGGATAGTTCACCCAAAAATGAAAATTAAGTCATTAATTACTCACCCTCATGCTGTACCAACCCCGTAAGACCTTCGTTCATCTTCGGAACACAAAAGAAGATATTTTTGATTAAATCTGAGAGGTGGATCACTCCTCCATAGGCTTCCTAAGGGATTGAAACTTGACGGCCCAGAAAGTCATTGAAGAAAATGTTTAAATATTTCATGTGCCTACGAGTGGCTAGATCTTAAGTTTATCGAGCTACGAGAATACTTTTTGAGTTCAAAAATCAAACTAAAATAGCGACTTTATTCCAGTATTCTCTTTGGGCCTGGAGATTTTACGTAGTGTTATTGCGCAACGCTTCTGGTTGAACGTCACACGCATCACACACATGACCAGCGTCGGCCAATTAGTGAGCCTACGTGTGACGTATAACACAGAAGCGCTGCGCAGTTACTCTACGTCAACAGCTTAGGAGAATGACACGGAAGAGAAGAGATGGTTGAATAAAGTCTTATTTTAGTTTTTTTGCGCGCAAAAAATATTCTCGTCGCTTGATAAACTTAAGATTGAGCGACTGTAGCCATTTGGACTATTTTAACGATGTCTTTAATGAATTTTCGGGGCTATCAGGTTTCAATCCCTTAGAAGCCCATGGAGGAGTGATCCAGCTCTCAGATTTAATCACAAATATCTTCATTTGTGTTTCGAAGATGAACGAAGGTCTTACGGGGTTGGTACAGCATGATGGTGAGTAATTAATGACTAAATTTTCATTTTTGGGTGAACTATCCCTTTAACTTAACATACCATCAAAGGAGAAACGTATGGAACTTACACAGTTCAACAACACACACAAGGAAGGAGACACAGCATTTCCAGCAGCAACACACAAGGATTCCTCCATGTGCCATAAACAAAGGGAAAGGGCTGTGTGTACAGGTGCTGTCTGATGGAGTCTGTGGCCGATTAAAGCTAATTAGTTGAAAGTATGGTGAACTGCATGGGGTACTGAATGTCAAAGAAAAATGGGGCATGAGGACTGCAGGACAGAGAGGAAAACTTCCAAACAAAGGTCAAATTGGTGGTATTGCATGATTGAGAACCCAATAACCAACACTAGTTCACATCTTTAACTGCTGCATTATGAGCACAATGATGCTGATGCAGATTATTTATTCTTAGCCTATAGCTATTTCATAATAATAAAATGCAAAATGCTCTTTGAACTGGACTCATTCATCCCAGACATTTTTATTTTCCTGTGCAGAGTGCAGAAGTTTCTTGATATGTGATGGCATGATTGTTGCATGACGTGATATTTGTTTTGCACTGATTACATGTTGTAATATTTACTTTGGGTTTGCGTTTATCTTTAAACTAATAACATGCATGTTTACATGGGAAAACCTGGATGTCTGGCTTAACTTGTTCAAAGACTCATGATTACATGATTGATTCTTCTGATTGAACAGGCCTTTGGGTTTGACCCAAAAGCAGACGGTTACGTCCTCCAAGCTGTTGGGATCTTTGGTGGATTCTATGTGCTGTACTTCACTGAAAAAATCCTGAGGATGCTCCTCAAACCAGGACATGAGGTAGGTAGGTTCATCAGACTCAACAGAACCCAATTGGTTATTTTCATTCATTTTATATTCCTTGTATAATTCAAACTAATAAACAAAAGCAGTAAAACATTATTACAAGTCTCTCTGGAATACTTGGTTCTGATTAGTCAGTCACATACCCACAGCATTCTGTTGTAATTTTTTTTTATGTAATAAAAATAACTAAACTCATATCATATTTTTTTACAAATACAGTAGTTGCATAGTGAGCAGAACAAGGTACACTCAGCTTATCATTATCGCTGAATCAACTTCAGGGCGATATAACGTTTATTTTGTCATTATGACCTCTTGACTATATTATCTCATTAATATGCATGTAATCTGCAAGAAAATGGAGGAGTGGCAGAGCTTTATTGATGGTCAATGTTGTATATAAGCAAGTATGTTCTTATATTATCGTATACAGTAATCATATGATTGATTTAATCCTATCTGATTCGGTACCTCAGCATGGACACGGACACAGTCACTTCCTCCCCTCAGAGAGTGTCCAACAGAACGGCGTCATCATTGTGGCTGACTCTGATATCAACTTTGCCAGCAGCGACAAAGCCAGCATAACCACTGACCCCCCAGTGGAACAGGTACAACTGGTCACATCTCACAAAAAACACATAGTTCCAATAGATATGCGATTGACCTAAATATAACTGCAAGTTACATAAACGTTATAAAATAGCTAATGGTTTGGAGAAAAAAAAACACAATTCTGATTCAGTCCCACATGAAATGAAGTAAATGTAAATGTACTATAGTAAAACTACATTTTTATATTTTGCAAGTGGCTCTTGTACATGTAAAACACACTAACAGGATGCTGCTTTGTGGTTACTAGGTTGTTCTGGATGGTTGCTTACTGAGTCAACTAAATAATAGGTATTATATAAAAAGGATATAATATGTACACTATCATTCAAAGGTTTGGGGTCCGTAACATTTTTTTGGTTACACTTTATTCTGATGCTCCCCTTAAGACATTCTGTTTAGCATTAGTACCTACATGTCAACTCTATTAGTATTAGCTAAGTATGGTTAGTATGTAGTTGCAAAGTTACTTATAGTCAGTAGAATGTCTGTTAGTGAGCATATTGTTATCAGATATTAAGCAGATAGTCTACTAATATTCTACTGACAGTTAGTTGACATGTAGGTGCAATATAAATGATTGTCAACAGAATGTCTGTAAGGGACCATCAAAATAAAGTTACCTTTTTATTTTGAAAGAAAAATAATACTTTTTTTCAGTGAGAATGCATTAAATTGAGTAAAAGTGACTGTAAAGAAGTCATAATGTTACAAATAAAGTCATAATGTTACAAATGATTTCTATTTCAAATAAATGCTGTTCTTTGTACTTTTTTTATTCATCAAAGAATTCGAAATAAAATGGCTTGAAGAAATGTTATCAAATGTAACTGTTTCAATAGCATCGAAGGATCATGTGGCAATGAAGACTGGAGTAATGATGCTGAAAATTCAGCTTTGCCATCACAGAAATGAATCATTTTTAAAAAATACATTAAGATTGAAACCTGTTCTTTGAAATTGTAGTAATATTTCACAATATTACTGTTTTTAATGTATTTTTGATCAAATAAATACAGCCATGGAGAGCATAAGAGACTTCTTTTAAAAACAATTTAAAAAATCATACCAACCCCAAGCTTTTGAATGGTAGTGTATGACAGAAATATAAAATATCATATAAATAGGCGAGCCATTCCCATGTGAAAGGAAACTAAACTAGTACATTTTCTGTGATGCTTGTCCATGCAAAAACAGGATGCCAGTGTGTAGCTTTGCAGTTGCTAAGGTATTCAGAGTAGTTGTTTGCACATTGTTATGCGTTGCATACTCTTATAGAGCCCACCTGCTGCATAAATGGCTCAGGAACCTGCTTCAGTGTAAGTCTGTAGGATTTTGTGCCATCTTTTGTGCAACAGTATTTTATTTTATTTGAGGTAACATTCATGTCTGCAGCACAAACGGTGCAGGACAAGTTATACACCAAAGTTGAATATGATTGGCTTAGCAAACAAACACCTCTAATTACTGAACATTTCATCTACAAAAAAGACTGTTTGATTATCGCAGCGGTAACCTATTTGTGATTACATGAAGGTGTCTGCAATTATCAAATAAAGATAAATGCTAATTATTTGTCATAACAACCAGACTATTAAATTATTAAAGGGATAGTTCACCCAAAAATTAAAATTAGCCCACGATTTACTCACCCTCAAGTCATCCTACATGTAGGTGTATAGGACAATTTCTTTCAGACGAATACAATCAGAGTTATATTCAAAAATATCCTGGCTTTTCCAAGCTTTATAATGGTAGTGGATGGCTGTTTCTGTTTTGAAATCCATAAAAGTGCATCCATCCAAGTGATGCGTTTGTGTAAGAAAAATATTAATATTTAACATGTTACAAAGTAAAATTCTGGCTTCCGGCCAATCGCAGTCTACTTCCGGCTAAAGCGCAACTTATGACGTCGGAAGTAGCGCAGTGCGTCATGGCGTAGCGTAAATATACGTCGCATTACTCGCATAAGTTACGTTTAGACTAGTCACTAGTGGAATCCATATGTTCGTTTGGCCGGAAGCTATTTATTTTATTTTATAAAGTTTTAAATATGGATATTTTTCGTACACAAACTCATCGCTTTGCTTCAGAAGGCCTTCTTTTATGATGGATGGATGCACTTTTATGGACTTTAAAACAGAAACAGCCATCATAAAGCTTGGAAGAGCCAGGACATTTTTTAATATAACTCCGATCATATTTGTCTGAAAGAAGAATGTCATATACCTGTACCCCTAGGATGACTCGAGGGTGAGTAAATCATGGGCTGATTTTCATTTTTGGGTGAACTATCCCTTTAAGTGTAACATCAGACTGTAGTCAATGATTAAACCAGAATCCTGGGTCATGTGATAACAGTTGTCCTTCAGTGGGATCCAGTACAGTTGTTTGAATGACTTCAATCATGTATGAAACATGTAACAAAACAAAAAACAACAAAAAGAAGAATCCTCAACCCTGCAAGGTTTTTTCAAAGGTTTTGAGTTTTTGGGTACAATATTAAGTAGTACATAGTGTACAGGTCAGTGCAACTTACAGTCCAGTCGTAGAGACACACACAGCTGTGTTTACTTTCATCGGTTACAGCTGCCAGCAGAAACAAGATTGTCTTCTGACCTTTGACCCTAAATCACGAGCACCATGTAATTGGGATCGTCATCTCGACCCTGTAACAATACAAAAAGTTAGACCTTGGGGCTAAAAGTAAATAGTATTTGAAACATGAACCCAAGCTCAAGAGGGTACAGTAATGTTAGAGAAGAGAATGAGGGTTTAATTTCGATGTGAATGTGTTTGCAGGGGTCTTGCAGATGGCTCAGAGGAAGACGGCTGTCCAGCGTGAAGACGGTGGCATGGATGATTTCCCTGAGCGATGCTCTACACAACTTCATTGACGGACTGGCCATCGGCGCCTCGTTCACTGTGTCTATTCTCAATGGCTTTAGCACCTCTATCGCCATCGTCTGTGAGGAATTCCCTCACGAGCTGGGTAAGAGTAATACAGGGATTCAACCTGGAAAAACGTTCAGTTGTCAGCTCTTTAACCCCTAAGCCACTCCACCTCTATGACTACTGCCCTTTGAACGTTGACCTTCACTAAAAGTTCATGGAAAAAATAACATTTACGCTCTGTCTCCCCCTGTAGGCGACTTCATTATCCTGCTGAACGCAGGGTTGAGCATTCCACAGGCCGTCTTCTTCAACCTGCTGTCTGCGATGTCCTGCTACGTGGGCCTGGTCCTGGGCATCTTGTTGGGCAACGCTTTTGCACCCAACATCATCTTTGCCTTCGCTGGGGGCATGTTCCTTTACATATCCTTGGCTGATATGGTAAGAGCAGTGTGGGTTAGTAAATACAGCACATAACATTTCACCACTTTTCATTTTTGGATTGTCTTCTTGTATTAAAAAACATACACTACTGTTCAAATGTTTGGGGTCAGTAGGATTTATTTAAATTTTTAAGAAAATACTTTTTATTAAATCAAGTCACAGGCAAGACAAATCTTGTTTTCTGGAGAAAACAAAAGAAAATTCAAAATGAAGAGTTTATGCTTGAAAAAAGGGGGGGGGGGGATCTGTCATTGGGTTTAGAAAAATAAACTTTATTCAAAGGGGAATTTTTTTTTTTTTTTTACTTCATTGGCAGATATTATTTCTTGTTTTAAGCAAAACTCACTTAATTTTGGTCAGAAAACAAGACTTAATAGTAAAGAAAATGTATTTTAATTTAAGAATTTTTAGATATTTGTACTGGAAAACAAAACAAAAATACTAAGAATATTTTTTACAGTAAAACAAATGCTATTTCTTTGAAATTCTGTTTATAAAATAATCCTGAAAATTTTAACTTTAAAAGCAGCACAGCTGTTTTCAACATTGATAATATGAAATGTTTCTTGAGCATCAAATCAGCATATTAGAATGATTTTGTTTAAGGATCATTCAGCTAAGCCAATAATATTTTTATAATCTTACAGTTTATACTGTAGTTCTGATCAAATAAGTGCAGCCTTGGAGAGCTTAAAGGGTTAGTTCACCCAAAAATGAAAATTAAGTCATTAATTACTCACCCTCATGCTGTACTAACCCCGCAAGACCAGGAGAGAGTTCATGAGATTTCCACGACGCATGCGCGAGAACTGACGTTCTTCTTCTACTACACAGCGCGCGCATTACAAGCAGAGGATGACGCGCGCTGTACATAGTAGTAGAAGAAGAACGTCAGTTCTCGCGCATGCGTCGTGGAAATCTCTTGAACTCTCGTCTCAGGCCCACAAGGAAGCAATGGAATAGTCGAATAAAGTCGTTATTTTTCCGCACAAAAAGTATTCTCGTCGCTTGATAAACTTATAGTGGAGCCACTGTAGGCACATGAAGTATTTAAACATTTTCTTCAATGACTTTCTGGGCCGTCAAGTTTCAATTCCTTAGGAAGCCTATGGAGGAGTGACCCAGCTCTCAGATTTAATCAAAAATATCTTCATTTGTGTTCCAAAGATGAACGAAGGTCTTACGGGGTTAGTACAGCATGAGGGTGAGTAATTAATGACTTAATTTTCATTTTTGGGTGAACTATCCCTTTAAGAGACTTCTTAAAAAAAAAAAAAAAATCTTGCCGACCCTTAAACTGTAAACATTTT
This sequence comes from Chrosomus eos, assembly GCA_036326025.1. Lineage (NCBI taxonomy): Eukaryota > Metazoa > Chordata > Actinopteri > Cypriniformes > Leuciscidae > Chrosomus > Chrosomus eos. The sequence continues at coordinate 9,710,942 of CM070835.1, read as the reverse complement.
AACAAAGCAAATATATTTTGCTGCTTGTTTTGAGCTAAATAAGCAACAAAATGTTACTATTTTTGTCAGAATCTGAACAAATCCCGACAAATCATTTTTGGACATATACTGACACCTAGAGGTGTGGAGGCAGCATAAAAAATAGTTTTTGTTTTGGTTACAGATGCATAGGAAAAACGCACTGTTCATAGTGTGCCACAGATAATACATTCAGTGACCGATAATAGTAGTGGTGTTAACAAGATAAAAGTGTGCCGTGTTAGATTGCCCATGTCTCCAAAATGGCCGCCCCCATGATGTGACCCGCTCCATGGAAAATAAAACAGCTTTTATTAGGCTAGCCAAATGACTGGAGACTTCATCGTATGTGAGCTTAGATGATTTTAAACCGAGAAGTCTTCATTTATTTAGGGGTGAAATCTTTTTGAGGGAATAAACGGAACATAAATCTGTTTTAGCGGCACAAATACTGAATCCTCTTTCTCTCTCACCTAGTTGCCTGAAATGAACATGATTGCTAGTGAACAAGTGCGGAGCATGAAGGACGATATCATTTTTTTCGCAATCCAGAATGCTGGAATACTGACAGGATTTACCTTGATTCTTCTCATCACATTGTTTTGTGGGAATATTAGCTTGGGCTAATGTCCGTTTTATTCTGTGCACTTCCCATTCCAGATGATACTCTCATTTAAGCTATTTATTTGAGAAAAAACTACTTTTTTAAAATCATTTGTACTGAGCAAATTGAAAATCATTAGGTGTAAAGTAATTCGATTTGTATAAGCTGATTATTCTCCAAATGTACAATTCTAGCCATTGTATACTGCTGTAAATAAACTGTACTGACCTACTAATCATGTTTTGTAGAAAAGATTATTTTTTTGGTTCATTTGGTGCTAACTGAATGAACAAGTTTGTTACTTTGTACAATAGGAACATCTAATATCACGCAGAATAAAAACAACAGAACTGTATTAAAAAGTCCAAATTTATGTCTTTTTTTCTCATTGGACACGTCCATCTGTTATACAGCTGATTGATATATCTATACATTTAGTTATTTAATATTCATTTAACACAATGTACACTTAAAAACATCTTTAAAACAGTACAATCAGTGCAATATCTTTACAGACCAAATTAAAAACATATTCTCTCCAAAAATATACATCTATATAGATCTCAGAACATTCATTCTAACCCACTTTACAAGTAAGAATAAAACCTAAAACCATAGCAAGGAGGTAAAATAACTTTAAACCGTTTTGAACAAAGTTATTGGCAAATCTCACGAAACCTGTCAAAAACATGTACGGGTAATTAGATCCCAAAATCAAATTCAAAAATGTTATTTTCATCATACTGTCAAGTATTTACGTTTAATTGTAGTCGTTGTTGCACTGCCTCTAATTAACACAAATAAAAATAGCAAATTTAAGTTTTTAAAAATCATAAATAAAAACAATAATGCACTGCACCATCTACACTAAGGATAATCTAATGACAATAATCAGTGGGAATTATGGGAATTACAAAAAGAGTTGGGGTAAAAATATGTTGATCCAAAAATTATAATTAGTGCTGTCAAATTGATTAATCACGATTAATCGCATCTAACATAAAAGTTTTTGATTACATAATATATGTGTGTGTGTGTATATATTATTTTTTATATATATATATATTATATATATACACATACACATGTCCTCTCTGTGTATATACTGTACACACACACACACACGTATACATATAAATATTTGTGTAAATGTATATATACAGACACACACACACATATATTTATATATAATATAATATGTAAACAAAAACGTTTAATGTTAGATGCAATTAATCGATTTGACAGCACTGAATTTCTTTTGATTTTAGGAGTAAAATAAGACTGATTTTCGTGAGATTTACCCTATTAAGAGGCACATCAGCTCTAAAGGACCTAGAACAGCACGGTTCTACATCATAGTCACTGAACCAGCAGAACAAACAGAATGGCATGGAGTTAAACGCACACGTACAGCAATACTGCAGAAGTTCTCGAAGCACTTATATGAGGCACTATACGGGCCAAACCACACCACACCACAGAACAGCACGTTAACCCGAGGGCTTGTCATGGCAAGAGGCACAACTAATGCAGAGATCACCACTGTACACACTGCTGGCAAATCAACGACACGAGAGCGGGCGAATCGGCGAGATAAGATTGCATCTTCTGAAAAATGACAATGAGACCTAAATCATTGGTCATACTATATATATATATGTATATGTGTGTGCATGTAATATATATATATATATATATATATATATATATATATATTAATATATAATATATATAAATAAATATCGAATGCACTTGGTCAGCTTTTCATATCTGTCATCATTCCGAATATTCAGAGACATGATCCATGAAGTGCAGGAAGAAAAGCAGGCGCAAGTCTTTGGAAGAGCTTGGCGGAACTTGATTCTCGGAGTGATGTGTGCCGGTGAGGTAGATGAGGTCAGACAATCGCCCCCCCGTAGGTGGCCGAGGCTTTAATGCATGCCTGATGGGAAGTGGAGCGTCTAACTGATCATACATACAAAATCTAAGGCCAGCCTCATGAACCCATACAGCTGGAGCAGGGCTGACCAGTCACTGTACAGAAAACATACACACGCCACTTACTAGCAATATTACAGCACTGCGCTCGCCTCTAGCTTTACGACAGGACGAGTAGCTTTACACGACTGTTTACTCTGTCAGATAACAGTAACATATTTACTTACAAATCAATGCTTTCACCAGAACATGATGAAGCTACGCTTGGCTTAAAGGTTCATATGACCAGTTGAACTATGAATACAGAACTTGCTACGTGATCTTGCGTGGATTGTTTTATCAAGTATCGTACAGCATTATATTACTATTAACACCGAAAGTGGTGCATATGTCCACAAACATTCATCCTTTGTAAAATCCACGACTCTTTAGTCACAGTATTTTTCGGTACCGCTGCTGTTCGAAAAGCTTTTCATCAGTCTTTTACAAAACGGCTGTGATGACACCAGCTTCACGTTCTGCTCAGGCATGATTGTGCCTACAGTCTCACAGCTAAGAAAGCTACAAAATTGATATACAAACACGATTATCTCTCCACACTTACACATTCAAATGTGCTCTTAATGAACAAGAACTAGAGTTGTTTGTACATATACACTGCATCGTTTTGGTTTAGATACTTGTAGAAAGCTACAAGGGGTTGCTTTTGCAAATAAACTTCAAGTAAGACATTAACGAGAATCATCATAAAGACGAAAACGACCAGATGAAAGTCAGTTTTTACCATAAACCAAAAAGGAAAGATGCGAGTATTGAGTGATGGTCTTAACTTGAAACGGTAGTTTTTGGCATTCGTGATGCGCACAATGGGATTAAATACTGGTTGCTTGCTCATATGTGCCGTAGCATTTCAGTGATGGACTACTTTAAGACAATATTGCCTCTTAAAAGAAGATGCAGATTGGCAATCGAAATAAAACCGACAAAATGATCTACACCAGCATGAATCTAAGGCAAAAACAGGCCGAGGGCAGCTAAAGTCCTGAGAAACAGACTGCAGTGCTATCATCTGATGGGGCGTTTGAACACTACAGACTATGAGATGTTTGTCTGAGTCATAGATTCTAGTTCAGCTAAAGTCAATGTTGATACCCACCCAAAGTGAAACAGAGAACAAAGAAAAGTTGTCAAGGCAACAGTAAAGGGCTGTCAATGAAGTGTTCGTGAGGTTTGTCACTGCCCAGCATCACTGGGAGCGGGACTGTCGGAACGGCCTTCCTTCAAACTGCCCGTTTGTTTCTTCTGCTTGGTTTTGGACTTTCTTAGCATGGACACCTAGAACAGAAAACAAAGCAGTTTTAAATGCACAGAACTTGATATTAGAACTGAAGGCTAACAGATTGTAAGAAAATGAAACACTTGAACGGAGTGACCTTTGGTTTCATTAACGGTTCTGGAATGTCTGCATTCTTCAACCGATGCACAATCATTTTTGCACTCACTCAATTAATTGTGCATTATGTAAGACAAATAGAGGCCAGGAAGGAAATTACGAATCATACCTTTTGAAGGCCTACCTCTTTAATGAAAATTAATGAGGTCAAGGCTTACTTGGTGACCTTTCATGAGTATTCAGTGACAACAACATATATATACACTACCGGTCAAAAGTTTTAGATCTGTAAGATTTTTTATGTTTTTAAAATAAGTCTCTTCTGCTCACCAAGGCTGCAATTATTTGATAAAAAATACAACAAAAAAAAACAGTAATATTGTGAAATATTATTACAATTTAAAACAGCGGTTTTCTATGTAAATATATATTGAAGTGTAATTCATTCCTGTGATCAAAGCTGAATTAACAGCATCATTACTCCAGTCTCCAGTGTCACATGATCCTACAGAAATTATTATAATATGATGCTCAAGAAACATTTATTATCCATGTTGAAAACAGTTTTTTACATTTTTATTTCAGGATTATTTGATGAATAGAACGTTCTTGTGTGCTTGAATGTATATGTATATGAATGTATATGAAATGTATAACTTTCTATTCATCATAGAATCCTGAAATAAAAATGTAAAAAACTGTTTTCAACATGGATAATAATCATAAATGTTTCTTGAGCATCATATTATAATAATTTCTGTAGGATCATGTGACACTGAAGACTGGAGTAATGATGCTAAAAATTCAGCTTTGATCACAGGAATAAATTACACTTCACTATATATTCACATAGAAAACAGCTGTTTTAAATTGTAATAATATTTCACAATATTACTGTTTTTTTTGTATTTTTTATCAAATAATTGCAGCCTTTGTGAGCAGAAGAGACTTCTTTTAAAAGATAAAAAATCTTACCGATCTAAAACTTTTGACTTTATATATATATAAATGCTGTCAAATCATCTAAAATAAAAGGCCAAAAAAAGTCACTGTTTAAGACACTAGTGCTTGACTTGCATTGTCAATACAAGATCTTGACCAAAAATGTATGTACCTCTTGATGGAAATAACATCACAACATTTATTTCCATCAAGAGGTGCATTTTTTGGCAAGATCTTGTATTGACAGTGCAAGAGTTGAGCACTCTGTAAAGTCTCCTCCAGCACACTCCAAAGACTTTCAATGCCAATTCATGTGTGAAAATGATTCTTCAAGCCCCCTTCCAACCATTATTTCACAGTTTGAGCCTGATGAATCTTGACACCGTCATCCCGGAATATGGCCATGAGCTTGTGTGTTAATCTTCCTTCATGGTTGATTAAGAAATGGAAAGCTACACACTCCATCAATTAGAGTTAGAAGAACTCTTGCCAAACAGATGACATGCTAGAAACATAATAATCACTGCAATAATGATCCAATCATAGACTCTTAAGCATTTTCCTATTTAAGTCTAAACGGCAACTTTTTTTTTTTTTGACCGGGCAGTGTAAAAATAGAATGTTAATTCAATGAATCAAGCCTCTACCATTGTAAGACTGTTAAATTCACATCTGGGAATTCCACGTCATTAATGTTGTGTCATCTTTACACAGCAGCTCTGGAGTTCATGGAGTCGGCCAAGCAATTTAGGGAATATGACTGTGTTCAAAAATATGTAGAAGTACCTTTGGTCCTGCAGCTGAGATGATGATCTGTCCAGGTGATTGTATCCAGGGTTCTCCGTCCACCTGCACTGGAATGGGTTTGGTCACAGTGATGCGAATGTAGCTGCCCTGAGCGATACGAATGCCAGAGCGCAGCCCACTCTGAACCTGACCCTGAAAAATAATAGCAAATTTAACAATTTATTAAACAATGTAAAAATAGAATAGAATATAAGAACATAAAACAAATCTATACTATGATTTAGAGAAAAATTATCAAACTATGTTTAATAAACAATATACAGTAAACATTTAGACATTTTGGCAAACACTACCATTCAAAAGTTTGGGGTCAGTAAGATTTTGCTTTTAAAGAAATGTATCATTTTATTCAGCAAGGATGCATTCAATTGATCAAAAGTGATGTTAAAGACATTTATAATGTTACGAAAAAATTCTATTTTAAATAAATGCTGTTCTTTTGAACTGAAAAAAGTGTCACGGTTTCCACAAAAATGTTAAGCAGCAACTGTTTTCAACATTGATAATAACCAAATCAACATTTAGAATGATGTCAAAAGGATCATGTGACACTGAAGACTGATGCTGAAAATTCAGCTATTTTTCATTGTAATAATATTTTACAATATTTCTGTTTTTACTGTATTTTTTTTATCAAATAAATGCAACTTCATAGCATAAGGGACTTCTTTAAAAAAAAAAACAGGAACAAATCTTGCCGGCCCAAAACTTTTGAACAGTAGTGTATGTACTTAAAGCTGCAGTCCGTAGCATTGTCCCTTTTTGTCGCCATCTCTGTTCGAAATCTGTAACTGCAGTGATTCGCGGAATTATCATCTTTACGTGGGTTGTAAATCGGCATGAAACAGCGCGGATGAACACAGTGTTTTGAGGCGAGTGCTGCTGTCAATCACCGCGCTGTGTGGATACTGTCATTCAGAATCACAGATTCACTTTTTGAAAGCTTGACCAACATAAGAATTTTCACCGGAAAATGTCTTCTGAACAAGTAAGTAACATCCATTTTTGTTCTGATCAACTAAGGGGGGAAAAGCATTCGACATGACAAGCGATTGTTAGATTTAATCAGCGCGATTTACAGCAACCGTGCAAATCATAGCCTACTTTGTTCTCAAATTGTTCATGTTAACAACATCAGCATTGCGTGACTAACGTTATTTAATGTTTTATGATTACCTGTGTAGTTCAGAATTCATATTCTCCATAATAGCTAAACGAGAAAGGCACAACAAAGGAAACTCCATAACTGTGTGAATTAAGTAAAACGTACTGTTACACGATTGAACTATTGAAATGTCTTACTTGTTCAGCAGAAAAAGCCGTCTCTTCTTCCGTTTCGAATCCCTTCAAAACACGGAGTTCACGCACCTTTCAAAAGCCCCACCGATGTGTATCCTTGTGTTCGCATGAGACGGTTCCTTTCTCTTTCCACCTTAAATCTGAAGTACAAAGTCTTTTGGGTTTTATAACTGGTTAATCTCCAGTTGACACTGATGATTGTTGTTTGGATCTTTCTGGATCCGCCATGAGTTTAATCATGTAAAGTGCTGCGAGAAAAGCCTATCTCTACATCTCCTCACGCGCAGTATAGCCGGCTAGCCGAAACTCCTTCTTTATGTGTACGGATGTGACATAATGACGCAAAGACATGCTCGAATTTCCCGCGAAAACCCACCAGTACCACTGGAATTAAAATCATTATTACAAGCTAACCGTTTTGAATCTAGCTATGGCAAGCAGATAGTTTTGAACAGGGCTGAAGTTTTTTTTTTAAATAATTAATTTGGATTATTTTTAACTTAAAAATGTTACGGACAGCAGCTTTAAAGGAGTAAATGTTCTTAGAAAGAACAACTCACCATGTGCACCACACCAGTAACTCCCACAACCTCCAGCATCCCATCATCTATCCTGGGCCGCCTAAACCGCGAGTCATTGTCTGAGCCCCACAGGTCAGCACCAGAACCCCAGCTACACACACACACACGCACACACACACAGCAGCTTTTATCTTCTATAACAAACTCCCGTATGTGGAATTGTCTTTACTTTCATTGTGTGAGACTGACGTGTGTTTACCTGGGAATGTTGAGGAATATTAATCCCTCTATACTGGGCAGTTCCACGTCATGTCTGTCCACTTGCAGTCTGATGTCTTTATGAAGGTTTCGTGTGTGACTCAACTTCTGCAGGCCCACCTTTACGTACACACCTTTATTGTGGAACCTGCAAGAACAATGACAAAGTCAAAATAGCAATGCAAACAGACCTCCCTCACCTTAACTCTGAGCCACATGGCCACCCTTTAGAGCAGAGGTCTTCACTCCTGCTCCTGGAGAGCCACTGTCCTGCAGAGTTTAGTTCCAACCTGCTTCACCACACCTGCCTTTGAATACTCAAGCAATTCTGAAGTGCTTGATGAGCTGATTCAGGTGTGTTTGATTAGGGTTGGAACTAAACTTTGCAGGACAGTGGCTCTCTTTAGGAGCAGGAGTGAAGACCTCTGCTTTAGAGTAAAGAACAATACTTTCCTGCTATTAAACTTGTCCGGATCCTCTTCACGTGCGTGATGAAAGTCCAGACTCAGTTCAGCATCAATTCCCAGGCCAAAATAATTATTCATCTGCACAATCTAGAACACAGACAGGTACAACGCTGTTATGCATGTTTGACTGCTTTACGCTAGTAACTTACAAAATGTGTGCACAGTGACAAATTCATTAGCAGAGCTAGAAGCATAAAAAATTAATAATTAAATTATTAAAAATTAAAGTTGAATTAATAAATAGAAATATTATTTATGATAGTATTGTTGTATTGTTATATATATATATATATATATATATATAATATATATATATGATAGTATTGTTGTATTGTATTATTAGTATATATATATATATATATATATATATATAAAATGAATGTACATATATATGCACATATTACAAGTGCATTAATTATATGAATAATTGTTAAATGTTAAGTTTAAAAATATACTTTATTTTAAAACATAATAAATTATAAAATATTCATTATTAAAATAATACTTGTTATTATTTAAAAATCAATTATAAATCATTAATATGAAATTATTTAAAATTAAATTACATGTAAGTAGTATGTACATATAATAATTGCAATTATATAAAACATTTAAATGTTAAATGAAAAAATAGACTTTATTTTAAAACATAATAAATTATAAAATATCATTAATTATTAAAATAATACTCGTATTATACATTTTATTATTTAAAAATTAATTATAAATCATTAATATGAAATTATTTAAAATTAAAGTACATATAAATATGTACATAATATAATAATTGCATTAATTATATAAAACATATTTAAATGTTAAATTTAAAAAATATTTAAAATTGTATTATAGGTGCATTTATGCAGAAATCATATTTATTGTAATTTGAAGTCTCAGGGATTGATTGCGTACCTTGGGCGGCTCTAGGAAGCCGTTCTCTTTGCCGTCCTCTGCCATATCCTGTGCGTCCAGAAGAATTGTCCAGCGGTCCATTTGCACTAGCTCGGCCTCGTCCACAGACACCAGGATGTTGAAGGGGTCCTCACCGCTGTATCCCGCCCCCCATCGCAACACCCGGGCCAGATCGTTCCCTGAACACAAACCACAATGGTTGCAAATAGTTAAACCTACAGTAAACTATTATTAAATGATCAACTTTTTTCCTCCATCATGCACCTGTGCCCAGCGGTATGATGCTGATCGCTGGCTCAGGACAGGCAATCTTATGTCGGATGGACTCCAGAACCCCCAGCACCCATCCCACTGTGCCGTCTCCTCCACACACCAGGATACGGAAGTGAGGGACGTCCCTGAACACGTGCAGCCTGTACAAAACACATACTCATACAAGTGAGCAGGGAACCTACAGCATTCATCCATACATATTCATATCAAGACATTAATATCAGTTTGCCATCATTCAAAAGGAGAGGAGGCCTAACCCAGGAAGTGGTCCTCCGCTGGTCAGCTCAAACACTTGGTGAGGGTTTAGAAGTTTCCGGAAACTGTATAAGATCTCTCTGCCCTTTAGCCCACCACTTTTAGGGTTGACAAATACCAGTAGGGGGCAGCTTCCTTTGGCCAGCTTGCTTTGCTGTTGGGAGAGAAAAGAACATTTGTTACACTTGTTTTTGAATTGCACTGTAGTTTCTCACTGGGCCACTAGAGGGCAGATGCATCTAAAGCTTGGGCCAGCATTATGAACTTTAATGAACAGCCTTCTATTGTTGCAATGAACAGCATGTGACCTACTGATCACAATGAAGTCAATACAGGTGATTATTTTGAATCATCTGATATTTGGACACAAAATACAAAATCTGTCATATACTCACCCTCATGTCATTCCAAGCCTACTACGACATGGTGATGGAAAATATGAGATGCAAGAAAATGTATATTTCAATGTTTTTGCATTCTCTTACAAAACTTTTTTTTTTTTTTTTACATTTGTGTTCCCCCGAGAAAGCACTAAAATACATCCCTCCCATTATTTCCTTCACAATGCAAAGTTTCTTGAGGGAATGCAAATTTTTCCAAACAAAACACAGGAGCCCACTGACTTTCATAGGTTAAACAAAACATAAATATATTTTTAATAAGAGCTGTTTTGGTGGTGAGTAAATAATGTAAATTAAATAAATGACAGAATTTTCATCATTGAGTGAACTATCCCTTTGAGCCTCACTTATCACACTACATTATACAATAAAATATCACACCAAGTGGCATTTGTTTTAAAGGGATACTCCACCCAAAAATGAAAATTCTGTCATCATTTACTCACCCTCAAGTTGTTGCAAACCTGTATGAGTTTCTTTCTTCTGCTGAACACAAAGCAAGATATTTTGAAGAACGATTGGAACTTTGGCATCATTGACTTCCATAGTATTTTTTTCTACTATGGAAGTCAATGGTGCCAAACAACTGTTTGGTTCCAATCGTTCTTCAAAATATCTTGCTTTGTGTTCAGCAGAAGAAAGAAACTCATACAGGTTTGCAACAACTTGAGGGTGAGTAAATGATGACAGAATTTTCATTTTTGGGTGGAGTATCCCTTTAAAGAAAGAGCATAAGAACACTTTCCATATTCACAAAAAGGAGTCTGTTGCACCCACTGAGTGTCACTATTAGATGTATGGCTTTGTAAAAAGATGTTGTACCATGATCTCAGGTATGACAACCGAGTAGAGCTGTTTGCCGCTGACGCTGATGTCTTTGGCCAGCATGTAAATCCTCTCTGCCTCGGAGAAACAGCTGATCTGCAGAACCACAGCACCTGAAAACAGCACACCAGCTCAGTTATACATCACACTCACTAACACCTGCTCAAACCTGGGACACCATTATTTTTAGCACTGAGCACAATTATTTTTACCACCTATCATGATATGATGGAACAGGACTATGCGAGAGTTGATGCAGTCCTTTATATATACCAGTCAAAAGTTTGTGGTCAGTAAGTTTTTTTAAATAATAAAAAGAATACTTATTCCAGCAAGGATAGGCTATATTACAATTATTAATAGTGACAGTAAAGCCATTTATAATGTTTTTTTTAAGTATTTCAAATAATGCTGTTCTTTTGAACTTTCTATGTATCAGAATCATAAGAATCCTAAAAAAGTGGCACCGTTTCTACAACAAAAATAAATGTGCAGCACAACTTTCAACAGTGATAATAAGAAAACTTTGAGCAGCAAATCAGCATATTAGAGTAATTTGATATATAATTAAAAGTTCAAGTGTTGCTGGATTTTCTTCTTCTGCTTCTAAAATGAATGACATTTTAAAATATATTAAAACAGAAATTAATTATTTTTGAATATAATAGAAATATAATTCCTATTTATAATAATATATAATAGAAAACATTTTAAATTGTAATAATATTTCACAATATGAGTGTTTTTACTTCATTTTTGTTTAAATAAATGCAGCATTGGTGAGACTGCTCACGACCCTGAACTTTTGATCAGTATATAATAGATTATTATATCAATTAATTGATTAAAATATGTATAAATAATATAGTATATATTATATTTTTTGACCATATTACATACATATTATTTTGTTTGATTAGTTTAGTTATGTTAATATTATATACATACATACATACACATACATATAATTACACAGAAAGGTAAACAAAACGTCTAAAATCAAATTCCCATTCATTTTGCACAATATTTACTTAAGGGAAACACAAGGGGAACTACCACTTCTATTTATTGACCACTTTGCACCATTTTTGCATAGCCAACGACAGAAAAAAATATGTAGAATAGTAATAGCTCTAGGTGTCAGAGCTTGTGTGTTAACCGCTACATACTTAAAGACTTCCACACAAACCAACACGCCGCTGCAACAACATTATAACTGGCTCAAAGCATGAAGACGAGTGAGCCAGTGGGCATGTTGTGGATGACTGAGAACAACCAGCAGTTCGGAGCGTTTGCGCGCAGAACAAGGGCTTTCATTTACAGAGTGCTGACAGTAGGCCAGATTATGGCCCATGGACACAGCGAGCGGTCTGTTCTGCAGCATACACCAGAGACCTTCAGTGTTATCAAATAAAGTCATGCAGTTTAGTCGTACTCGAACAAAGGCGGACATTATGAGTCGCCTTTAATGGAGGGAAGCATTTCCTGTGACGAGGAAACAGGCCGTTCTCCCACGGATTTTATGGATGTGGTCACTCTTACCTTGTACGGGGTATACGTGAGAGATGGTGGCCAAGTGACCTGGGTGGGGAAGAGAGAGAGAAAGAGATACGAGATATGTTAGTGTTATACATGCAATCATCATCTGTCACTATATTATCTGCTCTAATCCCTCTCAGCAGAGCGGCGTCAGGCATACTTACAATGAGTACACAAGATGACTTATGTCAGAGTTATGTCAACATTGTTTAAGGACAATTTCATGGAAAGATTAATAGAATCCAAAGAGATTGATGGGACGAACGGCTAAAATCCAAAGGATCACAGCAGTTTAAGTCTTGAGCTTACACGTAATTCAAGCACACACAGATGTGCAGACTCACTTTTGATGGTGAGTTGTTCGGATAGCAGGTGTGCGTATTCCTCTTTGTCGAGTTGTGTCGGAAAGCCTCCCAAAATCAGATTGACCTGCACCATTCGATTCCTGCTTTCTTCGATGTAAAACCGCGTCTGATTCATCTGTCGCAACGATGTCTGAAAGTCACATGCTCTGAATCAGAGTTTGAGACAACCGAGAAGCTCTCACAAGATGTTTTCCATAACAAGCACACAGACACTAACACTTTGCGTGCTGTGCTTATCAGGGCTCATCACCTTGAGTGTTTTCCAAATGCCAAGCAATATCAGCATGACCCGCCCCACATACCTTCCGTATCTCTAGCAGTTTGTCCAGTAAAAGATCTAGACCGCTGAGGACTTGCCTTTGAACTGAAGATGGGTAAGAAACACAAGGTTAGGATATCATGAAACTCTTCCACACTTTTCGAAGCTGTTCTATATGTTGATTGGGGTTGAACCAAAATCCCTTTCATGCCAATCAGATTCTTAAGGTACTTGGAGAAAATGGCATCAAAATCAATTCAATTCAATTCACAATTATTTGTATAGCGCTTTCATAATATACATCTTTTCAAAGCAGCACATTACAATTTATTTATTTATTAAAACATCTGTTATCAGAGGTAATTCAGAAATGTACAAATACAAATGACACAGTTAGCTAAAAATATTTTAATATAAGGCAGAAACAATTAGCTCATTGAAGTAATGAATACTTGTTTTTCAACAAATGTATATGACACAAAAAAAATTACAAATTACATTTCCCATTATGGTCTGTATTTGTCAACTGTAAAATATACATAAATAAATAAAATTCCTTATGAAAACATACATTGTAATTATTGTGTGCTCATATATATATATATATATATATATATATATATATATATATATATATATATATATATATATATATACATATATATGCACAACACACGTGTTAGAAAATCGTAATCTCTAAATCTTATCTTATATCTTACCACTGCAAAAACTAAGAGACCACTGCAAAATTAGCAGTTTCTCTGGAATTATTATTTATATGTATCTGTTTGAGTAAAATGAACATTTTTGATTTATTCTACAAACTACTGACAACATTTCTTTCAGATTTCAAATAAAAATAGTCATTTAGAGCATTTATTTGTAGAAAATGACAACTGGTCAAAATAACAAAAAAATATATGCCATGGTTTCAGACCTTGAATAATACAAAGAAAAGTTTACATGCATTTTTAAACAACAAAATACTAATGTTTTACCATAGGAAGAGTTCAGAAATCGATATTTAGTGGAATAACCCTGATTTTCAGCTTTTATGTGCCTTGGCATGCTCTCTATTAGTCTCTCACATTGCTGTTGGGCAATTTTATGTCACTCCTGGTGTTAAATAATAAATCCAGAGAATTTTGCAGTGGTCTCTTCATTTTTTCTAGAGCTGTATAATATAATATATATATATATTATAATAGATGTAAGAGAACTTACCTTGTTTGCTGCTCATGAAAACTTCTACAAGGTTAAAGTCAGCAGGGTTTTCATTCTATCGAAATTTGCAAAAAGAACATGAGGATTAACATGCAAATTGTGCAGAAAAAGTTTACTATTTTTGCATTTTAGTAAGAATCTATAGTTGTGGAGTTTGCCTGTGCAAAAGCTGCCAAGGAGACACGAGGCTGTTACAAGCAGTTGCTATGTGGTAGGCAAAAAAATCAGTTTAAAAAAAAAAAAGCAACAAAAAGTTGATTGCTTATAAAAGTAATGGCACACATTTCCACGCGTGTTTTGAGACATCATCAACGTTTGTGGCACAAATAAGATGTGTGTCAGTACTAACATGCAGGATTTTGGAGAAGTGAAATCCAAGTTACCTGTTTTCCTAGTTGTGGGAGCACTTCCTTTATGACCGAGTCTACCATGCTGCTTTTCCCAGCAGTCACTGAGATGTAGGCGACTCCAACCCTGAAACACAAATGTGAAACCCAATAACGTTCCTCATTACCCCATCATTTGAACCCCATCAATCCATCCCATGATTTACCAGCTGTGTGGCACTGTATAAATCATCTGCTGGTCTGCCACTGAAACTTCAGACACTGTTTTGATTTACTGTGGTCAATATTACATAAGAACATAAACTTTTGAATCTGGCTCTAACTTGTCGCATGTTTTAAGTCTGACTCAATCCCTCCCTGACTCAAAACTATGTTAATAAAACATAAAATTCTTCATTAGTTCCAGTTAACAAAACAAAATGCCTCATCTAATGAAAACATATGGCACTTGAGTGGCACTGCTCTTCTTTTTAAAGAAACCTAAAGGTTCTCTGATGAGTTTTTGTAGGGGATGAGGGTCCATCAGCATTTGTGATCCATTTTCTGCTAGCAAGGCAACAACATCTTAGGTAAACCACGGATGCTGTGTCATCTCATCTCCGTGGCAACGGGACACACAACAGCAAGACTGTCGTCAGTCGAGGAATGAGTGTTTTGATGGGTTTCATATACACTTGCCCTCGCTGACTGGTACACGACACAACTATTGTCCATTTCCTTGCAATGCCTAGTGATGATATATGGTTTGTTTGGAGAAGCGAGGGGATTGATGTGCCATAAAACACTCAGAGAAGTAAACTGTAAGCTAGAACCTCCGTTCTGACGCAAGAACTGAGCATCTTTATGATGTGTTTGTATGTGAAGTAGGCCTGGACTCCGGGCTTCTGCGTGATGATTGGAGGTTCCGTCGAAAGACTGCATCTCTTTTTGATTGACAGCGATTTTGTACTATAAAAAGTCACTGACGCTGAAGCTTTCATCATACATTTCACACAATTATACACCACATTCCTTGTTTCAGTTTAACCTAATTCCCACATTTCCTCCGTCGAGTTTAATAAATTTTTTTAGATCGTTTGTTCATTCATTCATACAGTACATATTTAAGTATTAATAAATGAAAAAATTGTATGATGTAGGCCGAAAATGAGCTTCCCCTCTTTGAAAGACCAGCAGCCGCCACTGATTTAAAGGAATATTATGGTTGAAACTTTATATGAAATCATTTACTTTCTTAATACACATTACTGGTCTAATTGTGCATGAGTTATGACTAATCTTTTCAAAATATAATACAAAAATTTAAGAAAAATAAAATAACTAAAATGACTTCGCTTTCCAGCAAATGTCACCAAGTCTTCTCATTTTCGAACCATTTCCGAATAAGTCTTATGAATTTTCATGTCCTTGTACATAAAATCAAGGCCCATACTACATATTTTTCTCTCAATAAATATAAAATTTCAGTTTAAATATATTGGATTAGGAAGAAAAATGGGGTGCGAACACGGTTTCATGTTGACTTTAAATACCATGCCACAGGTGCTGTTGACAGAACTTGAATTGAACCTGAAATTTTGCTTAAACAATGCGTTTCCTCCACATTCTTGTACAGTTCCTTGTGAATGAATATATGTATGGCCGTCGGACAACACTAAACAAAACGGCAGAACATAATGCACTAAAAAAGCAGAAGTAGAGCTCACTTGTGCCAGCTGGGGTAAATCTTCACCACCTCTGTTTCTCTGGGTTTTGCTCTGAGCACGAAGGGATCAGACACCGTGTCTTTAAAAATGGGCTTGTTGTCTGGGGTGCCGTTACGGTTGATGATGTCATCTGTAAACAGTCCCTGTTGGCTGGAACTCTGTAGCTCATAATCCTGCGGTTCATCTGGGATGTAGAACGCTCTGAGCGCCGCTTCCTGTCACAACCGAAAATCAGGAACATCAGAATAACACTGACAATAAAGTTTTAATGTTATTCAAGCATGATCTTTATAAAGCACTTTTGATGATCTATATATTCATTGTAAAATATATACATTGTAATTCAGTTGAAACCTGATCAGGGAAAAAACATCTCACCACCACTTCCTCATTCTTGATTATTCGAGGGATCGAAACCAAGCGAAACTGATTGCGCTTAGCTGCATCGTCACCATCGAAAACTTTCAGCGTCTGTTTACCTAGGCCAAAAGATGGGAGATTACTTTAGGTGCAAGTGTGATTACCGTTAGCTATGATGTCATTTTTGGCCAGTTTTGTACCCGTGTCAGGTGACCCCGTGGACTGAGTCTCCTTTGACGTTACCGGACTCGGAGTATCGACATCATCCAGGTTATCTGGAGAAAACACACTTCTCTATGAGCATTTACAGACATGTGATCTTGTTATTTGATATTCAAAGGTGAATAGGACAGTCTAACAATGAATTAAAGGGCTAAATTTTAAATGTGCAATTTCCCAACCATCTCATTTTCAAGGCTTATACATTTAATGGTAGAAAACTGTAATTAAAATGGAAAATAATTATTGTGCTCATTGACATTGAAGAAATGTTCTGGGTTCAATACAAATTCAGTACGTCTGTGACATGTGCAGTCGAGTAGCAAAGAAAACAATTGTGACATGCCTCCCAGTTTGTAAAAACAAGCAAAAATCATGTGTTCAGTAATGGAAATCTATAGGGCAGTGGAGCGGGATATTAACCACAACATTTCTAAAGTACAGCCACAAGACTTACTGATTATGGGTGTAATCATAAAACTTGATTGATAAACTGTGCAAAGTTATATGCAAAATTTTCAATGTAACTTTCACATGACACATGCAGGGATACCAAAAAGGTCTGAAAAAAAAATAAAAAATACATCTGTCTAAAGTTCCGTAACAAAAAGTATAATTTAGCCAACTTTTAACTTTTGAACAGTGGTAAGATAGTTGTTTTCATGCTTTTGAAATACATTTAATGTTCACTAAGGTTGCATGTATGTGATCATAAATACAGTAAAAACTCTTAATACTGTGAAATAGTATTATAATTGTATAATTATAACTGTTTTCTATTTTAATATTTTGTTAAATGTAATTTATTCCTGTGATAGCAAAGCTGAAATTTCTCATTTCTCAAAGCTAAATCATTTTAATGATTTGGTGATCAAGAAACTTTTCTCATTATTATCAATGTTGAAACGAGTAGTACTGCTTAATATTTTTGTAGAATCCTTGATTTTTTTTCCAGAAATCTTTGATTGTTTTAATACATCCTTCCTAAAAGTAAGTATTAATTATTTATTTATTTTTAAATCTAATCCCAAACCTATATTTAAGTGCAAACACATTTTTTGCTCGTTTTTACCATCTTGATGAACAAGTCAAAATAATTGTGCTACAGATGCTGTGCACAGAACCTGTTGTGAATCAGAACATTCCTTTAAAGCAACACTATGTAACATTTTTTACCTTAAAATAATGTTTCCAAAATCTTATCAGTGGTTCATCAAGTCGTAACAGGGTGAAAGGCACTTCTGCCATAGCCTGACGTGGTCTGTATCGCTTTTACTGGCACTATGTAACTTCGGGGTTCGGGTAGTAACCCGACCACAAAAAGAACTACAAAATTCGACTGCTTTACGCCAAGCGCTACAATAGTCATTATTTAATTTTTCTTCGTTTCTGATGTCGCAATACATCATCCTTTCATGAAATCATGTAATATACTCTACCTTGTCTGTGGACATCGTTCATTCTAAAGCCGGTGCTGGATAAACAGCGAGCGTGCGTGCAACGGTAGGCTAAATTATTTACGACAGCGGCATTGGAAAATTTCGTTTCCAACCAGTAGTTCGACCGAAGAGGAAAAGTTCCATGGTGTTGCTTTAACTTTAAGGTGTCTGCTCAGATTTCATGGATAATGGGAAAGTGTCTAGCATTACCCATCTCGCCGTGCTGGGAATTCTCTGAGATCCTGTAACAGTGCATCTTGCTGAAGTTCCGCGAGCAGATCCACACGCAGCTGGGGTGAAGAATCATGTTCCGCAGTCGTCCCAGGCTGCACTCCGGGGACATGATTATGTAACATGACGCATGTGCCTGCAAACATATAAACACAGATAAGCTCACAAGCTACAGTGCAGCTTTATGACAACTGCATTTTCTCTAATAATAATGACAACAGATGGTTCATTTATTTATCCAAAACAACATAAAGGGACATTGTTCCTGTATTAAGGGCGCTATATTAACCAGGGGTTAGGTGGCTTGCTGAAGAGCACACTGGTCTACCATTCATGGATTGACCTTTGCAGTGTTTCTACCAACAACCTTTTGGTTACCAGTCCTGATCTTTGACCACTAGACCACACCACCCTGACTAAAATAAAAGAAAGCTGCAGTCTTGTGTGTATAAGTTATTTTTTCTCGTGTCTATGTTCTCAAAATCCAAGAGGTTTGTGCTTTCAAAGTATTAGAGCTGCAAACAGCCATTTCAAATATAGACCCTGAAGCCTCTGTCCTCAAAAACCTTTTTCTCAGGTGCTACTGCTTACATCATCTAATAACCTACAGTACATGCTGAAAAAAAGTATTTCAGTACTTTCAGAGCTGGGGAGAGGATGGAATGGATGCTAGTGTTCAGACTCGGGACATGTTGTGTTAGCTGGAGTGCAGTAGAGTAGAGCGTTTTAGCACCCGGAGCTAAAAAAAATAATGCAGGGAAAAAGTGGAGAGTGAGCCATTGGTACAGTATGTAACTCTATTGACACAGTGGCTCTCTTACAAAAATTGCATCTTCGATGTAGGCAGGTGACTTCTAAGTCAGCATCTTAACTGAAATGGAAACTCATAAGTGAGTGATTTGGAACATGGCCATACAATTAGAGCAAAGTGGTTGACTCAACAACTGATTTAAATACAGGCATCACAAAAGGTCTAACAACAAGCATAACTTAACAAGCATATATTATAATATTTTTTTCTTTTTGAAAGAAATGAATGCTTTTCTTCAGCATTAAATTGATCAAATGTGATAGTACAGACATTTGCAATGTTAGAACATATTTCCATTCCAAATAAATGCTACTTCTATTCATCAAAGAATCCTAATGAAAATGTATCACGGTTTTCACATAAGTATTATGCAGCACAACTGTTTTCAACAGTGAGATTAGACATGATTCTTGAACACCAAATCAGCTTATTAGAATGATTTCTGAAGGATCATGTGACTGAAGACTGGAGTAATGATGCTGAAAATTCAGCTTTGCATAAGAATAAATTACATTTTATAATCTATTAAAATAGAAAACAGTCATTTAACTATTCATAAACTAATGATTTTTATTAATACTTTTCAGTGTTTAATGCATAAGTACATTTATCTTGCATCTGTCATCATGGAATTATTTATTTTATTTTAGGCCAGAGTAATGCAATCTGGGAGTGCCTTCTCTGTGAAAAATATATGAGATGTTGTCTTAGGATATGGAAAAAGAAATATCTTAAGAGGCAGCATAAGGTTGCCTACCTTTTGATGCCTTAAAATAGTATCTATAAAGGAAGCATGATTGGTTTTTGAAACGAAAGGCAATCTGGCAACAATCAAAATTAAGAAACCAGGCCAGGCAACAGAAAAAATAGCCACTGCCAAGATGACAGAGGAATAAAAACACAGCAAGCTTTTTTACTGCATTCAACTTTGACCGAGTACAATTTTGTGAGTGCTGACAGGAGCTGCATCCCACATTGCACCTGTTAAATAATTGATCGATTCTATGAGACACGACAGCCTAAGAGCCCACTCACCCTCATTCTTATGACTAAATAATGAAGCCGTTTGTGTGATGAATACAGCCGACAACAGGCAAACTGAAAGCGTTGAATGCTAAGACAAGTAAAGTTTGGGTGCACTGTAAAAATGAGAAACGAACACTTACCGTAACGCCACACCACTCGCATCTCATGCCAGCCAGGACGTCTGAGGAGCTGCAGGTGCGACGGCAGAACTCACAACGGGCACCTGAGGACATGTTGCCCTCCCGCCAGTGATGCTGGTACGTGTCCTATCAGAGCAGGAGGAGATGATGGGTTAGGAAAAGCCATGTGGCCAATAACACAATAATAGAGATGTGATTTACCCAGGACATGCTCCTGGATCAACATACTAGTTATACTTTTTGCTGGGTTTAAACAACATTGTTATCAACCAATCATTTCCCTCAGAATTTAGCGGTAATTTAGAGTTTTATCTATAATTAGAAATGATCTAATTATATAATTCTAACTAAAAGGACGGCTAAATTGCTGCCCTATAGGTAATGACTTTACAGCGTTTGCGCACGAAAGGAACCTCGTGAGGTAGCGCATAATGGTTTAAAGATCTACAACAAATCATTGGTAATAACTAAGCGAATATTTAATTACTACAATAATAATAATTTCTCACTAGAAATGACATCAAATGTGGAAAATGTTGGTCAATAAAGTACATTTACACACCAACTGACCACCAACCACAACTTTTAGATGCCATCTTCATTTTTTTTTAGCTCAACTGTCACAGAATGGAATGCACAGGTTTATGGGATAAAGGCAGCGAAGGATACATCTATGCTGCCTTTAAAAAATGTAGGTATTTTAGTTGATAGGAAAAGAAGCGAACATTGGATTCGGACGTGCCTTGATGCTATCCTACCTCTGAAGGCAATATTTTTAAGCCCTTAACTCTCAAATGCGTGGTCAACAATAACGTTGTGCAATCACAAATGTGACCCTGGATGACAAAACCAGTTATATGGGTAATTTTTTTGAAATTGAGATTTATACGTCACATGAAAGCTGAATAAATAAGCTTTCCATTGATGTATGGTTTGTTAGGATATGAGATACAACTATGAGATATGAGATATGCCGAGATACAACTATTTGAAAATCTAGAATCTGAGGGAGCAAAAAAATCGAAAGATTGAGAAAATCGCCTTTAAAGTTGTGCATTTATGTTCACGATTGTGCTGCATTCACTCACAAAAATAAATGTTTTATACATTATGGTAGGAAAATTACAAAATATCTTCACAGAACATGATCTTTAATTAATATCCTAATGATTTTTGGCATAAAAGAAAAATTGATAATTTTGACCCATACAATGTATTGTTGGCTATTGCAACAAATCTACCCGTGCGACTTATGACTGGTTTTGTGATCCGGGGTCACAAATAACAATAAGTAGGTAACATGTAGTGTTAATCAGTACTAATGTAATTAAAATCTACCAAACAACAACATAATTTCTAGTGTGAAGAAAAGCTATGAAAAATTCAATTACTTTTCAAATTGAGGCTTTAAATGTCAGGCTTTAAATGTCAGGTTAATATATCAGTAGAAACAGAAGGAGATGGTGCAGTCCTGGTTCTCATACTCACAATGTCTTGCCCTCCATCTTGATGAGAGAAACGACAATCGCTAACACTGAACGGGGCACAGTCGCTGTGGACGTGTAGCTCACACACTGAAAGACATGTGAGGTAATGTTATTGAAAGAATAGGGAGTGTCTTTATGTGGTTTATCCACTAAGCAAGCATCATCTGAGGTGAAACAGTTGGTATTTTCATTTTATTAGTACAGGCACTATTAATACTGCCTGTGAGGTGTTACAGGCCTAATAGAGGGAAAAGCCACTTAATTCATATTATTGTAGCAACTGTTTAAGTGTGTGTGGGAATTAAAGATAGACTTTTCTTGTGAGCTTCATTGTGCCTTTTGTATGCGAGAGAGGAAGAGAAATAAAAAAAGAATTTGGAGTGTGATGTTTTTCTTTTCAGCTCAGTTCTTAGAATTCAGCCCACAGCAAAAGGCCATTCTGCCATTTCCATGGAAACAGCAGCTTTCCAAACAGGAACAGCCAGCACAGATAAATGAGCATAAAAAAAGAAAAGAAAAAAAAAATGACCAAGGGTTTGGGGAAACAGAAAAGGTTTTAGAAGAAACATTGAGAGAGCCTGATTATTAAAATAAGAGAAAATATATTTTGAGTGCTTAAAGTCCCACTGTGGTGAAAATAAAGCTTTTAATGTTGTTTATACATCTATGTGGTGTTTTTAATATGCTATAAGACAAACCATGTGCAAATTCATAAGTCAATACCAATGCGGAGTATTTTCTCCTTAAAACTGAAATGAACCAAAGACAGTATCAAAAACGCGGTTTGAAATCGCTGATGTTTCTGACGTCACAAACTACCTTGTAACCAATCACGTCAACGTGTGATCGTCAACGAGTAGATCCCTTAGCTGGTGCGAGTGATTGGAGGCAGGGCTAATTTGCATATTCATATAACCACATATACTAAATGTAGCAAGGGTGAGTTACATTTAAGCTATTTTAAGGGATGAATAATTTTTTTCAAGGAAAAAAAGTTTAAATATGTCGTCTTGGTGATTAAAGATGAGGATGAGTTTTAAAGCTACACTGTGTGATTTTTACCCCCATCCAGCGGTGAAAAGGTATATGACCATCCAGTGAATATTAGTTTCTGTTCCTCTCAATTTCCAATTTCGTTTTAACTCCTACGGTGGCCAGTGTAGTCCAAGATTAACATGGCTTCCAAGTTCGACCTCCTCGACACGGTGCCATTGAGTGTTAAAACGCAAAAGGTTGAATTAACGGAATGTCCCTCTTTGGCTAATATACTTTCAAGATGGAGGGGCAACATGGTGACCGACATCAGAACCCCTTACCCGTATGTATTTTCAAGGGCATATTATACACTCACGAGAATAGTTTATTACTTGAACGAAGTAAATATACATTAATGAGCACATATATTTTTGAAAGAACTAAGGGCCGTTACATAGTCACGAACGACGCGAGCGACGCGCTCTCTTTCATAGTCTAAACAGTGGACGCAAGCAGACGCAAGCATCACGGGCGATGCGTGAAATGCAATACACCGCTCACGCAACAGGGGGTAGTAGAGTAAATTTGTCACAGGCACTTTTCCAGTCCGTTTTCACCTATGGTTTTCACCTTATCTACGGTCTTTCCCATCGCGGTTGCAACCTCTCTCCAGGCATTTTCCAACTCTATTTTATTGGAGTGTAATTACGATGAACTGTCATATATGACAGCAGATGACACTCGGGTGTATTTACCGTTGGTAAGAGGCTCTTCACAGATGTTTGTTTGTCATTGTATTGTCTGAAAAAACATTTTATTATACAGTATAACGTTAAATGCGGATGTATACGCTCGCATAATTTGTTCTCTTCGCCCGCCATTGTATTCAAACCTTCTTCTGTAAACAAAATATACTTGAATTAAAGGGTACATATCATGCTTTTAAATCGTTCCTTTTTTACATATAAATCATACATTTGTGGTCTATATAAAGCAGAACTGCAATGCTTGGGTCTGAATTCCTCATTATTATAGCTCCACAGGCCACTTTTTTACCGCTTTTCTGATGTGCGTCTGAGATCAACTCGTTTTGGTGCGGTCTCTTTAAATACAAATGCGACACTTCATACCCCGCCCCCTCTCCAGCTCGCAGAGGTGACACTCTTTTCAACTCCACCCCATTCGGCAATTTTTGTAGTTTTAGAGATACGATTATAGTGGAACAGAAACTTTTGTTACAAAATGTCAACAACGGAAGACTTGTCCATCAAGCCGTACATGTTCGAGCCAGAGTCGGAGCGAGAACGACGAACCTGCAGAACAACGTCTTCATATGGATGTATCGCAATGGTGTACTGTATTTACAGTAAGTTCTCCATCCATGCCAACTACTACAATACTGCATGATTTACAACGACTATTTAATACTCACAAAACAAGTTAAGTTATATTATAAACAATTAAAGAAAAGTCGATTATTTCTCTTGTTAAAACAAGCACACTAACAAGACAACTGCTAAACCATGACCACCGTGTGTTTTAAGAATGTAGTACGTTATTTACAGCTTACCGAAGGCTTTGTTCGTCGTCTCCAAAGATAGAAGGAACTGACTCCTCAATCAGACGAAGTCTATCGGCAAATCCTTCTTTATACTGGCGGAGGTTGCTGAAGTGACGTTAGTTATCCATGAAGTGCTTCGCGCACACAAACATGACTTTACCCACAAATGTGGGTACATTTCCGTGAAAAATAAAACTCAAACAGGCACTTCAAAGAGGTTCTGATGCTGGGAGACGGTGTAATGAAGCGTGTGGGTTGCTACATCCAACAACCGAACATTTTGACGTACCCTCTAGTAACTACTGCATCCTTGAACTTGGACTACAAAATTGCAGCGAGAAATAAAAATGGCGGATTGCTCAAAGTGTTTGGCCGGAAGTCGATGTACTTATTTGGCAGTTCCGCTGCAAATACTTTGACGTAATAGTTCACGAAACGTCATAGATTACAGAAAAATCTAAACCGGTTGAAAAATGTGACCAAAACAGAATATAAAGATATCAACGAAGTTCCCGAAGAGACTGATTTCAACTTTTCTGTACTTATAAACACTCCAAATATACAACAAAAGGCATTTAAGGGCTAATAAAGTAGATTTAGCATGATATGTTCCCTTTAATGTACAATACTTGCAATGTCGCCCCCACAGACAACGCATAGTATTGCGTGCATCGGTGCGTCGCGTATCAAAAACTAGGACGACACATTTGGCTACGCATCGACGCATAATGGCGGCCGAAGCGTAGCGATGCGTAGCCTTACAGACGCGTATGCGTACCGATGCGTTGACTATGTAATGGCCCTAAGTGTTTTTAGCTAAGAATAAACTAAAAAAGTTACACAGTGTAGCTTTAAGGGATAAAATTATTGACTACAGGGGTCTTTAAGATATCCACAACCCTGCAGAAAAAAATCTCTGTGCCTACTTTCGTCCTTTAAAGGAGCTATATGTAGAATTCAGAAACCCATGTTATTAGCGAGACAAGTGGCTGTTAATTGAACTGCAGCCAGCAACTTAATACTTGTGCTCGCACTCGTTCCTCTCAATAACAAAATAAAGATACAACAAAAATAACAGCGGTGAGAAAACAGCAGATCTGATCGTAGGGTATGTATGCACCAGCTCTGCAATTCACCGGCATCTTGTCGGCAGATGAGGTAATGGAAATTACACTGTTATGATAGTTTGATTATGAAGTGTTTGAGAATTTAGACTATATAGATCAGATTATGTGAGACTTGAGGTTGAATGAATCCCATTTCTTTGAATGACGCATTGGCATTACAGTCCAAAATGGGTCTTACGGCATTAATCCTTAACATAAGCATTTGTGTGTCATTGAACGGAAAAGATTCTCTCGGGAGCACATGTAAACGTCACATCCTTTTAATTTTCCCGGCAAAAAGTTCAGGCTTTCATAGACAACCTAGGTAGTCGGGGAAAGTCTCAATTTTTTACGTTTTTTCACAAGCTGTTGGCAATAAAAAAGCAATAATACATGAAAATTCTTATATATAGCCCC
The DNA here is from genome assembly GCA_036326025.1 of Chrosomus eos. Lineage (NCBI taxonomy): Eukaryota > Metazoa > Chordata > Actinopteri > Cypriniformes > Leuciscidae > Chrosomus > Chrosomus eos. The sequence goes on along the minus strand of CM070835.1, from coordinate 9,684,817 downwards.
TTTAAGCTTGTTCGCCGACCTGACCGAGCTGGTGTGGAGCTGGTTTAGTTGGTCAGCCATACAGTACCCAAAACCTAAATCTAAAACTAGCAAAACAAATCAGCCTGAAAAGCAAATCATATTAACGTGCATCAGCAATGGAAATATAACAACAGCAGCTGATAGGCTTTAAATAGGCCATATCATACAGCTTTCTAGTAATTTTGGTTATTTTCCCAGAAGAGCACTTCTGAGTCAAGACTATAATTTAATTTAACGTGAACATTTTCCACCCCCTTTCTGATCCTTAGAATTAAACAGACAGTTTTTGGTACTACACACATAAAGAGATGGTTAACCCAAAAATAAAAATTTCTGTCCTCATGTCGTTCCAAACTTATTTAACGCAACACAAAGATATTCTGAAGAATGTTGGTAATCAAACGGTTCTGGTGCCCATTGACTTCCATTATGTGGACCAAAAAACAGACATTTCTTAAAATATGTTATTTTATGTCCTACAGAAAAAAAGATTCAGATTCGGACGAAATAAGGGTGATGACAAAATGTTAACTATCCTTAAATGATTTATTTAAACTAAATAAATAATTTGCATCAAATGCATCTATTCTGCCTGTGAAAACAAAAAATTGTCATATGAGCCCAAATTAGCTTAGGGTATTATCAACACTTTATTTATTTTTAATTTATAACATCCTCCTTCACACACACTCACACACCTTCACAGCGCAGAGCCGAACTGCCTTCCAGATGCTTCCGGCAAACACAGCAGAACCTCTTCTTTTGACCAGCAGGACCGAAGCAATGTGCTACAGGAACCTGGACCACAAACAAGGAGAAGCATGATTAATAAAATCAAATCTTCAAATGCACCTGGGAAACTTGTTGTCAGTGTTCGTTATATTACAACATGTCACCAAATGTATAGCTACATCCGACTTCAAAATATAATTTCTATCACTATGTATAGGCCTACATGGTATCCCATTTATATGTGAAGCAAACTGTGAAAGTTGAGAGATTAACACCATTCGTGACAAATGTCCTTTCCACTAACTGATCTCTATACAGATTATAGATGTATCTTCTGTATTATAGATCAGTGTTTCCGGTTTCCACCATGTTTCAAATAGACATATAATTTCGCTTGGTTATTCATGTGCGTAGAAATGTTAATTACGATATTTCCGGACACCACTTGAAGGGCACATTGCCCTGATCCACACTGAAACTAACTTGCATAATTTTATTTGCATTTCGTTCACTTTAGCGTATCAGTAGGCGCGTTTCCATTACAGATTTGCGCAAAACTTTTGCGATTTTTTCTAAATGTCGATAAAAAACTATTGCGAAATGACGGCGTTTCCATTAACTAATGTTATGCGATACAACGTCCTTTTTTCCTCTCGCGATAAGTCATTTAAACATCACGACAACGGGACATTACACATCCACACTAGACATTATTATTATTATTAATGGAAGGAGACGTGCATAGCATTTATCTAAGCATTAATGGCAGGGAAAGACCCTTATACTGCTAACGACATAAGGAGTTTCTGGGTGTTTCTCTCTCATTTCTGCTCCGAGATCTTGATTGTGGCATTTCTTTGAGGTTTAGAATCCAGTATTCCTGTAGTCTAATTATTGTTTATTTTATGAATTTAATAAAGAACTCTGTCCAAACTGTCAGTGTACATTTGTGTCCATTCGTTTTTCCTTATTTAACCCGTATGCAAAACGAAAAATGAACGGTGGTTGTTTTTTTTTAAAAAAATGCAAAGTTGAACACCATTTATTTTATTTTATTTGAACTGTAGGCTACACAAATGCTGCGCAAAAATAATAATATATCGACTAAATTTCAGATGTTTGTTTATTACTTTTTGTCCCTTTATTAAACATTTATAATATTCCCAACTTAATACGAAAAAAGGTCGATTGCAATGGTTTTCTAAGGCCAAATTAGAACCCGGAAATTATATTTTTTCCCGCAGTGCTGAATGAGAAGAGCCATATTTAGGCTATGTCTCTGGAACCACAGCCTACAGAAACTTGATTTAGGTGAGTTATAGGCTAATGATAATAAATGTGTCTGAAAAAATAACGAGGCATTTTAATTGTTTATTAATAAACTATTGTTTTCTAAATCAGACGTCGGCTAAAAACATATAGGCTATCCATCTCCGCTGAGGCGCGTCGCGCGAATGTACCTTTAGAGAGAAATAGGCCTAGCCTACACCTTTCATACGGATTACATAAGCAGAAGGTATTAGCTTTCGATTCGAATTTGTTCGTTTTAAAGTGGACAATTCAAGCTTTAGCCCAGGCTATACTTTGTTTCAGTTCTCGCGCTCCAGTTCACGGAGATCATGAAAGCGCATGATTGTTTTATTTTATTTTACAAAAGCACAACGATTTCTTGTTATTGTGAGTTTGCACAAATAAAATCATAGTTGCGAATAAAGTATTATTATTATCTGTATGACCAGAAATAATAGAGTAGGCCTATTTTAAGTTGTTTCTACTGTTGATAGGAAAAAGTATTCGCGGCCGCGCCTCAGCAAACACTTGGATATGCGTCAAAATCTTGTTTATTTGTGATAATCTTAGCCCTGTATTATTATTGTCTAACCTGAATGACATTTGACGAATTGCTTTGTTCCTTTTTTGGATAAGCGTCTTCTTAATATGTAGCCTAATAACTGTTATAATAATGATGATATTTATTAGCCTATTATTATTTGCGTTTATCACGGACCCCAAACACACCGCGTCTTCTAAGTCAGGTGACTGTTATTGCGCAAAAACTGTTTCCATTGCAGTTTTGCGAAATATTCCTTTTTCGAATCGCCTGAAAAACCTCCTCATGCGAGCGTAAAAACTTTTTTGCGATAAATGGGAGTTTTTGCGAAATTGACGTGTTTCCATTGAGCGTAATTTCAATTCGCAATTTCAATTTGCGCAATTTGAAGGGTAATGGAAACGCGGCTAATATGTTTCAATGAACATCAGGTCCACAGGAAATCTACACCCTACTCAGTATAGATTAGAAAGTTTGCCATTCATTATTTAAATTAGTCATTAAAAAAACCTGCTTAATCATACTATTAGTCACAAATCAGACATCACTAATGGGCTAAGTCATGTATCAGGGAGCAAACCGGCAGATCTATGCTTCCATGTGACATCACTTCCTGTTTGAGTGGTGTGAATGGTGGGAAAGTGCGCAGATGCCCGCACTTCCTTCCTGTCTGGGGGAGGGAAGTATAGAATTTAAGGATTTAAATAGCTGATTTCTTTTCCCTTTGACCTCATGTACCAGCATTGCAGACCACAAATAGACAGATTTATAAATATAATAGAGGAAGGTTCCAATGTACAGTATATGTCTTAATAATAAATTAAGGAATGGGAAGTACCGTATACCCTACTAAGCATGGCCCATATTTCGATTTTTTTGTTTCAGCGTATACGGTAAAGCACATTACAATAAAAGTGAACATTATACAACACTGAAACCTGATCCTTCCTCTGAAAGCATTAGAGTGCATTCAAGCTTTATATTTAAAAGTGTTTAACCTGTTTAACCAAACATATACAATTAAGCGCACTCAAAGAAAGGGGGAATGGGCTGAGAGCAGTTCTCCCTGTCCTTCCACACATTTACTTCCTACAGAGGTGCTCTTTACATCTAACATGCAATTGCATTTATCGAATCACAATCAGGTAGCACTTGACCACTTTGTCTAAGTTTCAATTAATCACATAAACTGCTTTTGAATGATTGCATACAACAAATAATATGTAATATACAAATCAAAAATTAATCAAACAGAATAATAAAGAATGTAAAGATTACCACTTCTAACTGGAAATGGAATCCAGCTAAATGACATCCAGTTATCTGGAATATGTCTCAAATGTGATCATGTCTGGAACTATCAAAGACCCATAGCAAGATGTTCTGATATAGTGAAGAGATGTGGTGACAAATCCCAGCTGGGCTGTCATGACGCGTGTGCCCATCTGTAACAACTGATTTTACGGGAACACATTGTGAATCATAGAAGATTGTGACAGCACAGAAACGGGTCAGTCTTTCTGCCCTCTCCTTCCCATTCTCTCACTAGTGATGGGCGGCACTGTGACTATGACTGGATAAATATCTCCAGGTCTTTGGTTTGGTTTGGATTGATGTGCAGGTTTGTTAAAAAAGATACAAATATTTTGGTGGGGTGGTGAATTAGTGAATTTCTGTTACCAAACCAAACATCTAAGGCATTTTGGGTAGTGAGAGCGAGCAACATCTGGAGAGCCATATCTTGCACTGCCTATATCATGCTCTTGAGCTGATGGACTCCATTCGCATACTGAAAGTAATGCTGCAAAAAAACAAACAAACATCCTTTTAATTCCCCACACACAGGAAAACTCCCTTTAATTGATGGAAAACTCCCTTTAGGATGTCTATGGTGCTGAACATTTCCATTAAGCATTCTTAAAAGTGAAGTGTGTCATTTTTCCACATCCCAAGTTTAAAATGCAGAGAAACTAAAGAAAAACACTGTGGCACAATTAACACACTGCTAAATTTGTTTGAGCATGTTTTTGAAAGTTTCTTCTGCTCACCATGCCTGCATTAATTTGATTAAAAATGCAGTAAAAACAGTAATATTGTCGAAATTTAAAATAGTATGTTGAAATGTTTCAAAAATGTGTGTTGCTTATGGTTTTTTGTGGAAACCATGATGGATTTTTTCAGGATTCTTTGACAAATAGAAAGAACAACATTTAGTTGAAAAATTTTGTAACATTATACATGTTTTTACTGTAACTTTTGATCAATTTAATGCAACTTTGATGGAAAAAAAGTATGAATTATTAAAATGTAAAAAAAATAGTAAAATGTATTAAGACTCCAAACATTTGACCTGATCTAGTCCTAAATGGCCCATATTAGCATTAATGCTGTATGTAACCTTAACAAACTAATATGTATTCTATAGGGGTAGATAGATAGCTACAAAGGTGTCCAGTGGCAATTTGTGAACATACAAGCACTGCAAAAAGGCAGGGGACATTAACTCCATTTCTGTGTTGCTAGGCATACCTGTCAGCTTCAGTGAAAAATTAAAGTGACATTTAAGGGCAGACATTCTCGCGACAGAACACAGCTCAGTGAACGACGCGATAGATTAGGTGCTTTACTCAAGATTTGAATTTATGGCTCGGAAATGCAACGAAAAATAGCTTGACCTTTGCTCAAGCAAATCAGGATATTTAGATGCTTGTCAGGGTGCCAAAAATCGAACTCGCTGATGTCTGTGAGCTCACAGACAAGGAACAGCTGTTTAAAAGTCTGGACTGCCACACATTCTCATAATGCTGTGAAATGTCACAAACCAAAATATGACCACTGCACAGAAAATACCTAAACTCTAGGGACAAAAAATATATAATTCCACATAATACAGAGAACAATATGGTGAGGTTTTGTGTTTAAGGTTGCTTGCTAAGGTACTCAAAATCTCTGCTGATGAGGCCCCAAACACGAGCGCATGCACACACACACACACACACACACACACACACACACACACACACACACACACACACACACACACACACACACACACACACACACACACACACACACACACACACACACACACACACACACACAACACTTTACAGCATTGTGTCCTTGAGCTGTGGCCCATCTCTCCCTCCTGCAGTGGACACATCCTTACTGGCTCTTGCCCTCCCTAGGGAGTTGCTACAGTAGACTGCAGAGCATCCTACCGGACATGACCTCGTTTCCTGTTATTAACAGCCATCTCTGATCATAAAGGTGATTGGCTCCTGTAAATGGCTACTGCTGAGGTACTCGGCTCAGAGTTCTTTCGGAACAAATGGATGAAAATAAATTATGCACATTATCGCTAAAAAGCAAACTGTTTGTTTTTGAGTTCTGGATAAGAGATGTTTAATACTATTCACTCTTTTGTCATGTTGTTTTGGATGGTTTTCAAGAGTAATATTCATATTAATTCATAATTCATCAAACTGAAATTGTGAGTAATCACTTAAATACTAAATTTAAAAAAAAATTACAATATTTACTTTCTTAATAAATGTCCATGCAGTGCTGTTATTGGTAACTACAACTGAAATTACAACAAATTGTTTTCAGGAATTGTTTTGATTGTTAATACTTTAATGCCATGTCAGCTACCATGGCTATATTCATGGTGAGTAAAAAAGTGAAAGACATAAAAAGTTAATAAATAAATAAAAAGATACAACTTTTCAGGGATTGAAATAAAATAAAATACTTCTTGAAAAACATACAAACAAAAAAAAAACTATAATAGCTATAGCATATAAATGATACTAAAAGAACCCTGGTATCTGGTCTTACAGTTTATAACTCATCAGTGTATGACGTTATTCTAAAAAAATGTTTTTAAATAATTAAATTAAATTTACTTTCTCTAGTCCACACCTATTAATTAATTACCTATTAATTCCACTAACAATAATCAAAGCTGTCCAGACAGGAAACCATGATATTAACCAATAATATAAGAGCCTAATAATGACGCAGAAGTAGAAAGAAGACTTTCTCAAGTCTTAAAGGACATATTCTCGACTTCAGTAATAACAGTGTGGAATGGCTGTGACTGTTATGTTCGTATTTCCTCAGGTGCGGTTCAGAGAAGTTGTTGAGTAAAGGTTAATGGAGCAGTTGGCTCGAAGGCTGATTCACTCCTACACCACCCATCCACCCACACACACACACAGTTTTCAGCCAGTACAGAAAAAATAATATGCACTTCCTTTTCAAACTGAATGCATCACTCTTAAAGCCTAAGAAACTATAAAAAGAGAATTAAAGCACTGCATTTACTTTCTTGTTTTGTCTCTTCATTCATTATGCATGAAGGCAAACTTCCAGTAGATTCTCTGAGGGCCCGTCTTTGATTCAGACCAGTGGTTTCTGTTCCACCTCATTATCTTTTGGTCTAAATTAAGTTTTGCTGTGGTGCTTGACTCGGTCTCCTGTCATGCCCTGAGGCTGCTCTGATGCGATTGGACGTCTGGCCCCTCTGTGTCATTTGGCTAAAGCAAGGCGGGTTTTGCTGGGTGGGAACTCAGCCCTGATGTGGCATCAGCACATTGAGAGGATGCAGTTTCTAAGCAGCGAGCATCTCATGTGGTTACTTTTTCACTAGCTGGTAACCAGCAAGATGTGTTCTTTTTTACATGCTAAATGTACATCCTGTTTTTAAAAAAACTATATAGTTTTTCTTCAAGTCACAGCGACTGTTCAATGGAGAGTGTATAGACATTATTATAAAAAAGAGCCAGATAAATCCCAATTATTACATTCCAATCCCACTTAATTGTTATTTAAATGACAAATAAATAAATAATTAAATGCATGGAGACAAAATATTGATTTTAGTTCAAATTATTTTATTATCCAAGTAAAATTTGCCCATTACAATGTCAAAAACAACTGGCCTAGCAACAAGGCAAACAGATGTTATCTATAACTAACACTACAACTCATAAAAAAATTGTTTGGTAATGGAAATAAAGAAATTGTATATATTTAAAGAAACATGTAGATACAAAATGTTTTTTTTTTTATGTTGCCTTTTAATTGGCAACTAACTGAAATAAATAAGTTTAAGTACTAAAATGACCAAAACGTAAACTTATTAAAACTATATACAAATAGAAAAAACTAATAGGCCTACAAATGACAAAAAGCACTTAATAAAACTACAAAAAAAATCTATAAAATCTTATTAAATACTATAATAGTATATTGATAATACTGAAAAATGACAATGGACGAACACTGAAACAATATTACATTATTATAATATTATGCAATTGTTAATTTTGAATCTTTTTTTCTATGGATAGTTAGCTACTAAGACATTTATCTGTATGAAGACTGTGGAATGATACAAAATGCAATAAAGTAGCACTAGAGCTGCACGATTCTGGATAAATTGAGAATCACAATATTTTTGTTTCAAACTGAGATTACGATTCTCCAAGGATAAAGAACAGACAACTAAACAAAATAACAACATTTTTTAGAGGTTCTGACAAAATGTTAATTGCTGCAGTCGATTTAAAAAAAAAAAAGTCAAATTAATTTGAAATTCTCATATCTGACTAACCAATCAGAATCAAGTATTCCAGAGCAAAGTATAATGTCTCGGTTACTAACGTAACCTCAGTTCCCTGAGAGTAGGGAACGAGTATTGCGCAAGTTAGCTTACGCTGTGGGGAAAACTCCTTTTCTTGAGAATATTGAAGCAAATTTTTTAAAACGCATTGCAGCGGCACAGCAGACATACAGCTGAGCACCTTAACTCGCTCATTGATCAAAGCACAGTAGGCAAGTTTTCAATAAAGAGTAAGGCAAAGAGTAATAAAGAGTAAGGCAAGTTACGAAATACTAACTCCCTACTCTCAGGGAACCAAGGTTACGTTAGTAACTGAGACGTTCCCTTTCGAGAGGTCTCTCGTATTGCGTAAGTTACGCTATGGGAACTCCTTTCAAAATGCTGTGCGTGCTTAAAAACTTTGCCCCATACTATAGCCTAGGGCCAAGCGCCCGAGGCTCATAGAAGAGTAAAGTTAAGAGTCCTAATATGGCCAGATCAGTAATGAGCCTTATATAGGAAAAAAATAGGGGCCATTCTCCTTCTTATATGCATATAGAACCGCATTCATGTTTATCCAGGACCAGGCAGACGTCGGGCCTTATAATTGTGAAAATGTGCTTAACACCTTAACACTTTATTCATACAGAAAAAACTCTCGCTTGCAAAGCAGGCACTTCCATATTTAAAACCTGGATGTGGACGGTGAGGCCCAGCCTGCCACCGCACAAATATATTCAATTGGTATTCCACTTGACCATGCCCACGATGAGGCCATGCTTCTCATGGAATGAGCTATGATGCCTATGGGACGATGGAGGCCCTTTAGACTCATAAGCCAGCGCGATAGCATCAACTATCCAGTTTGACAGTCTCTGCTTCGTGACCGTACAACCTCTGGTGCGACCTCCGAAGCACACAAAGAGCTGTTCTGACTGCCTGAAGGGGGCAGAACGCTCTAAATAGACTCTGAGAGCCCTCACAGCGCAGAGTAGGTTAGCTTCTCTTTCGACATAGGGACATACCCGTTCCTTGGCTTCAGGATGACTCTGGACTTATTGGGCCCGAATTCAAAGCAGGAAGCGCTCACTGAGAGTGCTTGCAAATCACCCACTCGCTTGACAGATGCCAGCGCTAGCAAAAGGGCAGTTTTTATTGAAAGTGGCTTCAGGCCAGCAGACTGAAGTGGCTCGAAAGGGGCCCCTTTCATGGCCTCCAGGACTGTGGAAAGGTCCCAAATAGGTATAGAGGGGGGGGGGTCGAGGCGGGTTAAGCCTTCTGGCCCACTTGAGGAAGCGCACGACTAGGTCGTTTCTTCCCAGTGATTGCTCAGCCACGTGAGCGTTAAATGCTGCTATGGCCACCACTGAGCGTGTAGGGGGTGCAACCCACGTCCAAAAGCTCTTGTAGAAAGGAAAGTACCCTTGTTACTTCACATGAGTAGGGGTCCAGGATCCACGCTGTGCACTAGCTGGAGAACACTGACCATTTTAGAGCATAAAGACGCCTGGTTGAAGGCGCTCTCGGTTCATTAATGGTATTTAGCAGAATACCAGAAGGTTCCCGGATACCCATTGACGGGCAATATATGGAAGGCCCAAAGGTGGGGATGGGGATGCCAGATCGTCCCGTTCGCCTGCGTGATGAGGTCTCTCCTCAGCGGTATCGGTCATGGGGCTGATTCCAGCACCTAAGTCAACTCGGAGAACCATGACTGGTTCTTCCAGAGTGGGGCTACCAAGAGCACTGCATACTTGCTCTCCCTGATCCGTTCGATGAGCTGAGGTAGCATTATGACCGGCTGGAATGCGTACAGCGGGCGGTGTGGCCAGTTTTGGGCCAGCGCGTCCTGTCTTTGGAGACATGTGACGCATAGCCTGCGAAGCTTCTGAGCCTTTTTGAAACGTTCAGCGAAAACCTTTGACTGCTGGGCCGCAACAGACTGGTAATGGTGATGGGGGGGGTCGAGAAAAGCTGCCCTATCCGTTTTCTTCATCTCTGTTAAGTTCAACCAAAGATGACGTTCAAGCACCGTCAATATCGCCTGGGCGGTTGATTTGGTAACTCGCAGAGCCAGGTCTGTGGCGCTTCTCTGGGCATGGCGTGTGCTCGCTCATGTTCATCAGCTGTGGCATCCTCTGTGTGAATGGTCCTTTTTCTTGCGCGGCTCGATCAGAGGAAAAGGTGGAGCGGGAGAAGCGGGGTCGTCGTGGGTGAAGGTAGCCAGACGAGACCACAGGGTGGAGAGCGCCATTTCATCACCCGCCATTTCATCACCCGCCATTTCATCACCCGCCCTTAGCGAGTGCAGCTTCCGTGTGGCTACGGCCCAGACAGGAAATGCAGAGGATGTGACGATCTCCGCCGAAGAGAGGTCCTCTGCACGAGGCGCAGGAGATCTGAGGCATTTGAAACAACGCCTAGAAATTGCTCTTTCAGAAAAGTGAGTCGCAACAGCGAACACACTACTTGCTTGTAAAGAATATAGTGCGCCGGATGGCACAGCAGAACAGCGGGCTGAAGGCGGCATCAAGTTGAAAACCAGGAAGCCAGCGTCCTCAGAACTGCTTAGCAGGTGCTTGTTCTGCTGAAGGCTTTTCGACGGAGACGAGGCTTCTCATCCGGAGGTCAGCGAAGTGAAACTTGCTGAAGGAGATTAAATCTGAATTCTATGGCGAAATGGGGGCTTATATTGCTATAAGCTACGCCCATTCTGGTGGGCTCTGATTGGTGCGCGCATCCTAGCCGACACGCCATAGGTTTGTGCCGTTGCCGCAGCACAGCCAATGAGAGAGCTAAGGCGATCAGCTGTATGTGTGCTGTACAGCTGCACTGCGATTTAAATAAATTGCTTCAATATTCTCGAGAAAAGGAGTTTTCCCCATAGCATAAGCTAACTTAAGCAGAGACCTCTTGAAAGGGAACCAAATTAGCATGCCACCACAAATATGTTCATATCAGCAAGGCCATTTCTAAAATTCACAGGGATCGGGACCTGCATCAAGTCAGTACAATGAGTTTATCAACTATAGATTGTGTTTATAATTAGTAGTGAGTACACTGGGCCAAAAAAACATCCGGCCTAGGCTGATAGCACCTCATCTAGATTGCTAGATGAGTTGCTATCAAAGGCACAAAGGCTGGCTGACAGTTGGCCTTCATGAAAGACCACAACGCGACAGGAAGTCATCAGTAATTCATTATGAAGGCTGGACAAAGGGTTACACTGACTGCTGTGTCACTGAGCAAAACAGCTCCAGTCAGTATATGAGGACTAAATTATTTAATGTAGATTCAGGACATAATCCACTTCCTGTTTGTAATGCAAAGCCACGAAGATGACAGGTAGGCATCAACTGCAAATTATGATCTTTCTTGCATGATCATACCCTATGAAACAGTTTGATCATTCTTCATTAACAGCGTAATTGTTCGAGACTTCATGTCCTGTATTATCAGAGCATCCATCCAGCATCGTGATCCCTCAATAATGTTGTTAGTGGGATGTCCGAGTAAATAAAACTTGTCTTGCCTTATTGTGTGCAAGTGTAATATTCACAGTGTCTTATATGGATGGATGGATGAACGAACGAACGAACGAACGAACGAATCAAACTCAAGATCATGTCCAAGTAACATATACATTACAAAGAAAATGAAGCCTAAAAATGAATACTTTTTGCATCCATATGATTGACTTTTTTAGGAAGAATTATTTTTAAGAATTTATTTTGAATAATAAATTCTTGCTAGATTCTCATTTTTGTAATTATGGAGTATTTTTTAATTATGAATAAATATATACCGGTAACAGAATATACATGTTTGCATTACAGTAATGATTTTTAGTTACAGTAACAGTAATTTTGGGAGAAAATGTGTTTAGTTGTGGAAAAAAAAGTCACAATGCAAAAACCTTTTAAGTGAAAATAATCTTCAAGGATTTTTTTTCTTTCGTTTAATTTTTTTGGGTAAAATATGACCAGGACATTTTTCTTAGAGATTTCTTGAGATTTACCCACATAGTTACTGATGTTTGTCTGTTCTGTCAGATGTTATGTGTGGCACGTGTCACTCACCCGAACTTGTGTGGGAGCCATACAGGAACACACGGTCCTGACGTGCTTCAAACACTTCTCATGTGACATGAAGTTACACACTGCAGAGAAAGAGAAAGAGACAGAGATTTAGTGCGGGCAAAATAATTATGGTGCAAAGATATGCAGGTACAGCAGCTTTAGCAAAAAGAAAACTTGCCATTCTTTTTCAGCAGTGAATTCACAGCCATGTCATAATAATTTTCCCAATTTAGAGCCAATGTCACTTTGTATTTTGTAAACAAACAAATCATTTATAGCACCAAGAGAATTTCCAAAATAGAATTCGTAAACTGGTTTCCCACACCCATCTGCCACTTCAAAACAAAAAGTTCTGCCCCAAACTCATTTCATTCGTTGAGTGAGAAATCGACCTGTTGGACTGCTCACAAAAACAAAGTAATGCTTATTCTCTAAGGAAAGGTCAATCTATGACAGGACAAAATTTCATGAACATTGCCAAAAATCAACCGCTCAATAGAACAATTTGCACCAAAGAAGACAACAGCACCAATTGGCTGTCTCTATGGTCAGTGACTGCTGGATAGCTGTGTGCCCAATTTATGCTGCTGTCAGAGCCCACTTTGGCCCTCAGTACAGACTGAACCTCACTGATGCATTTGTTGGTTTTTCATGCTTACCAGAGACAGGAAGTGATCTCGCTGGCCAGGCTGAGCTCCTCTCACTATCACAACCACATGAGCAAGGAAAACATTCTAAAGTTTAACGTACCACAGACGCGTTCTCATGCACACTGTAAAGTCCACCACCCCGCTTGTGAAATCAAAAACAGTTAGAAATGACATGCACACGCTGCTAAGGAAAGCACAAAGACTGTTCTGTTTACACATTCTTAATCAACACAAACATCTGTCATATGAGCACATGCAACTGTTTTAGAAGGCTGCATTTTTGTGAAGTCTAATATGCAAAACACTAGTGAGAGTCAATTTAGCCAGGGTTTCCAATGTTAATTCCAAAAAAAAAACCATATAGCCTACTTTTTTTTCAAGATTTTCTCTAAAATTGACTCAAATTGTCAATTCTGCAACTGTTACATTAAAGAGCTATCTGTGCCCGATTTAACACATATAAATTAGTTTAGTTGGTATAAATTAATATATTTAAGTTAAAAATACTTTTTGACTTCAACGTAACCATTTTTTTTTACAGTAGACCAAATATCTTGGCTGAAACAGAGATAATAGATACTTTGACAAAGAATTTTGGCCATGAAATTATTCAGTTCTAATCCTATTTAAATAGTATTGTAATAAAGACCTTATTCAGAGCTGCGCTTTGTCCGGTATGAAAGCGAGGCTGTGAAGGATAGACTTACCATGCTTTCAATGCCATCCGCTGTAAAAAGCTGTTTAAATCTCCTAGACCACTAATAATTTTCAACAGCTCATATTGTTTGGGGGTTTTTGTCCACTGATATTTCTTGGAAAGATATTTTTGCAGTGTTCCGTCAGCAGAACTATTAAAAAACATATTAAATATCAGTAAAACCCACTGAAGAGATGTCTATCCCTCACAGCTTTGCATTCTTTTCCATTGAAAATCAAAGATGGTGCTGCTGTGAATAAGGTAATAGTTATGTATGCACAATAGAAATACTTATTTTTTTAATAAGTAAAAATGAAAGAAAAAAAATACATTTAAAAAAGTTTTTCCTTTACATTTGTTAATTTAAACAATATTTGAAAAATTGATAGAGCCAATTGTACATCCAGACCAATTGAAAAATGCTACTGAAGCAAGCTAGTTTTGAAAGCATTAGATCCCACCCTCCCTTCAGAGCTTCTACAAAGCCACGCCTCCTTCAAAACACATGAACATTCACAGCCAGAGCAGTCTGCAAAGCATCAAGAGACGACGGCAAATCACCACGTCTCAAAGCACATAACATTACAATATTAATGAGAGTAAACAACTTTGATCTCTGACTTGTACCACCTGACTGCTGCAGGTTTATTTTGGTGTTGATAGTGTTGCATAGAAACGCATAAATCCGAGAACAGCTCCGAGTACAATGTCACGAGTTGCTATCTTGAAATCACGGTTATGACATGGCGTGAACGCAGCATATACTTGTTGTTTTGGTTCAGAAGGAAATGTAAAAGGTGGCTGCTGTTCATTTGTGGCGCTCTGTAGCTATGTTTCCATCCACACGTTTTTATCCGCATTAAGTGATATCGAATGAAAAATGCCTTATGGAAACAGTACAATTCAGTTGAATTTCATGAATATCGACTCAAATGAAATACGATCGGTCTCATCGGATTTTATCTTGATCGATATACGGCTTATGCGATAAACGCTGATGGAAACGTTATTATGATGCGATCCATTTAGCCTAGCAAAACTTTGTTCGCAAATGTTTGCTTGAATGTTGTCCAATTCGGTGAGAAAATGAATGGAAACACCTTAACATGTCTCAAATCAATTCGATATACCAATTTGATCGCAAAACAGCATGTGACGTCATTACGCACAGGTTTTTATCCGCTTTAAAGCCGTTTGATGGAAACACACTTTCACCAGCTTTATTCGCATGAGTTTTTTTTACCGAACTTCAGATAATTCGATTGACAAGTGGATGGAAACATGGCTACTGTGTCGGCAACTCTGCATAGCCTTACGGAACGCGCTGATGACTTGATATGTCTGCGGGAGCAGGTGCATGGAGGTATGGGAATACAGGTTGACAGGACATCGCATCAGAACGAATGCAATGATTGGACGAATGTTTTTTTGGTCCTGAGACTTCCAAAAATGGGCCAAGCCCAAAATGGCTAACTTAAGCTTTTAATGGTCTTAACCACAAATTATTGGTCAGGAAATTAGCAGAATTTAAGTAAATGCTCTACTTAAAACCAACAAAGACAGAATTAAGTTTTTGGCAGGAAATGTGAAGTTGTGTGTAAAGTTGTGTGTGAAGTGATGAATCATAATGAAACGCGAGTTGCATGGTGATGAACCAGAGCGGTGTCTTCGAACATCTGGTGAGAAATATGATAATAAAAGCATCTCTACCACACAGAAGCGTGGAGGAAGAGTGTCATTGTGTGGGGAGTATTTTAGCTGCTGGTATTGGTGAGATACTTCACTGTGAAAAGTCATTTAATGCTTTGGTGTAAAGGCGAATATTGCAGAATAGCTTGCTTCCCACGGATGAAAAGTTGATATCTAAAGAGGAATGATCAGATGTTATTTTTCAACAAGACAATGCTTGTGCTCAAACTGCAAAGTCAACCAAGAAGTGGCTTGAGAACAAGTCCATCAGGCTAATGTTTCACTTTATCTATAGTATTTGTGCAATTCTTGCTAAATTCCTGACCAGTGATTTGTGATTAAAACCACTAAAAACCACTATTTTTTTACCCGGAGTTTATGTAATTTTTTTAAAATATTTAGACCATACTTCTATTATTGATTGCTATCAGGATATGAAGAGAATTTCAACCAGTATAACAAGAAGTTTTATGAAAAACATTATTTATCCTAAATTATTATATTTCTAACACTCATAGAATGTCAATTCCAATTCCAAATAGAAAATAATTTAATGTTAGAATTTTTAGTAATATTGAAGAATTTTTTTACTTTTTTTTAAAATGAAAATAAATGTTAATTTGGCAATTTTAAGCACATCTTATTTATTTATTATATACAAGTATATCAGGCATTATATAATTCGACCCCTACTAGTTATGTCTTGCATTAATAGCAACAGTAATGAATATATAATGACATGAATTCATTCACGTTACTAGTCTCTTCACCAGTGCAATAAACACCAATGAGCATTAGAACAGAGCATGCATGTGTGTTTATGTTCTCTACTCTCGGTCTGTCTACAGCATCCAGTCTGCCGCTTTGCTCCATTGGACTATGTGTTGCCATGCCAACCTGGAAGAGTCAATCACGACTTCACTGCAGCACATTACGTAACAGAGACGTCTCATTTCTGCCTAACTCTGCCTGGTAACATCCACATTGTCAATCAACATCTGCTTTCCTGCCATGCCAATCTCATGTGGCGACATAAATCCAGTCCATTTGTCTCTAAAGTATATGCTGCTCGATGCCATAATCATTCATAGAGGAATTGTGGTGAAACCTTGATGAATAGCATAGCATTGTGGATTAATCTCTTCCTAGGAAACAGCAACAGGCTTTAAAGGGACAAAACCGGCTGATCTAGTTTACATTCCCTCTGTGTGTATGAAGGAAAACATTTTTTATCCATATAGAAATCAGATGGAAGGGGATTTGGCCCCATCAATGATTCATTCTGAAGTCATTTGCAGACCATAAAAGTTTAAAACCTACAGATCAGCAGCTTTGTGATGACTCCGCATAAAGAGTCAAAAGAAATAAGCTCAGGCGTAGATTACACATGGCTGGTCTTTAGAGAAGATATTCTATCACAGATTCTGCAAGGCCAAGGGTTACAACACCAGTCCTGGACACAAAAGGGGGGAAAAACGGTTGGTTTTTTTCTCTAATTACAATAAAAACTGTCAAGCTTCATAAAGGACCCATAACTAAGCATCATAAAAGTGGTCCATGTGACTCTACATGGCACTATATTCCAAGTCTTGCTTTGTGTTGTAAATTTAAAACGCTATTAATTAAAAATATTGATGTCCACCCTAACTTTCATTCATTAGAGCTTATGAGAGAAGATGCAAATGATTAATTTGCTAACTGACCTGATCAGTAATTTGTTTGCAGTCATTGACAACTGATTGGATGGGAAGTTTATGAGTGAATAAGGGATTACATGTTAATCTGCTCTTGACTTGGAAGAAAACTTGGAATATATGGACGCCTTAATGATAATTTGATGGTTCTTTTGCATCTTTTTTGTTGTTGTCATAACTCATTGTAAGCTGGGCTATTAGGTTTGGATCCTGCAAAAGGTGATCAATGAGCCATTAGAGATTTTAAAATGCCCAAGAGCTACTTGCTTATTGTTTACTCAACTGAGCAGCTCTGTAAAGAAAAAAACTGACGCTTAACATCTAACTAACAGAAGTGAGAATGGTACAGATCTTCTCTCACTGGCCTCCATCAATTAGATGGATCTCATCAAAGTGTCCTCCTGCACAGATTCCTGTCCAACAGGAGAAGTGTGCTGGATCGATCTGCATCAATCTGTCTTCCCCATGTTAGGAGACAAGCGATTCGATTGTGTCGAGAGGGAGGTGTTAGAGGAGAGAGACTGATTTGCTTGACATCCTCCATCTATTTTCTAACATATTGTCTTCATCCCTTCCCTTTCCAGGATGGCACGTGCACAGATAATAATCTGCCAATCAAAGTTGTCAATCAAAGTGGAACAAAATCACTTGCACTTTAAATGAAATAGTCAAATGACCCAAAATACATTCAAAAGACCAACTCACAAATATTGTGTTTAGGATGTTTATGGGAGTATTCATCCGATACTATGGTATATCACAAATTACCATAGTATTGTCGTCTAATACCATCACTGTGCCATAATACTACCACAGTATGTTTGCGTTTATAAGAGACACTTTGTTTACATTGCTTTTCTGAATGAAACACGCCGACCAAGTAACCCATAAAGCATCTCACCTTCACAAACAAACCCAACAATCCCCCATATGAAGTCGCTGCAGTGATGGCAGAAGGTCGGTTTGGTCAGAGTCACTTTCCGAAAGCAGTGTCCGGGAGCGTTGACAGAGTACCGCGCCTTTGAACCGGGCGACTGCTGCGCCTTTTTCCTCCCTGGTCCGGGGCTCGAGCTTGGGCTGTCGATCTTCACCCGACCGCTCTCTGCCATCTCTGTCGGTTCCAATGGAAAATCCAGCGCAGAACGCCAAGAGGAAATGCTCCACGAGATTTGTTGTTGTGAAAGTCACATATGTGATTTGGCAGTTATGTTAAACCCAATCGAGTCATCACTGAATAAAGTGAATGTTTCTTCTCTCCCGCTACTGTCGGAAACGCGCTACAACAGAAAAACGTTCCAATCAAAGCGCGAGTTGGTTACTGTGAGTGAGAGCTTCACTATCTGACCATCTAACCAGACATCAAACTCAATAAATATGCCAGTCTGCCTTTACCGACGACAACCAGCAGTCTGCAAATGCATGAGGGAAAATAAAGCCACCGCGTCCACATATAGGCTATGATGCGCTGAGGTTTTAATCGTCATAAAACGCCTGCTGCTTATCATTTACGATGGTTTTCACTTTCTCAGCAGAGGAGATTTTCACCAACACAAGCGCCTGTAACTTCCGCCTGTAGTAGAGCTCCGACCAGAGAGAGAAACACACATTCACACGAGCTTCAAACCAGCAGCCTCAGATATGGCAAGCCGTTTTAACATTCCTTTGAATTGACTAGTGAACCTACATTAAAGGTGCAATAGGTGATTCTCTGCAGAATTTTTTTTGTTATGCTGGTGGAAGTCTCCTCATATATCCTGATAGCAATCACTATGTTAAGCGGTCTAAATTTATTTTTCATAAATATAAATCGTCTGTGGAAGGCTTAGGACCATAATTTTCATTCAATCATTGCATATGATCCTAATGAAATGAAAGCAGGAGTTCCCTGTCAGTCAATGTGTATTTGCATATCACTGGCAGCCTGTTCACACAGACACTATGTATAGTGAATGTATACATCATCAGCGTAATGTATACATCATCAGCGTGTACTATGCTGTGTAGACAGAGCAAGAATGGCAGGCAAACAGTTGTTTGCGTTTGTTATTTTAGTACTGTTACTCACTGTATACTGTAAAGTTTTCTCACCAGTGGATGACACATGATGTAATCCAATAACGTTAACGTGTTAGTGCGCGGATGAGGAGGAGGGAGGGTCTCCTGTTTGACAATTCTTTAAACGTCAACAAGAAGTGAAGTCACCCGACATTGCTTAGCAGAAAGCTTGCCGCTTAGCACCGGGAAACATAATGATAATAAATGTGTCAGAAAAAAATGCAAGGAGACATTTTAGCTCCAAAAATAAAGATAAAGATTTAGAGAATTGACCTTCAAGCAGATTTTTTTCATCTAAAAATCCCCCCTTTCCAGACGAATTACATCATATGAATGCACCTACTAAAATACATATGTTGTCTCATGAGATCTGGTTGGATAATTCTATTCTTATTGGTAACAAATCACAAATGGTTGGCATTGAATTCTAATATAATATAATATCTATTAACAGCGATTCACTTCATCCTAGTATGTATTCTGGCCTTTTGGAATACATAGTATATCTAATATCTGCACTGGAAATCTCTATAGAATTCAATAGAAACTATCGCAATTTGTTTCAGTGAAAATTATTGGGATAGCAACTAATAGCAAATGAATAAGCAAAGGAAAACATGCTAGTATAAAAAAAATTATTAAAAATTACTAGATTCTAGTGGATTCTGGGTTACTATAGAAGCTAGTTTCCGGCACGAAAAAAATCTGTGCCTTTTTATCTCACAATTCTGACTTTTTTCTCACAATTGTGAGTTTACTATGGAGCCACTAAAGGGACATGGTGATGGAAAAAAAATAATTCAATTCTTTTGTGCTAACGCAACGCAAAAGTTTTTGCGAGAGAGCAAAAAGTTTATTGGGGGAACACAAAACATTTGCGAAAGAACGCAAAAGCATTGACAAATATTTTTTCCTCCATCTCATATTTTTTTCCTCCAACTTAATTGTGAGTTTAAGTTAAACGCTATACAGACGGTTGTGGTCTGGGAATCTCGTGATGTGAATTTAGCCCGTGGGGGAAAACATTGCCTTGGCGCTCATTGAAATACACGCGACAATCATGCCGATGAGTTGTTGTGTCGTTTTCTGTACTGCCCAATATATATAAAAAAATTAGAAATTGAAGTTCTACATCCTTCCTAATAAACACACAGAACCGTGTGAGCTTCTGAGTACTTCTATAGTTTGTCCCAAAATACTATAGTATTCCTATAGGATTACTATAATATTTTATCCTAAAATACTACAAGATCCCAATGGTTGTTTTTCATAAGGGATGTCTTATTCACATTAGCGTTATCAGCTGAAGATTGGCTTGATAGGCCAATCGCTATACGTAATGACGCCAGCCGTGAACCTGTCAGCACAGTCCCTCTGCAACCTCATACTAATCACTGTTTTACAAAAGCATTAATAGTTTGGAGTGAAATATACGTACAATTGATATAAGTGACAAGGTTTTATGGAGTTATAGTATGCAACATGATTGAGTTATGGGATAATGTTACCGGTAGCTACCGCGATGTCTTACCTGCAGATTCAACCAGATAACAGATCTGAAAACGACACCGCCATTTGTTTGGGTCATTGACCCAGTTTTTAATTAAATAAGGGCAATCATATCCTATTGCAGTTAATTTTGCAATGTATCGTTGCCTGTCGGCAGGCGTCAATGCCTCGCAATAAGACATTTTTTGTCATTCAAATACACACGATGTTGGCTGTGTTTTCCCCCACGTCGACTCCACCCTCAACACGCCCCCAACTATGACTAGTTGCCGACTGTATGTTTTGCAAGGTTACGAGTTGTTCACAATTCTGACTTTATAACTCACAATTGCTAGTTTATATCACTAAATTCTAAGAAAAAAGTTGCAATTACTTTTTAATATTTTTTATTCATTGGTGGAAACAAGCTTCCATAGATTACTTATTAGTAATTAAAAAATAAATAAATACATAGTATATAATAATATTCCGGCTAGTTATCAGGCAAAATGTTCGAACAGCTTGCCACACACACAAGAGCTCCAAGCAGGATCCACAGGCTGTTTTTAGAATGCGGAATTCCGTTGTGACGTCGAGGCTCGCGGCACATTATGATGTTCTGCAGATGCGAGAGTTCCACGCCCTCCTGTCTGCTTACTCAGTCATAATAAGTGTTTTATGTCGTAGAGTAGTATAATAAAAAATATATATTTTTACTTGTGTGAGGACATCCCCAAAAGGAGGCGTTGTCAGACTTAGCTAATATAGGCAATTTGGTCCCCGAAGTCTAGCTAAGAACACCTTCAGACAGATACAATCAACTACGGGTTGGGTGGTCACAGCTCTTTGTATACTTCCTGTTATCATACAAATTGATTTTACTTGTATTGCTGACACGCCTTAACATACCTGGAATAATACGCAATAGTGTACTATGCAATGTTGCTAGAATTCACAGGACGACATTTCAATGGTTGGACCATCTGAGCACAATGAGGAAGCAATGCTGTAGTGCAGTGATTGTCATTTGTCAATCAAGCATACAGGTTTGGCTTTGTATACTGTAAAACAAACAAATAATAAACGTTTAAAATTGCATTTGAATAATTTTTTTAAAAAAAAGAAAATAAACTAATGTTTAAAATAACCATGTTTTATAAATGTATGTGGCTGGCACTCATAGTAGAATAGAATAGCCTATTTGTTAATGTTTTTGTCATTTTATGCAGTATCAGATGCTAACACATTAGGACAAAGACATACAGCCTATACATTTAACATTGTGTGTTGCTATACTTACGGCAACTAAATTGCTAAAAAATTTAGTTGAAAAATAATAGTTAATGAAAAATAATGTCTATTAAATGATATAAATTATAAAAGCTACACTTTATTGTTAGGCTTACAGTTAGCTTATTGCAATTTTAATTAGCGGAAAACATATAAAAGTGAAAATATATATGAGGTATATAAGAATTCAAAAAAATAATTCAATGTTTTAAAAAAGTAAGCTAGGACTCCACCTGCTGGTAACAACCGGCAAAATGAAAATTGCTGTATCAATTATGACGGTGAAAGTGATTTCACCAAGTACCACATGATCCAGGATCAACATCTTTGTTGATACTGGATCAACTTTCCAATCAACCAATCAGATTTGAGGGACAAGTTTACTGTTTATGTCAAGTTTAGGCTTAGAACCAGGATGAAATACTTAAACATCAGTGTTATTCACCTTTGATTACCCTCTGATTTTAGGGAAAAGTTATGGGTAGGGTTAGGTTTAGGGGTAGGAATTGGGTAAGGAATACATTTTGGGACAGGAATGTTGATCCAGGACCAACAACATGTGTTGATCCAGGACCATGTCTTACTTGGCAAAATCACGGTGACCCAATTATGACAGCCCATTCTCACCCCAAGGCGTCATCTGACTGACGCCTTGGGAATCAGTTTGACCATGCTTCAATATTCGACGTTAAAGGTACCCTTTAGCGTCAGTTAGTTGACGCGATCCCAGGGCGTCATCTAACTGACGCGTTACCCTTAGCGTCAGTTAGATGACGCCCTTCTACCCAGACCTAAACCTACCCGCGTCATCTAACTGACGCGTTACCCTTAGCGTCAGTTAAATGACGCCCTGGGATCGCGTCAACTAACTGACGTGAAGCATGGTCAAAATTGTCAGTTAGATGACGCCTTGGGGTGAGAATGCGTTGATTATGAAGCAGATACAAACTTGTGTGCAATATGGATAGTCCACAAGTACAGGAGATGTCAAATAAAATTTCAAAACGGTAGTAGACAATGAATCATTTTATTATAAAAGTATCACAATAATACCAGTTACAAAGCACACACATTTTTTTCCCTCTGTACAACACTGCTTCACAGGGTACAGACATAAATACCAATTTACAGCCAAAAATACATTACAGTGCCTGTCAAACCTTTAGTCTGGGGTATTGGATGGTTTTGTTGCTCTTTTTAACATTATTTACTATAGTATGATCGGTTATAGTATGGCGGTTAAAGGCATTTTGGTGACATGTGAGTCCCCAAGTCAGTTAAAAGGTCAGAGGAGAACATTTCATAAAGCAAAAAGAAAGACAGCTGCTCTGGGATCAGTTCTAAATATTCTGAGATGCATGAATAGAACTGATTCTACATCAGCATATTACTGGAGTGATGCTTTGTCTTCTACAGTTCACACACAACAGAAGGGAACGAGATTTCACTATTTTTGGTAACAGAATGATAAAAAATGAACTACAAAAATATTTCTTAAAAAGCATTTGAGGCATCTGGTTGAAGCAATCCACACACACGCACACACACACACACACGCGCACACACACACACACGCGCACTGACCCTCCTGTTGTTGTTGTTTTTTTTTAATCAATCAAACAAGTGGAAGAGAGAATAATCTCTCAAAGCTTATGATTTTTTTATCAGAACCCATGAGCAAACATAAGGAATTACAGGTAGCACCACTAAATGCAAAATAAATTCCATCGCCAACACAAATAACAGCTGAAAGCGTGAGTATGAAGGGAAGAACTTTTTCCATCATCCAACAGATTCGATTGGTCCAGAGGATCATAATAATCCAGTAGACCTCCTTTTCCTCTCTTCCTCTTCCTGTATGTCATTGCATAGTACATATAGTTCCAAAAGAAAACCCTTTGTAAGCAAATGACTATGAGGAAGTCTGCATAATATGTCACCTAAACTGAAGGTGCTGTTCTAAAAATCGGATTGTTTGTTAAATATATTAACAAAGGAAATAGTTGAGGCCAGACTTATCAAACCAGACATTAAAATTTTTTTATTTATAAACAATTCAAGCAAGAAATGTTGTTGTTTTTTTGCAAATCAGGCCTAAGAATCTAATAATGCCCAAGACCAACTAAATATTTAGTTTCTTTATGTATCATCTGAGCTCTGGACGTCATTGTTCAGCTTAAGCACAAACGAAAACAGCCACTTTAATATAACTTTTTAAAGCTATATTATAGCTATTTATAGCTCTTATAAAAGGAAAAAAAAAATTTTCAAATAAGTGCTTTTTGGTATTATTCATATTAAAAGCTAAAAAAAGAGAGAATAAAATTCCCATGGCCAGAGGACTCCTCAGAGCTCATTTGCATTTTGGGGCGTGGCTGAGCAGCATCCACAGAGGGCGCTGGCCAATCAAAGGTTTTGGAGGCGTGTCCTGAGGTTGAGTGGCACTGCTGCTGTAGTGAGGAGGGAGAAGCTGGTCTTTAGGGTCAGGCCTCAGTTTGTGCGATTGTGTTTGGAGTTGGCGAGACCAAAACTGGGGCTCTAGAAAGAGGTCTCCACCCCGCTGTCACATATCCCACTCTCCTCCTGATGGGGGCCCAGTGTCAAACTCTGAATGGATTTACAGAGCCCTGGAACTGAGAAAAAGAAAAGAAAAATATGAATATGACCACAGAAGCATTTCAAATCTTTTCTCTAATAAAAGACAATTAGTCTAATTTTTTTATTAGAAAATTAGAAAAGAAAATAGATTATATATATATATATATATATATATATATATATATATATATATATATATATATATATATATAGAATAAAAATACTTTTATATGGAATAAAATGTCATAAAAGTTGCTTTATAAAAAGAAAATGTTCAAATTAAATTGCCAATATACTTAAAGGATAATTCCGGTATTTAGCACTTTGAGTCTATTTTCTAGTTTGTTTTGGATGAAATAGAGTGGTGGACCCAGAAATTTTGACGATGTGGCTATCAATGGGCATGCACAAACATGTCCTTAAAACAACCGAGTGGTTAGTGGTGTTCGTTGATGATCCAAAACAAGTAGCGTAGCGAAATACATTTTCTGTCGTTTTTAATTTGGCAATTTGTAAGATGCAATCCTCCAACAGAAATCAAAATGCGATTTTACAAAATACCAAATAAAACACGACAGAAACTGTATTTCGCTACGCTACTTGTTTTCTACTTGTGTACAATTTCTGTGTCCACCACTCTAGTTCATCCAAAACAAACTAGAAAATAGACTCAAAGTCCTAAATACCGGAATTATCCTTTAACCCTTTCGCACGTACGATCACACCGGTGTGATCAGTCTTGGCTGGTCCCTGGAGCGTATGATCACACCGGTGTGATTAGAACGTTCAGTGCATCACGTGATCAACTGCTAAATTCAAACGTGCTTTCGCGCGTTTGCTGGCGCTGAGCCGCACCCAGTGCACCCAGTGGCGCACCCAGTGCTGTCATATATCACAACTATTCAGTGTTTTCAACAACATAATGTTTATTTTAGGTTTCAGACATTTAAATACACATAAATACTAGCAAAACAATGATTTTGAGTTTGTAAAATACACACTGATGTATGGAAGCAGCAATAATAATATTTTCCATTATAATAAGACAACACGTTTTATTCATATCAGATACACATTGTGTAAGCAGCTAAACATTTGCCCCTATTCTTCTCACAGTTCACCCGGCCACTTAATTTCATGTATTTCGTGAGAAGTGGAGGAATTGACGTGTTGTTAATCCATCATCCGATTCTCTGAACTGTGAAAACAAACTAAAATGGCGCCGCCCATCGCGCATACAGCTCAACTAACGCGATCGTTATAAAGGTGTTTAAACAACAAAACACATCCACTTGCACATATTTGACAATCGGAATATCAGTGTTTCATGATATAACTAATAAATTTGTGAATATTTTTAATAAGAAAGGAAAAATTACATAAAAGCAGATCATCATTCATTCAGCACTGTGTTGTGGTTGCGCTGTGTCACGTGACAAGCAATGACGCGTCACCATGGAAACATTAAAGTGGCAAGTTCTAAATAACGGTCGCCTTGAAAAACTCACGCTGGGGGGTCAGTTAGAATATTTTAAACTTACGTGTGAAAGGGTTAAACTATGACTCTTATAAAATGAATTCTATAATACTGCGCCAAAATTCTCTTTTTGATCATTGTGTTTGCTTGGCAATCGTAAACCACAGAGTCACAAGCAATCATTAATTGTTTTTTAATTGAATTATTATTAAATTTAATTGATTTAAATTTAAAGATGGATCTAAAAGTTTGCAAAACAAATACATTAAAAAATCTAATATCACCAGGTTAACCACTTGTGTGACAAGTTGAATAAAAATAAAAGAAATATATAAAAAATAAAAAAGACAGAATATTTGGTTTGTCCCTATTTTGCATTAATAACACCAATACTCAGAATATGAAAAATTTCCCATCATTACATCATTATGTTTCCTAAAACCTGTTTACAGATTTAGAATCCCAAATTTCATGTGGTCTTTTGAACCCCACTATTTATTGAACATTGGTGTCTTTTTAACACACAACGTGGCACAACAATATGGACAACCACGAGAAGGAAACCGAGACATAAAAAAAAAAAAAACTTTCCCCTGCTGGCTTACACATGCTCACTGAACCCTGACGATGAACCCTTCAAATCAGACAGCAAGGTGGAAAGACTTGTTTCAAAGAAACTGTGCCAGAGACGAAAACCAGAAGTGCCATATCTGGCTTTCACTTCTGTTCCTGGGAATCCCCCTCTGAAGTGTCCACTTCCCCCTGAAACATCGGCATCACTGCAGAAACTATATGTGAACATTACAGCAGTGTGTCAGGTCACCCCAGGGGAACTCCCTCAGAATGCAGTGGCAGTGCTATTTTGTTGACATCATGCTTGAGTGCACATGAGGTGATGTCAGGACCACAACATGATATTATTGTTACGGAGAGAGGGGACAGAGACTGACAGTGATTTAGTCTGGGGGTTTTACAAACCATATTGTGGGACAAAAAAAAAACTCCACAACAGAGGTGTGTAGTACATAATCTCACTCAAACTACGAAATGTCACAATGACGACGTGCTCTTGGGAAAAGATGCAAAATGCCTCACCAGTGAGCAAAAAAAAACTTTCGACAACATGAATCTTTAAGGTTTATGTTCTGGTAAACAAAACAAAATAAATCTTATTTCACTATTAGACAATGGTTCATATGTTATATAGCATTGTAGTATCTGTAACTTTAGCATGTAAATTAAAGCAATAAATAACGCAGTCAAGGCCTTGTGTTACTGTGATTTTACCATAGTTGAATCTTTGGCACAGTGGCCTTGAGTGGCTTACGGGTTTTGTAAAATGATTATTACAATAGAAATGTGATTCAAATATTATTAAAATTAAATGTAGTCAATTAATAATCAAATCCCAATGAACCATTCATTCTGACAGATAATGTATTAGTCAAATAAATTTACTTTGGAAAGAAATTAATACTTGTATTTAGCAAGGATGAAATAAATTGATCAAAAGTGACATTTATATAATGTTGGATAAGATTTCTGTCAAATAAATGCTGTTCTTTTGAAATTTCTATTCATCAAAGAATCCTGAAAAAAAAAAAACGTATCAGTTTCCATGAAAATATTAAGCAGCACAACTGTTGTCAACATTATTAATAATAAGAAATGTTTCTTGAGCAGCAAATCAGCATATTAAAATGATTTCTGAAGGATCATTTGACGCATAAATAATAATGCTGAAAATGTAGCTTTACTATCACAGGAATATATTTTTTTTATTTTTAAACATTTTTAAAAATACAATAAAAAAGAAAACATTTCACAATATTACTGTTTTTACTGAATTTTTGAATAAATAAATTCAGCCTTGGTGAGCATAAAATATGTCTTTCAAAAATAAATCTAGACCCCAAACATTTGAATGTCTGAAATTTTAGTAACATTTTTTTTAATGTTACAATGGCTTTAAATGATATATTTATATTATTTGATTTATTACTCATTTACTAACATATCCAAAGGGACCTACAGTGGAAAAGTTGCTGCGACCAACCCGTGGTTATGCATACTGAAGGACATAATGGTAACGGTTCATGGATCACCCCTTGTGGGTTAAAACCAACAACTTTTGGCTTCCCAGCCCAAATGTTCAACTACTTAACATCCACATCACCCAGAAATGCACATATCAAACAATCTTACCTGTGAGCTGAGGTGTGGTGCAGACAGCTTCAGCCTCCTTACACACAGCCTGGAGTAAACTGACAGCACTGCTGTTCCCAACATGCTTCAGTCCCTCCAGCAGCTCACGCACCGTTCCTCCAGACACCTGAAGGACACAGATGATTAGCAGCTGAAACCAGAACAACTACAGGAAGCACAAAATAAAAGTTCAGCTTACTGATATAGTTAGTGTTAGAGGAATTCATATCTGTAATGTCGTAGAAATATGGATCGATAGGTTAAGCATAAAATGCCATATTTCAATCCAGTATTTCTGGATATTTAAAAACAAAACAAAAAAAATAGTTCACTCAGTTTTGTTGTATCTTGTGACTGATTATAGATATGATATTTGATATGGCCTGTCAAAATCATGATGATGTGCTGACAACGAATTGTCATACAAATAATCACAATTTAATTCTGTTTGGTTCATGTAACTTACAATGTAAGACTACTATTTTTTTTTAACGTATTATTAATATAATATAATATAATATAAACACACAAGCCTTCACTTATTTATTTATTTATAAAGGGACCATGCACACTTTTTAACATACAATTTGCATGTATTGTACCGGCTTTAGCCAAAGGCTATTTTTCATCCGTAGTCCCCCAGACAGGACAAAGCTAACAAAACATTACACAGACAATATACCTATGTTCACGTACAATAAATACAAATGTCTTTTTTTTGTATGAAGGAAGACCTTTGACTATCTTTGTGTTCTTTTATATTCTTGACTCCCAGGCAGATTATGATTCTCTTGCTTTTATAGAATAACCATGATTATAAAATTAATAATTGTGTTAGGCCTAAAAATAATAATATAATATAATATAATATAATATAATATAATATAATATAATATAATATAATATAATAAATGGGTCGACAGGTTTAGTGCTAAGCATAAATAATAGAGAACTTTTTCAGTTCTAAACATTTGAAGTTTTGAGACTAAAGGAGTAGTTCACTTTAAAAAAAAACTTTTGCTGATAATTTACTCACCCCCATGTCATCCAAGATGTCCACGTCTTTCTTTCTTCAGTCGAAAAGAAATTAAGGTTTTGATGAAAACATTCCAGGATTTTCTCCATATAATGGACTTCATTGGGAGCCAAACGGTTCAAGGTCCAAAAGTGAGTTTCAGTGCAGCTTCAAATGGCTTTAAACGATACCAGACGATGAATAAGGGTCTTATCTAGCCAAACCATCGGACATTTAAAAAATAAATAACAAAGTTTAAGTTTTATAAGCACAAATGCCTTGCTCTGTTATGTGATGAGCGTTCATGACTGTCCTGTTCGAACTCGTTCATCAAAATTAACAAATCTTTTTTCGATTCATGACTCGAAGGGTCCTAGATAAGACCCTTATTCATCGTCTGGAGTCGTTTAAAGCCCTTTTAAGCTGCACTGAAACTCTCATTTGGACCTTGAACCGTTTGGTTCCCAATGAAGTCCATTATATGGAGAAAATCCTGTTTTCATCAAAAACCTTCATTTCTTTTGGACTGAAGAAAGAAAGTTGAGGACATCTTGGATGACATGGGGGTGAGTAAATTATCAGCAAAAGTTTTTTTAAAAGTGAACTACTTCTTTTAAATACATTTAAAATACAATGGAATTTCCTAAAGTGCTACAAAGTATCTAATCTATTTGGGAAAATCAATTATCTTAGACACGCATATCAAATTCCTTTAAAAACAATGCAAATTCGTTCATAACAGCTGAGAACTGTTGCTTCTTCTGCAGGATGGCAGTCAGTTAAGATCAGATTAAAAGACAACTACTTTTTCTTACTACTGTCCAGTGTTTATGTAAGATTGAAAAAGGAAGTGGATTTGTTTACCTCGTAGCTGTCCAGCAGCTTGCCAGCAGGACAGGAGCTGAGCCTGAAGGCACTGGTCAGGATCCCAAGCCCCAGAGCATGAGCCAGACTCTCCCAGCCTCCCGTCTGCCCCTCCAGTGCCTGGCACAGCTCCTGCTTCGTGTCGGAGCTCAAGCTCTTCATGTCACCTGCCAACACCAGCCACACATTTAAAAACTGATATGTGTTCTCAACATACATTGACTGTGAGTTCCTGAAGGATCAATGATGCATTTTACAATGATTTTACATTTTAAAATATATTAAAAAAGAAAACACGTATTTACATTGTAATAATGTTTAACAACATTGCAATATTTTTGATTACATAAATACAGCCTTGATGAGCGTAAAAGACTCAAAAAAAAAAAAAAAACACATACGAACCCCAAACATTTGAATAAAAATTGTACATAGTAGTTTTTCCTTTTTATCTTTTTTTGCTAAAAGTATTACAATTTTCAGCAGCGAGTATATATGTTGAAAATAAACAATCAGGGTTCCCACACCTTTAAATTAAAATTTCCATGACTTTTACAGTCCACTGACTTCATGATAATTGGATAAGGGTTTTTTAAATTTTGTTTATGAAGAGTAATTAAATAGTTTAATAAATAATTAGAGCTGAACATAATTATATTAATATATTTCCTCAATAAATGTTACTTCCATGCCAGGATTTTATTGATTTACATAACTTTTTGAACCTAAAAAGCCCTGAACAATAATTTTAAAAAATGTAAAAATTGTAAATAAACATGACAAGAATACAATAGCTCATACCTTGCGGTGGAACCACGATAGTGTTGGGCTGATACTCTTCTCCATTAAGAATATCATACACCTGTCAGCATAGAACAGACCACACATTATATCACAACCAATGACAACCGGCAGTACAATTACATTACATCCTACATTTGGGAAACCCACCTCTGGGGAAGTTGCCATGTTCAGAGCGGTCGTCCCGGGAATATAGCCTTCATCCTCCTCCTCGTCCTCGCATGTGCCACACAGCTCGTCATCTTTAAAGAACAGCGGTTCAAAGTTCTCCTTATGAGGATCTGCTCCTAAAAGAAAAGCACACAACCCCAGTTGGTTACACCATGTAAAGGTAAATTAATCTACTGACTATGGATGGACACAATTATAACATTTACGACTTGGGATGAGTCGTGGAACATCTTTAATAAATGATAATGAATTTGCTTTAGAATAATTCTACCAGATCTATATATAATAAATCATTAATGGCAGCATGCAAACACAGTTATTGTTGACCTGTCATGTTAGTTATAAATGAACACACATGATTCCTCACCTGCCGCCATTAGAAGTGCGCTCAGTTTGGTTGAGTCCCGTCCTGCAGCAATGTGCAGAGCAGTGGAGCCGTTATAGGTGACGCTGTCTACATATGCGTTACCCTGCGTGGAAAACAAGATTGTCATTCATATTTTAATGTATAAGATTTGATATACTATGTAGACATATTTAAAGTTCTTTCCACTGTCCAGTTGACTGTTGGTCCTTCAGAAACCGCTATGACTATGATGCCAGACTTGTCAGTGTATACTGTGATATATATCATGTGACCATCTTTGTTATTATATGCACCTCCATTCAAATTTCAGGGTCAGTAAGATTTAATAATTATTTTTAAAGAAATTACTCCGCAAGGACGCATTCAATTGACCGAAATAGACAGTAAAGACATTTAAAATGTTTAAAATAATTTCAAATAAATGCTGTTTTTTTTTTACTTTCCATTCATCAAAAAATTCTAATAAACAAAATATCAAGGTTTCCACGCAAATATTAAGCAGCACAACTGTTTTTAACATCGATAATAATAAGAAATATTTCTTGAGCAGCATATTAGAATGATTTCTGAAGAATCATGTGACTGCTACTGAATATGAATCTTTGTTAATATATATTATGTTAATACATATTATATTTTTTTACAGTCTTGGTGAGGATAAGCGACTAAAACCCACCCCAAAAATAACATGTACCAACCCCAACAGCAGTGTAAACATTATTAATTTGAAAGGGTTATTGTTACTCATTTCACATAAAATGAGTTTAGCCAATCATAACAGAGGTTATTTAGCAATAAAAGTCTTAAAGAGAAAGTAAAATCAACTTCTTACAGTTAATGAGGCCATGACAGACTAAAACATACACTAATATAACATTTATAAGAGGGCTTCAGTTGAAAAAAAAAAACAATAAAACAGTAGAATAAACTTTAAAATAGTAGAAATATGCAATATTCACTAAAGTAGCATCCTCCAAACCCCTTCACTGACTCATGGGTCATGTAAGGAGGTGTTAGTAGTACCTCCAGCAGGAGGCAGCCGGCGAGGGAAAGGTTTCCCAGCTCTGTGGCCAGATGAAGTGCTGTGCGGCCACACGTAAGCTCCTGAACCTCCGCATCTGCCCCGCCATCCAGCAGGGCCCGCACACAATTCAGACTGTTCGCCTGTACAGCCAGGTGAAGCGCGCAGAGACCTGAACACACACATATAAACACATCATCAGAGCCCCAAAAATGTGAACGCATGAATGATTCTCAGATAGTAAGTCCAGCGTACCTGCTGTGTTGGGGATGCTAGTTAACTGCGCCACTGACTTGTGCTTTAGCAGCAATCGCAGCATGCTTTCCTCTTTCTGTTGAGCCGCCAGGTGAAGCGCCGTGTTTCCATGGCGATCAGTCAGCGTTACGTCCACCTTGGCCTCCAATAAGGCCTCGACTACCTCTTTCTGCTGCGTCAACACTGCGAGGTGCAAAGGAGTCTGGGACAGAAATATCAGAGGATTTTATTGGGTACTGAGTTTTTTTAAATTGCACAGGCCTCAGTTGTGGTGAGAAACAAAACCTGTTTTTAAAGTATTATATGAGTTTTTAGTATACCTGGTAGTAGGGCTGTGCGATTAATCGAAATTGATTTTCGATTTTGATATTGGCTTCCAACATTATGAAAACAAGATAATCGAGGTAAAGCGATTATTGTGTCGCTGCCACCCAGCGCAACATCCTTTCCTTCACAGCGGTGCACTTTCGTTCCTCCCTAAGCCAAACTTAATTCATATTCATACAGAAATTTATACAGGTTTGGAACAACATGAGGGTGAGTAAATGATGACAGAATTTTCATTTTTGGGTGAACTATCCCTAATACAGTGAAGTCTATATGCAGTTATTTTACTTTATTACATTTCTGTTTTAGGCTATTACTTATCTGAATGCCACTGTTAGTACATCTTCATATAAATCCTAAAGCACTGTTTATTTCATTTATATGTTTGTTCTGTTGTATTTGTTTTGGTCAGTTTTGTTTGTAATTAGTTTCTTTGTTCTTATTGCATTGCTGACTGTTCCCTTGTCGGTAACACTTCCTTTTACAGTCCAGTTACCCATGTAAATACTATGTACTTATTTTAGTAACTACAATTACTGGGTAATAACTAGTACTAACCCTGAACCTACCCCTAAACCTACCCCTGTTCCATGTACTTACCTTATATTAGCCAGTACTTTCTAGGTAAGTACACTGTAAGTAACTGTATACTGTACTGAAAAGGAAGCGTTACCTACTTGTCTTCTGTAACTGTTTTGAGGACCTTTTACTTAGCTACATTAGTTACCTTAATATTAGTGTTTGCTGAATTATCGATAATTGTGGAATTTCACTGATATCTAAAATTTAGGGATGCAAAAAAAATAAAATTCTGGGCTGAAACAAAACTTCTGGATGCACTTGGCTAAAACCGAAACTGACTTTAAAAAAAACAAATATTAATTTCTTATTTAAAAAAAACTTTTTTTGTATAACTGTAATAATATTAGACTGTTTATAATTATATCGAATATAACCACACCTTTATTTAAAGTAACCAAAATTGGACAAATAATATTAAATATCAATATTTTATCCTTCATTCTTTCTATGCAAATATTTTACCGATTTTTGATCAGATTTTACCGATAACTAGGTTGGACCAGTTTTTAAGTTTTTAAAATAGATTTTGAATTAAAACAGACATAACATATAATATATAATAAAATAATATATATATATATATAATATATATATATATATATATATATATATATATATATATATATATATATATATATATAACTAGTACTGAACCATGAAAATGTACTAAACTTAAAAAACGGCACGTTTTTGCTCACACCCAAAAAGGGGCACATTTGACAAGTTATAATAAAATGATCTGGCAGGTATTTTGACACATTCTGGGGACACCATAGATTTAAATTACATCTTGTGAAAAGGGGCATAAATAAAAGTAATCGGTTATAGGTGCCGAATAATTGGCGAAACCGATCAATTGGTCGACCCCTGTTAATTTTTTAACCAATTAAAGTAAAGTATAGTAAATAAAGTATAAGTTCTACAAAGCTATTATTATCTGTGAATGACAGGGAGTAGCGTCATTTTACCAGCGTTGCTCAGCATGGATATACCACACCATGTTAAAGCAAACAGAAACAAGTTAGAGAAATGTCATGTCTTTGCTTTTCCGCTGAGCACGAGTGGTGTACGAGTGGAGCGTTCGCTTGGGCCGTGAGCGACTGAGCAGAGAGCGCACGCACGGAGAAGAACATTGAGCAGAGCAAACTGGGTGCCAGTACAGACTTACCTGCTCAGCCAGAGTCGCTTCAGAAGCGGTGGTACCAGAAAAGTTACAACAAATTTGAGAGTGAAACCTGAACGCTGAACACTGAGGGGCGGGGCGGCATATATTTCCGGCTCATATTTCCGGCCTTTTTTCTCTTTTAGCCAAAAACTGAAAATTACATTTTCTGCGGCCAAAATAAGACTTTGATCATATCACCCACCAATAATCGTGATTTCAATATTGACCAAAATAATAATGATTACGATTTCTGCCATAATCGAGCATCCCAACCTGGTAGAGATCATTCCTCATGTTGAGTACATCCGCTCCAGGGAGATCAGCGATGACTTGTGCTAGATTTCGCACGGCATCTGTCTGACTGTGGATCACTCCCAGATGTAAACCCCTAAAAACCAAACCCAAAATTTCAGTAAATAAACCTTAAATCTTTGGGTAAAAAAGACAAAACAACATCTGAAATCATTTATTCCCAGTTGACGTGTTTTGGTGAGAAGTGGTTAGTTTATGTGACTGGAGCTTCTACAAAAACATGAGGTTGGTTTTGATTGACTTACGTGTCTCCGTTCTCGTCTTGAGTGGTCATGAGGGGGCGCTGTGGAGCCAGAAGCATTCTAGCATCACCGCTTAATGCGTAATGAAAGAGAGCTTGAGCATGTCTTCCAGCTAGCTCAGCCAAATGTCGCTCTAACACACAGCCTGAAAAGAGAAATGCACAAATTTATCCAGAGACAAGTTTAAAGATTTAGCTGCATTGACTATACCAGGAAGTCAAACTCAGTCTAACCTGTGGCGTCTAACTCGAGATCTTCTGTAGGATGTGCGTCATCACTAGCCTCTCCCAGATTCAGGGGAACAGGTTCAGACTGGGCACAGATTCGCACCCCTCCACCTGAAGCGGGATCATCATCTGTATCACTGTCGCTATCCTCTTCACTGTCTTCTACTGGGTCTTGATATGCTAAAAGAGGAAGGAAAACAGAGAAACAGATTTTTTCCAAAATATTTTTACACTTTGTATTCTTAGGGGCACTCCCATTCTTAGGGGCCACTAAGATATTATTTTAAAGAGATTAATACTTTTATTAAGCAAGGACATATTACATTGATCAAAAGTGACAGAAAAGACATTTACAAACAAAACAAAAATCCCGAAGAATAACTTTAACTATTTTCACCATAAAAATAATTGTTTCCTGAGCATTACACAAACATATTAGAATGATTTTTTGAAGGATCATGTGACACCAAGGGGGTAATCCATCGACCGGAAGTTGAAGTCGGCCGGGTGCCGCCATCTTGTAGCAGAACTTCACTTGCGTTAGCATTTCCATTGACTCCCATTCATTTTGGCGTCACTTTGACCGCGAATAACTTTACATCTGAGGCGTTTAAAGACTCCATTTGTCTATTATTTATTTCTAAAGAAACACGACATTGTATAAAGGGCTCCATTACCTTCTATGTTACATTATGGCCCCGTAGAAACAGTTTTTGTAAAAATAGGCTAACGACTGCGTCATAACCACCGACTCTCTGTTGCGCTGTACAGAAATGACCGTACAGACAGGAGAAGCTCACAGGCAATCGGGGGGACGTCCTGTCAAAGGAGAAGCCCATAGATAATGAGTCCATAAAAGCAACGGGACAAAAATACTCCTGCTCACTTACCCAAAGAACTCTTTGCTCAAGTTCCCCGTCTCTGCAAGATTAACGTTGGCAATTTTCACGCACAGCTACTAGAAGATTTACGTCTGTCGGACAGGTTGCTCACGTCATCAAGCTTAGTTTGAGTCGGTTTGAGTCTGCGCGTCAGGAATGGAAGTGTTCAAAAATGGGCTTCAACTGTCTCAACTGAGTTCCAATGAGATGGCTCTGTCCACTTCTTATACTGTCTATGTGTGACACTAAATATGCTGTAATGATGGCAGCTTGATTGACAGCTTGGACACTCACTATGCTTGATGCTGGTCCCGCCTCCTCCCATGCCTGAGGAGAAGTTGTATCCAGACCCATAATTGTTATAATTTTGATATCCCTGGAAAAAATGCCCTAGAAGACAAAAACATGAAATATTTTGATCTAAACGATTTGGCCAACATCAATGCATCAAAGCAGTGCAAGGTGGGATATTCAAACATTTAATTAAAAAGTCCAGTGCAAAATTGAAGTACCTCCTCCTCCTCCACTGGGACCGCCCCCTGCTGTAGACCCACCCCCTCCTCCTCTAAACATGCCTCCAGCTCCGCCTCCTGCTCCGCTGTAGTCCTGGAAGTTTGGCAGGGTTTTCTGTCTCTTTCTCTGGACCTCTTCTTTGTCTAAAAACAGTTTAAAAGAGAAATTCAGTGGAAAAGTAAACCAGAATATGGGCAGACATTGGACTTTTTACTTAATTGCTATGCAGTAAAAAAATATCTTAAATTTGAAACATACAAAATAGAACTATTGGACCTTTTGGACCCCACTCTAAGATTTAAAAAAAATTGTATTGTGACAATAGATATTTATTTCTGTCTGCAATTTTTTTTCTTAGCTCACAAAATTTGAAAAAGAGAGTTGATGCTGCGGATACAATCAAAACACTTGTGAGATGGGTAAAGACTGTACCTATAATCTGTGGATGGTAAGTGAATGGCTTGGGTTCGCTTGTTTCATTGTCTGACTTCCTCTTGAGCTGCACAAACACAGAGATGGGCTTCTGGAGGTTCTGGTCTCGATATTTAGGTGTCTTGAAGACGATGGCAAACTAAGGGATGGAAATGAAAGGTGGATTATTCATTACGCCAGAGTATTTATTTTATTAATAATAATATTACTATATAATAATTACAGTCATTTAAAGTCAATATGTAACAGTGACTTGATGAATAATTTTAACTTTTTCCAGTAAGGATGCATTCAATTTAACAAAAGTGACAGTAAAGACATTTATTATGTTACAAAAGATTTATATTTCAAATAAACGCTGTTCTTTTGAACTTTTTTATTTATTAAAGAATCCGTAAAAAGATGTATGAAGGTTTACACAAAAATATTTCCATGTTTCCAACACTGATAATAATAAGACATGTTTCTTGATAAGCAACTCAGCATATTAGAATGATTTCTGATGGATCATGTGACTGAAGACTGGAGTAATGATGCTGATCATTCAGCTTTGCCATTACTGGAATAAATTACATTTAAAAAAAATTAAAACAGAAATAAATTATTTTAAATTGTAACAATATTTCACAGTATTACTGCTTTTACTGTGTCAAATCATTGCAGCCTTCGTGAGCATAAAATACTAATTTCAAAAACATCCCAAACAATAGTGTATAAAGAATGTAAATAGGATCAGTATTGATTCAATGTTGCCTTAACAAATCCTCAATAGCTCTGCTTCTTCTCCAATTATTTATTCCAGAGAAGTTAGGATTTTTCTATACGAAACAGACTGAAGGCATCATCAAACCACAAAGCAAGTCGCTAAACATAAAGAATCAGGTTTGGACCCGCAGGGCAGGGCAGTTCCTGTGCTGACCTGTCTGTGGACGTCAGTCGGGGAGAAATCCCCGTATGCCTCCCAGGTTAGACCTGAATCATCATCTTCATAAAACCGCACCTGGATGTCATCTGTCACAACAACAAAAACAAACAATGACATCACATAAGAGGAAAATAAGAAAATGAAATTACAGTGAACCAACAGGGAAAGAAAGAGGAAACAAGCAACTGTCGCCAGACACACAGTCAAATTTGAATATCTCTGTCATCGCCATGCAGAACGCTGTTACTTCCTCAAAAGCCATGATTTAATATAATACAAACTTCATTCAACAGATAAGCACATTACAGACACATGACCCAGAAACATATCAGATGTTCTAGGTATCGGTTGGAAATACCATGGTACTTTGAGAAATACCATGATACAAAACAATAAAATAATCAAGTAAGACATATCTTTTCATATTATTAGGGCTGGGATCACTAGGCCAGTGCCCCCACAATATGATTCATGCAGCAAAACTTGTCATTCAATACATCAAAATACCATAAACGGATCATGACTGAAACTGTGATATGAATCTTATTCCTCATTTTAAAATACTTAGAGGATTTAGTGGGTAGTAATGGTGAACACTGTTGATTTTGTATTTCAGGCTCAACCAGAATCAGATACAGGCTGATCATTTTTATCATAATATGACTTGTCCATGAAGAGACGTCTTCTTTGTGAGCAAGGTGAGGATAATATGAGAGAAGGGAAACGGCGAGTAGGTCGTTGAAAAAAATGACGTAAAGCTAACTTTCTCCTGTCCCCAAATTTGCATATGAAATGGGGAATTCCCTACAGCTGGAAATCTGCAGTGAAAACTTCCTTTAAGAGTGCAGGGAGTCCAACATCTATGACAAGAGAACAAGATGTCGTTTCACCTGTAGGTTAAAAGCTAAAACTGTACAAGGGTGTTTTCATTCAGAAAACATTACAAAATGTCTTTTTTCAAATGTTCCTGATCCTTAAATGTGGGGTATGTGATTTTCTTTTTTGACCATTTTTTCAAAATCCTATTCCTAACCCACTTACTGGCTGTAAATTAGAAGCACTGAAATGAAAATTAAGCGATTTAATCATCTGTGGAATGGGCAGGACTTGAAAAACTCCAGCCAATCATTTTCAAGACCATCTAGAATCATTGGACAGAAAATGCGTCAATCAAACGGTCTTACCATGCCCCCCCACCCCCCCCCCCCCCCCCCCACCCCCCCCCCCCCCACCCCCTCGCACGTGTGTCCCGTTCGTGCGAATACTCAAAGCTTGTGACCCAGTCATAGGAAGTGCAAGTCGCCCCGGTACAGAGAGAGAGAGAGAGAGAGAGAGAGAGAGAGAGAGAGAGAGAGAGAGAGAGAGAGAGAGAGAGAGGAGAGAGAGAGAGAGAGAGAGAGAGAGGGGAGAGGAGCTCGTGCTTGATGGTGGAGGAGAGAAGGTAGGACCTTATGAGTTGTGTATTTTCAAAATCTGCCGGCCGTTTTGCAAATCACATACCCCACCTTTAAAGCATCCACATTTACATCCCTTTCTCCTGAAGTTAGGAATTCTTGCACCAAAAACAGTCACTATTTAGTTTCAAAAGACCATTCTTTACACTCTCGTTCATAGCAAAGTCTCTTTTAAATCAAGTCAGTTCCCTTGGCGGCCATCTTGGTAATGCTCCGGGCAACTATTACAAGTCATGCAAGTATAGCTTCTGTCTACTTTTGGCGCTTTTCCACTGCATGGTACGGTACGGTTCGGTTCGGTACGGCACGCTTTGGCGCTTTTCCCACTGCATGGTACGGCTCGCTTCAGCTCGCTTTAAAGGGATACTCCACTTTTTTTGGAAATAGGCTCATTTTACAACTCCCCCAGAGTTAAACATTTGAGTTTTACCGTTTTCGAATCCATTCAGCCGATTTTCTGATATTTAGAAGTATATCAGTAACCAGACAGTTTCTGGTCTCATTGACTTCCATAGTAGGAAAAAAATATACTATGGAAGTCAATGAGACCAGAAACTGTCTGCTTACTGATATTCTTCTAAATATCAGAAAATCGGCTGAATGGATTCGAAAACGGTAAAACTCAACTGTTTAACTCTGGGGGAGTTGTAAAATGAGCCTATTTCCAAAAAAAGTGGAGTATCCCTTTAAATGGTACCTGGTCTGTTGAGGTTCCAATGGCAAAAGACGGAAATCTCAGAAATTGCTTGTCAATATTATGTTTAAATGACATTTCAAATGAGGAATAAAAAAAATCAGACAACAATAGGCTCATAAAAAACTCTGCAAGGGAAATAGTAAGAATGGCCAAGTTGCTGTACAGGAATTGCTAATGCAATTGTCTGTTAATTTGATCATGGTTGTGATGTCACAACCACAGTAATTGCTGAATATAGTAATTGCTGTCCTTAATTCTGTTCAGCAATAACAGACAAGCAGAGCATCCCATGACTGTTGTGATATTGCTTTCTGACCTTTCTGGACTTTGTCACATAGCAGATAGACCTCCTCTCCTCCTGTCACACAGCCGGCAGTCCGATCCATCCGCACTATCTTCAGATTCGAGGCATTTGGGGCTTCTAAAAAGCAATAAGAGAGACAGGGGTGTTATAGTTTTTTTGTGGCGTTTCCTTATTTTTCCTTTTTATTTTATATTTTACTCTGACAGCACTGAGGAGAGAGGAGAGAAATGGAGTCAGAGACTATCAGAAAAGAGAGGGGAAATTGAAAGTGTAGGCTTAGTTTCAGAGAGGAAGCAATACCTGACAGTTCTCTGCCAGAGAACAAGAGAGACAGAATAAGAAAGAGAATGAGACTGAAAGTGAGACCTAATAACAATCATTAGCCCCAAACTCAAAATCATGTGACCACCCCGTTGACAGAAACTACTGGGACAAAGAAGAGAAAGAAACGTGTTTGTTGCTAAATTATACATATTGGGCTAAAGGCCATGATTTTCTATGAATTAGGGTTATTTTAGTTAACTAAAACTAATACTAAAACCGTTAAATAAAATTAAAAGGTTCACTGAAATAATATAAACTTAATTAATTATATTTTATTTTAGCAAGTTTCTACGGTAACATTTCTCATTTTCAATTAGTTTAACTGGATGTGCTAAAATAACTCGAATAAAAAATAAACACTATAAAAACAAAAATGAATAAAAATGTCAAACACACAACAACAGAAAAATGTAAACTAAAAACAAACACTAATTAAGAATCTTAATAAAGTCTGTAGCACTGTACAATAAGGTTTCACTTGTTAACTTTAGTTAACTACACAGTTAACACGAACAATTAACAATACTTACAGTATACTTTCGGTTACTTTGAACATTTACTAATACATTTTTAAAATCAAACGTTTTATCTATAACATTAATGCACTGTGAACCAACATGAACAATTGTACTTTTATTAACAAACATGAACAAATTAATAAATGCTGTACAAAAAAAAACATTGCTCCTTGTTAGTTCATGTTAGCTAATGCATTTCTTCATTGAGACCTTATTGTAAAGTGTTGACATAAAGACTATAATTGTATCTCAATGATACTAAAATAGCACTGCTATGAATGCTACTGATTGACACGGTCAGCATCAAGGAGGATGATACTCACTGCTGTCAAAGATGGGGTCGGAAATGACCGGATCCAGCCTGCGGGAGAACCCTCCATCGCTGTCGGGGAGGAAGGCTGTGAACATGAGCCGGACCACACTCAGGTCCATCTCTTTCGACTGATTACTGGCTGCAGAGGAAATCAGGGCCCTCTCAGGTTCTGAAACACATGTACACACAGTCACAATGTGCTACACTTCAAGCTTTCTTAAAAAGAATCATTAATCTCTTAAATCTCTCTGTTGACCAGAGTATTTTCAGATCATCAGGAGACATGACAATTCCTATTTAGATCCATAGGACCACTGCCCTCGGACCAAACCGGGGTCAATTTTCTTTGTACAAAGTGACAAGTGTTCTCTTCTTGTGGAGCTTAAACCTACAACCTTTCGGATACTATTCCAGATCTTCAACCATTAAGCTAGAACAACCATACGCAATATCAGGACTCAATAATAAGTTTCGTCACTTGTATTTTTGGCTTGAAAAGTACAAACCAGTCAGTAACATTGGTCACACTGCATGCAATCAACTTCCTGCAAAAATGTATTTATGAATGTACACTACAGTTGAAAAATTTGGGGTTGGTAATATTAATGTTTTTGAACAAAGTCTTTTATGCTCACCAAAGCTGCATTTATTTGATCAAAAATACTGTAAAAAAAAAAAAAAAGAAAAAAAAAAAGAAAAAAAAGTATTATTGTGACATATTATTACAATTTAAAATAGCCGTTTTCTATTTTAATATATATAAAATTGTATTTTTGTGCATCATTACTCCAGTCTTCAGCGTGAGTGTCACATGATCCTTCAGAATGTATTCTAACATGATGACTTGGTGTTTAAGAAACATTCTGAAAACAGTTGTGCTGCTTAATATTTTTGTGGAAACCGTGATGCATTTTTTCTTTGATAAATATTAAGTTTGAAAAAGAACAACATTTATCTGAAACAGAAATAAGTTGTAACATAAATGTATTTACTGACACTTTTAACCAATTTAATGGAAAATGTAATCTTTTGCTAGTATTAACAAGAATATTGTTTTTTTTTAACTGTCCCCAAAGTTTTGGACTGTAGATGTAAAAATACATCTAAATACTAAAAATACAACAATAACATTTATAATTCTTTTTGGTGGCGTCCTAACTAGAATATGGACAACAGACACACACAGACACACACACACAGACACACACACACACACACACACACACACACACACACACACACACACACACACACACACACACACACACACACACACACACACACACACACACACACACACACTATCTACCTGTGACTTCTCTGGGTATGCGAACTTCTCCTTGTAGGGCATCTATGTCAGGGTTGATGAATATGCCGTAGTTATATCCCATCCTGTAGGCCTCAATCATCCTCTCCTCCAAAACTTTACTAACGTTCTTCTTTGTCACATGCAAAATGCCCAAGTTAGGAAAACTGTGAAACCAGTGCAAGTGGATATTAATTATGACCATTCTCATTGCATCTACCAAAAGAGTTGTTGCTCAGAAAGAGGCATTTTGAATCACTGGATGTTGAGGGATAAATTCAGACCTGATACTTGAGTCTTTGGGCTGCAAATCGGCAATGCAGATTCCTTTATCACACTGTTTGCCCACCAGACTGTGAGCATGAAGATGGGGCTCCGGAGAGTTGGTCACCAGCTGAACGACCACTCGCGCTGCTCCCTGGTAGTTACAGATCTATTGTCCCACAAACAAACACAAAAGAATGATACAATACAGTTTTTTAAAGGGTACCTATCATGGAATTTTGAAAATTACCTTTCATGTAGTGTGTAACATAGATCTAAGTGAACGAAAACATCCTGCAAAGTTTTAAATATGAAAGTTCACCGTATACAAAGTTATTATCTCTCAAAAGTAAGAGTCGACTCTCGAGTCGTTGATATGAATCGATAGACGAACGATGCACTTTCGTACGTCACTTGTCCAAGTTATTTGAATAAGATACGCCCACTCATTGCATTAGGAGACACCAGGGAAAACATCATGTCGACGAGACGCTGCTGTGTTTTGAAGTGCGACGCAAAAGCCAATTTTTTTTATCTGCCCAGTGAGGAGCATTTGAAGACAGTGGCTACAGTTCATAACTATACCACAGAAGTATTATAGCCCGAACTTGTTCTGTGTTCGCGTCATTT
The DNA here is from genome assembly GCA_036326025.1 of Chrosomus eos. Classification (NCBI taxonomy): domain Eukaryota; kingdom Metazoa; phylum Chordata; class Actinopteri; order Cypriniformes; family Leuciscidae; genus Chrosomus; species Chrosomus eos. The sequence continues at coordinate 9,640,793 of CM070835.1, read as the reverse complement.
TGAAGATGATTGCTTCACAAACCTAAATGCTATAAAGTATGAATTTGCGAGCCGGCTGATACTGAAGGAGGGAGGTTCAGTACCGAGTTTATTCGGATCAGCTTCCTTTTCCGAATCACAATCTGTAAGTAGGCTGTTGCTTTTATGTTTGTATCATGTTCTATAATTATTTTGTGTGTTGTGTACGCACAGGCACAGCGCAGCTTCTAGCAGCTAACTTAGGTCTTCAATGTCAATTGTATTGAAATATGTGAAGTGTTTGTCGTTGTTAATGGAGTTGTCACAGGGCTCTCGAGTGTCACGCATTGAGCGTGACAGTCACTCATTTCAGTCTTTTGTCACGCTCTCCGGCCACACATTGTATTTCTCACGCTGAAAAACTATTTGTAATATATTTAATATGCCGCAGTGCCCAAAACTCACTCACTGTGGAACCGGCAGGATTCAAGCGCGTCTCCTCCAGTGTTGCCAGGTCCGGATGCCTGCACTGTTTCCGCGGGTTGTTTGTGTAGTGCACGCTGGTTGACGCGATTGTTTTATCCACTGGAACATGATTGTTATTGAGGAAACACCCGGGAACGCTATTTGAATATTTTTGGCCGTGATTGGGTTAGTTTGATGAGCAATTGGGCTGGTTTTGTTGTGCAGACCTGGCAACCCTGGTCTCCTCTGGTGTTGTTCGTCTGGTGTTGTTAGCCAATCAGAAAATAGCACTGTTGTATCTGGGTAAGATCTAGCGCAACAACCAATGACACCCCGTCGGCTGGGTGTCTAACATATCACCACAGATTAGCGTCACGCAAAGGCGGGGTTTGGAAAAATGACTCGCTAAACGATTCATTTGGGAGTCGGTGAGCAAATCAGGTAAAAATAAATGCATATTATAAGACAACAAAAGTGTTTTTTGTCATTGCATGCTTGTAAAACTGTTGTTGGGGACTCCCAGAACAATATTAGGAACATTTTAAATGATGCATTCGACAATTATCATTATTATCTTATAAATATAAAAAAATAATATTAAATATCACCATCTAATCAATAAAAGCTGTTGATAAATTAATATTATTTTACAATAATAATTTATATATAGTATTTTTTTGTCTTTATTAATTATTAAACAAACAAATAGTACTAAATGATATACTAAAACTACTTCATGGGTATATACACCCATGTATTATATAAGTAAATATAAGTAAACATGTTTATATAAGTAAATCTTTGTGTAGCAGTTCGGCGAATACTGTTCAGAAAGGCAAACCAGAAGATATGAATGGCAAAGGAATGTCTCAGGTATGCTAATCTCATTTCGGTGGGGGAAAACCCTGCATTCGCAGGGAAAGTGGGTGGACATTTATGGACTTTTCCACAACATAATTTGGTCATTCTTATCAACACCATCCTTAATAAACACACAGAAGAGTTAAAATGAAAAGAAAAGAGTGCCATTTTGGCTTGAATAACAAGTAAATCCCAAACATTGATAAGAAAATACATTAAAATCATCTCTTCTTGACTCATATGCCTGAGTGTGTGGTTTGACTGCTTATAGGCCGAGTTCAAATGTGGCTTATAAGACACTTTCTCTGGGAAGAAATGACTCATACACATCGAAATATCAACCCCCAGAAAAAAATACCCAGAGAATATCAAAGAACATTAACGCAAGCCCCTCTAGAGAGATCGTTTGATGATATCATGAAAGCACTGATGCCACACATGAAAACATACATGTGTGTGAATACGTAAATAATTATTCTCCATTTCGCCCTCTCAGAACCGGATGAGAGTAAAAAAAAAAAAACTGAAGACAGCTGAGCTGAACAGTTGATGTGCAATATGGGCAACAGCTGAGCTAATTTCCTCTGTCTGTGAGTAACGATATATAATTCAATAACACGGAAATCCCTACAATACACCTGTATGATGTACATAGTAGAGCGAGAAAATTAATAGTAGACCACAAATTAAATCAAAATTATTAACAAAGAGGATTCCAGCGCATGTGTTAAGATTACCAAAACCGCCAGATTTAAAACAACTGACTATTGCATGCTATGTAGAGAGAGGTAGTGGTTACGGTGGTAAATTTTCATAGTTGAAGTTGAAAAGTTTTATAGAGGTTATATTATGCCCTTTTACAAATTGTTGATTTTGTTTTGGGGTCTAATAGAAAAGATTTTCATGCTTGTATGTTCAAAAAACATTATTTTCATTATTTTTTAGTCTGTCAGTAACACTCCATTTAGTTCTGGTCTCTATGAAGCTCCTCCTTCCTAAAATTGCAATGTGCTTTAATTGGTCGGTTGGACCAGTGTGTTGTGATTGGTCAACCGATTTAAGCACGTTTTGGCAGTCACGCCCCTTTACCATAACCCCGAGTTTCAACACACTTCTAAGGCAACTCAACCAGGCCTCGCCCCTGCCTTTTGGGCAGGAATTATTGAATATTGTGACGAGTTAGTTCCCAGAATAAAAAACTCAAGACTACAATTGAGGCGTTTCAAGGAGTTCAGACACAGTGTGCATGAATATAGAGAATAACTTGCTTTAGAGTGGACATAAACAAAGCATAATAGGTCCTCTTTAATAACTATTTTTTTTAGGTTTCCTCTTCCTCTGCTTTCAGAAGTCATCAATATTGTGTGGATTAAAGGGGAAATAAAAATTCTGTGTGGCTCCATACCAAAAAATGACATTCACTTACGCGGTTCTAGAGCTATTAGCGAAAAACGTAATAAGCCTATTATAGTGTCACCTATTGTCTGAGTAGCAGGTGAGATCTGGGACAATTCTACCAAATTTGGGGTTTGTGATTTAATGGTTCTTGATGACCAGACACTTCTAAAATTAACCCATTTATACAACATCAATGCATACCAAATAAAACTAATCTGATCAAGAATTTGGAGTCCCAGTAAAGCCCACACTTACTCAGAGGTGTATTTGCAAAGTAACACACACACACACACACACACACACACACAATGTGTTGCATGTCAGAGTGTGTTGGGCGAGAGGGGGCGAGATTTCCCATCTCTGACGCCACATTACAGAGAACGATTCTTCCCACTAATTACCCCAGTGACACACTGAGGAAATTCCCAAACAGACTGCCGTCATGAAGGAGAACATGATCACAGAACAAAGTCCTTCTTTCATTTCTCTCCTCTCTTTCCTTGTTTTGTTTCACTCACTTTCGATACCTTGACCTCAAAATAACTGTCCTGGCACAGACAGGTAGTTGTTAGAGAAAGCAGCTACTATTTTTAGCCGAGTGCTCCAGCTAATATTGCATCATTTGGATTTATCACTTGATGAAAGAGCCGCCATGTCAGACAGCGCTCTCTCTCTCTCTCTCTCTCTCTAGATCTCAAAACTATATGCAAACTAGATATGCATTTCCTGAAGGAAATACCAGCACTTACAAGCTTGCAAAAAATATCAATAAAATAAAAAGTAATTTTTTACTCATTGGCATGATGTGAACTTTCTTCTGTAGACCACAAAAAAGATATTAGGTAGGTGTTCATGCTGCTCTTTCATACAATGAACTGGTTGTCAGTGTCAACCTCAAAAATGTACAATTTTCTGAAGCCATACAAGCTTTGTGTGAGAAACAGGCCAAAATGTAAGTGATTGTGGAGCTTAATAGCCTCTGGTTAAAATTCATTTTACAAATAGGAGAGCATGAACATTCTGCAAGTGTTCAACTTAAGAAACATCAAAGATGAGCAAATTAAGACTTTTTTTTTTAGGTGAGCTGTTCCTTTAAAGTTTTAGGTAAGGATATGATGATCCATACCTAAGCAAAAAGACCAATCACAATTCAGTAATATGCATATTAATATAAGGAAGAACTCCGAATTTAGGATGCAAATGTCACCAATGACACCAATTACACAATGCGCACTATTGTTCAGAAATTTAATGTGATTTAATTTAATGCGATTTAACATGATAATTCAGAAATCATTCTAATATGCTGACTTGGTGAAAAAGAATATTTTCTTATTATTAATATATTGAAAACATGCTTTGATAGATATTTTTACAGGATTCTTTGATGAACAGAAAGTTCAAAAGAACAGCATTTATTTGAAATGGAAATCTTTTGCAAAACTATAAATGTCTTTACTGTCACTTTTTATTCATTTAATGCATCCTTGCTGATTATACGTATTAATAAAAAATAAAATCTTACTTACCCAAAAAATATTGAACGGTCGTAGTGTAAGTCAACGGGAGATTTTCAACCTTTCATTTATTTTTATTTATTCAAGAAGATAAAGTCTGCCAAGACCACAAATAAATAACAGCCAACTCAGCTTGATTAACAGTGGAGAAATAAAATAGCAAAACATAGGTTTATCCTGTCAATCAAAACCCTATTGCATAACCAGAAGTGAACTGTACGAGAATGACTTGTTTATTACAAAGCATCAGAAGAGCTATAACTGGTTGAACCATACCTTCACTTGTGGGTAAGACTTCCTGTTCTTCTCGCTGGAGGCCCCTGGGAGTCCTCCATGGGAGGGGCCTTCACATCCATAGCGGAACCTGAAGCCCCTCTGGAGAGGACAATGTCAGAATTAATGTTGTGCTAAACTGAGTTTGTTATTGCCACTGCCTGTTGCCAGAGTTACCAGTCCCTTCTGAACCTTTGTGCCATTACACAGTATTCAACTTAAAAACATGTTAGGAAAAACACTTTAAGAAGCAAGAAAACATTTCAGTGGTGACGTTTTTGACTGGTTCAAATCATTTAACAAGGGCATTAGTCAAAATATTATGTGCATTACCTGTTTTGGTTGTTCGATGATTCGCAGACAAGGTCCGTCGACTGCTAAAGGAGAGATGCAAAAAACGTTAATGAACTGTAAAATGAAAATTCCCTCATTTGTTCTCTTAATCTTCCTCTCTGCAGCCCTTCTCAAATATCTTTATACATGCTGGATCATAATTGGTTTTGAAACAGATAACCAATTCCATAAAAATTATTTGGCACATCTGAATTCGTCATATTTCAAATGAAATTTAAAACTTGTATGCTGCAGCAAAAACATCTTAAATATATTATGTTCCTCGCACAAAGCAATCACATGGCAAAAGGGTGGCGTGAACATTATGTCAAATATCTCTTTTTGTGTTCCATGGCAAAAAGGGATGACATTCTTCAAAATATCTTCTTTTGTGTTCATACAGGTTTGGAACAACTTGAGAATGAATAAATCATGACAGAATTTTCATTTTTGGCCGAACTATCCCTTTAAGGATGAACTAAGTTTGCGTAGTTACTGCAGATTCTGTGATTTAATTTAGACAGTTGCTAGCCTGGGTTTCCCAATGCTGCCTTGCGCGCAGCGCGATTTTATTCACGCTGCTAGGCAGCCTGGATTCCATGGACCAGATTTTCGCCTCAGCGAGGGGACCAATCAGAGAACGGGGAGGGAGCAGCAAGACGATGACGACGTCTGTGCGACGACACACTGAAGCAGTTTGTTTATACCTATGGATCCAACATGGCAGCAGACGAGAAGTTACCTTTCGATGCAGCCTTAGATATTGTTTTAAGTAGTTTAGAATGCAAGTTTATTTTGAAAAAAGAGCAGCTTTTGGCGTTAAACCATTTCATAACCAAGAAGGATGTTTTTGCCCTGCTACCAACAGGCTCTACATACGTCATCTGGTATAATTGAAACGGTTGGCTATGAGCTACGTACAGGCGCATTTGATAGACATTCGTAGCACCCAATAAACGGCTCTGGGCATTCGTAAACCACGCCTCAAATACGAGAAAATGAACATGTGGTTCGCAGACCCACGTCTCAATGAGACGAGGTCTGACGTTAGCCAGGCTAGACAGTTGCATAAACTACCATTCAAAAGTTTGGGGTCAGTAAAATTGTTTTTGAAAGAAATTAATACTTTTATTCAGCAAGTTCGCATTAAATGGATTAAAAGTGACAGTAAAGAATGTTACAAAAAGTTTTTGCGAACTTTCTATTCATTACAGAACCCTGAAAAAGATAGTCACAGTTTCCACAAAAATGTTAATCAGCAAAAATGTTTCAACATTGATAATAACAATAAGAAATGTTTGTGGTTTGAGAACTGTTCGTCTGAGAACTGTTTGTGGCTTTTCTCTAGTAATTCGGCTTATAGTGGTCACACAACAATGCAAACAGCAATAAAAGCAAACATGACTAGCTGAAAGGTTCAACCAAGTGTGGGCAAAATCAGAAGGATTACAATTCAATCTTATCATGCAGACATTCTAACCATCAAGCATATCAAAACATTCGCTGAGAGGCTGGTGTTCTGCAGATATTTCAAGGCCAGAGCTCTCGCCGTATCACGTGTTTCCACAGAAGCGCAAGCCTCTTCCTCTTCCTGTGCACTACAGGGACTAAGACCACATCCTTGGTGAAGTGCAGCTAAATCAATCTGCAGAATTTAACCTCTTAGAGCCCAATTTAACACACTGACATTATGGAACGGATCTATAATGTTGACATAACAGGGACAGCCAGGTAATTTATTTGGTTAGATATGGCATAATGTATATCATTATCATATTTCCAACATTACCCATCTCACATTACCCGTCAAGTCTAAAGCAAATGTCAAAACCACAGGTGCACTGAACTCTAAATAGAAATACATTATTCAATTGCTACACTGAACAGTGAACACACAATCTCAAAACAGAGTAGTAAGCTTGAAGCAACCCTTCAACCCGCCAGCCAACTGTATCACTATCTGCATTTGCCACTATCTGGTATTTGCCACATCGTGCCACTGCATGCTTGAGAAAAGTTGAACTCTGCTCTCAAACTTTGACTAACTGGCTTGACTCTCTGTTACTCATGTCGCCTCTAATTACCAACTCTCATTGAAAATAAATGATGCTGGTCGCTTTCTCGCAGTTAATGCAATGCCCTTCCTTAATAACCCCACCAGTTGAAACCTGAAGTCAGCATGAAACAGAAGTTGAGATAGTCTTTTCTTCCCTATTGTGACATATATCTGAGTGAAACAGCTTCTCTAAGAAGAAGAAATGTAGGGCGGGGCTTGATTTTGTCCATTGGGAATTGATTAGATGGTTGTGGTTTGTTATTGTTGTGATGTCATGTGAGTGACAGGTTGTCCCACCCTCATGCCAGTAAACACATCATCAGAGAAGCGAGGTTGGGGAAGTTATTTTGATTTAATATTAAGAGGCCACAATAAAAACAAAAAAAAAAGATGTGCATGGATACATCATTTATAATAAATACTGTAATATTCCATAAAAATCAAGAATTCTCCATTCTTGTAATGGACAAGATTTAATCTTAGACTTAATTAATCTTTAAGGGATAGGTCATCCAAAAATGAAAATTCTCATGTGGTTCTTCTTCTGTGAAACTCAAAATGAGATATTTTGTAGAATGTATTAATTTTTTTCCCCATAAAATGTAAGTAAATGGGGTCCAAACCAATAGACTTTCCTTGAGTTAATTATTTATTTTTAATTATTACATTATTACAGATTTTTTTCAAAATCTAATTTTTTTTAAATAACTGTTTTTTTATAGTTATCAAAACCGTGGTACAGGTGTCTCATGGCGGCGTATACAATTATCCATCAAAGGGTTGTTCAAGGATCGAGTGAAGGGCAATAGCAAAAAACTAAAATTAAAAAGAGTCAAGAAATAAAGACATTCAACATACATTCTCAAGAAAATTCCTAACAGGGGACCAAATATGCCAGGAATCATTAGACCTCGGGTGTAAGTCACAAATTAGTTCTTCTAAAGAAAAAAAACTAGCAATTTGATTCATCCACATATTAACAGAATGGACATGAGGAGTGGACCACAACATAAGTATACATTTCCTCGAACAGAAATATTCATAAAAGGTACAAAGATGTAAAACACATTCCAGATCATGGTTGAGGTGTCATTCAAAATTGAAAGAACATTTTTAACCAAAACTGTGCAGATTTCTTTGGAGCTGAAGAAGCATGCTCAGGTAGATCGAGAGAACGTGTCGAAAGGTGGCAGCCCAAACCTGCACTTATCTCAACGCGGGTTTCTCATGTAACCACATGGCGGTGAAGAGCTGTTCATAGTTTTTTCAGGCCCGTCTCTGCAATCTACGGAGCCCGAGAAGTCACCTCTGTGAGAAAAAACTAAACAATCCGTGGCGACGGTTTTGCAATCCGTCCCCTCAGTTTATAAACCGTACTCACAATGTCTTAAACCGTTCCCTCGGTTTAACAAATCGTGCCCACGGATTAATAAACCGTACCCACGAGTTCCTAGATTTTGTAGATTTGTCCTCTCAGATTTGTAAACCGTGCCTTTAGTTTTTGCAATCTGTACCCACAAATTCATAAACCGTGCCCACGCTTTCGCAATCTGTTCCCACAGGTTTGTAAACTGTACTCATGGAGGTGGCCCGCCCTCATTTTAGAAGAACACCAAGCGGTACGTTGTTAACAAATCGTTTTATTGTGTATTAAGTGGAATACATCAAAATGTCTTAACTGCGTCTGCTTTAGTTAGTCAATGAGGCTCTTTAATAAAAAAAACTGTTATATAAGGTTTTTTTTGTTAATTTACCTTACCTAGAGACCATAATAATTATACAAAATACAAGAGGTAGTCAAAACACATCTAACAGAACATAAGTTGTTTATTTTTTAAAACATTATGTGCTTATTTTTTTAATTAACAATGTCAATCTTCATATTTATAACAGAAGATGGGTCATTCTACAGAAAGGTCCACTTCTGGTCTGGCAAGATGTCTTAAAATTGATTTCTTTTTCTAACATTTAAACTTTGACCACATTATTAGATTACCCTTTGACTTTATGAATACACATAAATGACAGCTTAATAATTTTATTATATATTTTTGTGCATTTGTTTAAAGACTACATGTGCCATTTTTTTGACACTGATGTTACCTTACTTTGGCAATATTAAAGGTTTTTATGAAATATTATTTCTCTTATTTTCAGCACATGTAGTCAGAGTTACAGAAAAATAATAATGCTGCAACAAATAAGGAGATAATGTTTTATTTTTTTTATTAGGGTTCGTTATAAGTGTGCTTGAATGGTTAGTTCATTTGCGCAACCATGTATTAGCTATAACAATGAAACTATTTGAAAAACAGTTAAAATCAAGCAATGATGCAATCCTTTAAATCTTAACTTTTGAGTGTAGCAGAATTAAATGGATGTAAAATTATTATCATGTCACATGTGACAGAAAAAAAGACAGTAACACCAGTGACACAATGAATCACCAATGACATACATAAGACCAAACATTATTCTTCGACTATAATTAAGTAGATGAGACTAGATTGTAACATTTGGCATACAATCTAAAGATACTGGTGTTACCCATAAGAAAGGTGACACCAGTGACAGTAACACTAGTGACAATTTTCATAAAAAAATGATTTTACAAAATGGCTGCTGCAAGGTATCAAACCTCATGTTGTCAATCATGGTATACTAACTAAATTATTGAGTTCAATCCATTTGTATTCTATTTTTTGTTTTTTTTGTTTTTTACAATTCCCTAACAATAAAGTAGGCCAGTGAGTTCAACTAAAAGCTTCATAATTATGACATCATTATGATAAATGAGAAAATGTCTGATAACTGAAAAGAGACAGTGTATTTACTACGGGTCTTTCTTCATAGATATTCAGGAAATTGGAAGGAGGAAGTCAAGTGATGTCATCAGTGTGATTTTTTATTTCAAAATAAGAGATTTGTGTTTAACTGTAACACCAGTGACAACTCCAGGGGACCACTACTTTCATTATAAATTTTATAATATTTATTCGGCATTTTGTTTTTTTATGTCATTTACATAATTATTTGATAGTTATGTATACATTATTGTATTTTAAATGGTAGAAAAACCTGTTATTGACTTCAAAATAAAGCATTTCCCTCTGTACATGACTGTGGGGACGAGCACTTCTGTGGTGCTTGGAATTCTATATAATTAATTAAAAAACAAATATTTCCGCTCATGAAGGTGTAATTGTTCAAATAATATTGTTTTATTTAAAATATAAAGAAATTGTAAACCTAAAGTGTTTTTCAAGTGTAATATTTCTGTAAAGGCTAGGGACAGAAAAATGGACATTTCCATAGAATGATCCAGGTACAATACAATAATCTTCAAGATACAGTACAAGAATCTTCACATGTATAAAGGATTGTCACCTTGAAAACAGTCAACTAATTGTATGCAAAGAGCTGGATACTAATTGCTAAGTAAATAATGTCAACTAAAAGTATTAATTAGAGTTGCCATAGACTTTCATTAGTCATTCATTTAAGCAATTAGTCAAATATATTCATTTCTGCTTAAAGGGTACCTATTATGGCATTTAAAATGTTCCTAATAATGTTCTGGGAGTCCCCAACAACAGTTTTACATGCATGCAATGACAAAAGACACTTTTGTTGTCTTATAATATGCATTTATTTTTACCTGATTTGCTCAACGACTCCCTAATGATTCGTTTGACGACTCATTTGTCCAAACCCCTCCTTTGTGTGACGCTAATCGGCGGTGAAGCTTAAACATATTGATAAAGCACTGCAGTACTACAATACGCTTCACATAATTTCACATATTTCAAAAAACAAAAAAAATGACATTGGAGACCTAGAAGCTGCTGAGCGTAACTCTCACTCTCACACACACACGCACGCACGCACACACGCACACACACACACACACATAAAAGCAACAATTATTAATAGTACTTACAGGTTGTGATTCGGAGGAGGAAGCTGATCCAAATAAACTTGGTATTGAACCTTTCTATATCAGCCGACTCGCGAATCCACACTTGAAAGTATTTGTGTTTGTGAAGCGATCGTCATTAAAATAACGCGAACACAGCTCAAAGTGGCTATACTTGTGTGGTATAGTTGTAAATTTAAACTTTAGCCACTGAGTCTTCACATGCTTGTCCCTGGGCAGTGAAAAAAAAAGTTTGCTTTTGATTCGCACTTCAGAACAGAGTCTCGTCGACATGATGTTGTCAGGTTTCTCTGAGTGGGCGTGTCGAATTCAAATAACTTGTACAAGTGACGTACGAAAGCTAGAGAGAAAGCATCGTTTGTCTATCGATTCATATCAGCGACTCAGAGTCGACTCTTACTTTTGAGAGACAATAACTTTGTATACGGTGAACTTTCATATTTAAAACTTTGCAGGATGTTTTTGTTCACTTAGATCTATGTTACACACTACATAAAAGGTAATTTTCAAAATTCCATGATAGGTACCCTTTAAATACTGGGGGCATGGAGGAATATAGCCTATCCCAGACTCAAGCGCTTGCATAAATCTGGCCGCAAAAGCAGGCTAATGATAATAAATGTGTCTGAAAAAATAACGAGGCATTTTAATTTTTTATTAATAAACTAATGTTTTCTAAATCAGTGTCGGCTGCAAACATATCAACATCTCCGCTGTAAAGCTGATGCGCCTTTAAAGAGAAATGCACCTTTTATACAGATTACATAATCAGACGGTATATGCTTTCAATTCGAATTTGTTAATTTAAAAGTGGACATATCAAGCTTTATATAGGTACATTTATCATGTATGTGAGGCTAGTATACGTTGTTTTTTAATTCATTTATGAGACGCGCTCCAGTTCACGGGGACCATGAAAGCGCGCCCTGATTGTTTTCTTTTATTTTACAAAAGCACGTTTTTTTGTTATTGTGAGTTTACACAAATAAAAGTGGTTGCGAATTATGTATTATTCTTTTCTGTATGACCAGAAATTATGGAGTATTTTAAGTTAAGGAAAATGCAAATGTGATTCGCTCCAGCGCCTACATGTCATGCAGTAAGCGCTCTCCACAATAATGGTGGAATATGTTGGAATAGAGTAGATGATTTAATATGAATGATGTGCGTCAAAATCTTGTGTTTATTTGTGATAGCCTGTGTCTAACCTGTATTATGACTGACATTTGAGAAATTGCTTTGTTCTTTTTTTGTAAGTCGGTTTAGATAAAAGCGTCATCTAAATATGTAGCCTAAATAGTTGTTTAGAAAATTCAGGAAATTATCCATTTTGAAATATAAAGTTTAAAGCATCCCGCAACTAAACAGGTGGCCTGGTTGAATCAGCCAGCACAGACTGAGGGCGGGCCACCTCCGTAAGTACAGTTTGCAAACACGTGGGAACAGATTGCGAAAGCGTGGGCGCGGTTTATGAATTTGTGGGTACAGATTGCAAAAACTGAAGGCACGGTTTACAAATCTGAGAGCGCGGATTAGGAACTTGTGGGTACGGTTTATTAATCCGTGGGCACGAAGCGAGGGAACAGTTTAAGACTTTGTGAGTACGGTTTATAAACTGAGGGGACGGATTGCAAAACCGTCGCCACAGATTGTTTTTTCTCCCACAGGTGACTTCCCGGGCAAAATGCAGGAAAAAATAGATCTGCTCCTGTAGCGACAGCCCAATAGGCCTACACAAATGACTGCGTGTGACATCACTGAGTGAGATGTTCCTTTGATTTTTAAAGTGTATGTACTTCTCTAAAACATCACATCGCCTCTAACTGAATCTTAGGGTGCAGCGTTACTGTTTTCTTGAGGAAGAAATAGAGCAAGAAAAAAAAGGGAAATGCAGGCTAGTGTTACTGCATCAATTCTGCAAAGGTCAGCAAATTATCTCATTATTAAAGTCACCATGAAATCAAATTGAACAATTCTTATTGTTTTATTGAATATTGCTGTATTTATTATACATATATAAATTATTAATCTGTGCACAATGCACATCATTTTTGTTCATGTGGCCTCTCAATCTTTATTCAAAAAAACTCTCTTCTCTTCTTTGATGACGTGTTTACTGGCATGAGGGCGGGACAACCTGTCACTCACAACACATCGCAGCAATAGCAAACCACAACCATCCAATCAATTTCCGCAAGATTAAGCCCCGCCCTACATTTTTTTTGTCCCGCCCTACAAAGCCGTTTCACTCAGATACACATCACAATAGGGAACAAAAAGATGATCACAACTTCTGTTTCATGGTGAATTTAAGACCTAGATTAAGTTTAATGAAACTCGAACTGGAAGGAAACTCTTACCTGTCCTCATAACATTATTGTTGTGAATGCCTGGAAAAGGTGGGTCCATGGTCATCCATATTGTGTCGTTACTGAACTCAATTGGTTCAATGAACTTTAGAGTATAAAAAGAAAAACAAATGAGACACAGTGACTGAGTTTATATGTACAAGAATATTCCTATTATTATTCATATATTTATAATTTGGTCATATCCATATTATGCATGTCATGTAAACATATTAATCACATTAAATGGCATAATTTTAGAAACACAAAGCATAATAAATCACATATGCTGGTTTCCATATTGTAGAGAATGATTTTTAATAAAGGCTTATTTAGAATAAAGACATCATAAAATTATATGGATGAAATTATGACTTTTGTAAACATTTAGAATTTGATTTAAGCTACAACGTACTTTAGACAGAGCTTCATGACTTGGTGCCATAAACGCAGAGAGCTTTTTCAAGGTTGCATAAGGAGAGAGTTTGAATTCAGGAGTCAGATTATTAGCACAGGTGTATTGCATGAAGTGAGTGTAGACAGATAGACAATCATATGTGGATACAAAACTGAACAAACTCTAGTCTCGATCTTAATTTGCTGCTGTGTTAGGGGTGAAATATCAACCACAGCAGGCAGGAAAAAGGAAAACCTCCTCAGCTTTCTAAGAGACACTTCCTGTGTGATGCTGTGGTATTTGCAGAAATTAATATGTCCTGTTTCAAATTTAATCATTTACTATCAAGCTTATATGGCTTCAAAGGCATACATCTGTTACAAACAACACATAAATAGCTCTGTGGTCTATGTTTATCTTGAAGATAATTGTAAGGCATGAGCATCATGCTACCTGTGAGCTGTCTGCTATCTATGTGGTCTTCATGACAATAAACATTTTCATAAATAAATTAAAACTGAGCCTATTTACTCCCTGGTCTTACAATGGATACCAAAGTCAAAATATTTAGAAAAATGTCAGATTCCTAAAGTGAATTAAGTTTCTCCAAGACTCCAAACGTTGTAGAAAACATTTCCTCACCCCTGGATGGTATGTGTCCTCTCCAGCCATGATTCCTAAGAAGATAAGTAAAACAAATTAATTTATGATTCATTTTCAGAAAAGTAGTAAAACACTGAAAATATAATATAGATATTAGATTATAGACTCTCATTCCTGCGTAATAATCAAGGAACGTTGCTGCTGTACCATGGGTGCAGCAGGCGCAATGATATTAAGCAGTGCCTGAAAATAGTCCCCAGCTAGGTAACTTCTAACGTGAAGATTTCAGGCGCTGCGTAATATCATTTGGGCACCCATGGTACGGCAACAAAGTTCCTTGATTATTACAGGAATGAGAGTATAGTTCCTAGCCATATCGGCCTAGAAAATCGCAACTTTTCATTTTCCGTCAGTCTTAGTACACGATGTAACTACAGAAGAAAAAAAAGGAAAAATATCAAAACTCTTTGGTCATTTTTTTGAGAGAGATGCTAACGGTCTAATCAGATTCAATGATCTATGCTAAGCTATGCTAAAAGTGCTACCGTCAGACCCGGATATCGTCTGAATGCATTCGAAAACGGTAAAACTCAACTGTTTAACTCTAGGGAAGTTGGAAAATGAGCCTATTTCCAAAGAAAAAGTGAAGTGTTCCTTTAAGCATGTTTGCTTGACGCGCCAGAACCAATGAGGCTCATTCTCACAGCTCGTTTGAGCTTTGACAAGAAACAATGGTTTGTTCTTGCGCATCAAGCAGGTTTGGCTGAGCTTCTGTTTATGTTCACTGAATGTTTATATGTGAATAAAAGCCTAAATTCGAAAACTGAAAATTTGGACAAAACTGCTCAAATCATATGGATTAGTTTTACGATATCTTTATGATTTTTTTGAAGCATCAAAGTGTCAGTTGCGTAGCGGTATATGTAGGGACAGAAAGCTCTCAGATTTTGTTAACAAGTTCTTCATTTTTGTTCCGAAGATAAACGAAAGTCGTACGAGTTTGGAAGGACATGAGGCTGGGTAATTAACGACAGAATGTCATGTTTTGGTGAACTAACCCTTTAAGTTGATACAGGCACGTGACTATTTTCTGTCTTTTTTTTATTACAACGATAAAAGTTGCGATGGATGAAAATGCAAATCTGTTTTGTTGTCATTTGTATGGAATCGGTTGAGTGAAAGATCAAGTGAATCACTCACAACAAAAGCAAAGATTCAAATTGTCTCGAATTGTCTCAAAGTGTCTTGAAATTCAAATTGTCTCGCTGTCGCCACCTACTGGCGTTGTGATGTGAATCGGTCACTGAACGAATCAGTTATCAAATTATTTGAGGCATTTCAAAACATTATTGGAATGAATCTCGACCACTACTAGGCTACTCGTCTCAAACACCGAATGACTCTTGTCTAGACTCTAATAGATCCCAGCTCATGTAAAACAAAAGAGATGTCGCGCGTTTGGAACATCAGATTTGACATTCGAATAAAACTTCTATTCTAACTCCGGATGTTCGGACTGAATGCGCCTTGATGCCCACTGTCTTTATTGATAGATTTTGACACACGGCCAGCACAACACATAACAGTCACTTATCTCAAACTCTATACTGCCTTCCATCAAAAACACATTAGGTTATTAATGTGCATCATGAGTTGCTCGTACTCACCCAAACGAGTTTATCAAAAGTCCTTGATAGCTGAAATGTGCATTTGGCCTCTGAGGCAGAAGTAGGAAGTTCAGCAGCACTTGATACAAGTATCACAACAACCTTTAGATGGCAACATGGGCAACTCAAAGACAACAAGCATGGCTGGATCTACGAGGGTGCTTACCTTTCCTGACAGATATTCGAGGTTCAGGATCAACATCAAACAGCTGGGATCTGGGATTCCGAGTCAAGTTTTCTTATTCGTAACAGCTTATTTCTCCATGTTGCGCTGAAGTCAACTATAGTGTAAGCTCATAGAAAGTCAGTTCAATGCAGGCTCCTTATTCAGGAAGATTGTTGCGTCTGCTAGACATGGATATGCAGAAGGCCCACTGAGGTTAAAAGGCGCATCGATCGATCAATGGATTTTAATCGCCGGTCGTGAATGATCACAGTAAATCATGTCGAGATCAACGCGACGTTTGAATAGACGGCTTGACTTCCTTACTGGAAATTCCCTGACGTAACTCATGTTCGTGTCTTGCTTTCAAACACGTCCTCTTGCGCCCACTTGTGGAAGAACCCGTTTTCAATTACTGTTTTTGAACATGAAAACAAAGAGTCTAAAATGGTTTACAAGCCTCATATCCTTAAAAAAGTGTTGGGCATGTTTAATAGCGTCAGGTAGGGAGGCTTTTTAACCCATCTAAGTTCAGCAAAAATAAATAATTTGGACCCGTGTAGGTTTCTTTTTTTTTTAAGTGTCTTAAAAAGCTAAATTATTTGTGCTTTTTAAACATGGGCACTCTTTTACATCTGTCCACATCAGACAACCTCAATGGTGTTGTTTCGCTGCTCTTCACCTCACAACTGGGCTCCCTCCTTCAGAGACCTAATAATAGCCCAGCAGTTGTTGAGAGATCTCAATTGGATGATAGGTCAAGCATGTTAGCAACATGGTCAAACAACCACAGTATCAAATTCCGTTCATTCACGTAACATTATTGTCCCAGATATTGAATACAGTGAAATTAATAAAGTGCAATTATGAAGATATGCAAGGTTCTCAAAAAGAACCTTCTTCTCTCAGTGATACCGCAGAAGGAAACACAAAATGATAGTTTAGCAACTTTATTGAGCAAACAAAATGAACAGCTAGTGGAGCTATTAGTTGATCGGGCATCCATTCAGAGCTTCCAATCACATATTCAGTGCAATGAGAGAACAGTGTTTAGAAGGATAGACAAACTAATAGCTCCCCATTCTAAAAACATCAAAAAGAGGAGAGAAAAGGAGTAACAAAATAAGTTCTCAGACTCTAAAAGTGGACATGTATTTGCTTAACATCGTCTGCAGATATTCATTTTTGGCAGACCACAGACCAATTACTTTAACTGTTCCATTAACATGCAAAATATATATTTTCCGTAACTGCTGATACAATGACGTGACTGATTTGGTAAGAAACAGTCAGATATAAGCAAGAATATATTTCACAGACCATAGTTCTTCTCATTGCTATTGTAAAAGCATATAAAAACATGAAGGCCAACCGAGCAAAAGATCGACTTTTTGAGGTACGCTGGCACCTGCAGAATCGTTGTTTCTTTTTCTGAAATAGCACCTCTAGCCAGTGGCGTGAGTCAGAAGCGTTCGATGGTTTCACCTTAGTTATGTTTTTTTCTTTCTTATCTCAATAAAAAAGGTCTGAGCTCGTAGTTAAAACATGCTTCTTTGACACGAGCATTTTTCTGAACATAAAAGTTGGTGATCTTTGCAATATTGCGGTCTTTTTTCTTTTCTTTTTTTTACAGAATGTGAATGAAGGTTGAAAGGGGTCAAAAAAACAAAACAAAAAAACAAGCAGAACTGATATAGTCTGAATACACGGGGAACTGTCAATTCATTGAGGGGAAGAAAAAAAAATTTGTTCAAATCTTTTTCCAGCTAAACTGCAGATTGGTCTGATGTTCCTCAGGTATCACATGGCGTACTTTTGAGTCCATTCCCGAGCTATTCTGTTGTACCTGTGCAAGAGAAAGAAAGAGAGATGAAGTGTGGCATTGGCGCAGAGGCACTGTCACACATGCTGGGTAAGCAGACCGTCTGCCAACTCTGCACTGGCCAACAGAAACACACAGAGTGCAGAAACAGCTCAAGGTCAAACACAGTGGCATCTTCATGTCTACACTGCTACTCTAAACATTACTTATAGTATTTCATTTCATGCTAGTTATAGCCTGAACCGTTTACCTCAACCAAACCTTTTGCCATCAAACCTATGATAAAACCAAACATATTTAGATCTGATTATTGTATGCATGGAAAGTTTGAAGTATTGTATGCACTTTGAAAGGTAAAACATGTAATTTTTTTTAAAACATAACTGGCCGGTTTGTGTGAAAACTGCTTAATTTTTCAGCCTACTTTAAAATGTATTTCCACAAGTAAAATTATTCTGGAAAAACATTCAGAAATCATCAACATTCTAAGTTAATTTGATATATACACACACACACGGTATATGTAAACACACACACACACACACACACACACACCACACACACACACACACACACACACACACACTTACAAATCAATCCAATTTATATGCAAACATTTCCCATGCATAATGTTAATTTCAGTAGCAAGAAAACAAATTCATTTTCAAAAACTGAAATGACATTTTTACTAGCCATACTACTGTTCAAAAGTCTGGGGTCTGAATTCTCTTGTGCTCACCAAGGCTGAATTTATTTGATGAACAATCCAGTAAAAAATTCAGTAATTCGAAATATTACTACAATTTAAGATAACTAAGTCTTCAGTCACATGATGCTTCAGAAATCATTCTATGTTGATTTGCCGTACATTTTCCAGCATTCTCCGAGTATAGAATTTATATAGAATGTATATATATAAAAAAAAATTGTAATAAATGTCTTAGTGTCACTTTTGATTAATTTGGAGCATCCTTGCTGAATAAAAAGTTAATTTCTTTAAAAAAATATCTTACTGAACCAAAAGTTTTAAACAGTAGTGTATGTCTGACGTTTAATGTGATTTTTAAAAAAAGCTACATCCAGTTATAAACACCATCAATAACATTAGAGCATCCAATAGTGAACACCTAACAGTAGTGACCAACAATTCTGCAACATGGTGACGTCCAGAGATTAGTAAGCCTTTTTCATGCTCACACAAAAACACTCTCCCACGATACCTTGCTCACCTTAACCCCTATAACATGGCATATTTCTCTGTCCATTCCCTGGCTAGTTTATTATACCTGAAAGGAGACATCAAACTATTCACACTACCTAAAAGTAGGGGTGTGAATGATGATACACTTATCTCATGAGGCGATACACGATACTGGTTCCACAAGAACAAGACAATATTTAAACACTATTTTTAAAAGAATTGCCGAAATATAAGACTGGAAAAGTCTTTTATTCGACTGAAAGTAACAAAATGCTAAATAATGCAGGCGCATTTTGTAATGTTTTAACCAATCATCTTTTATGAACACCAGATGGTTGTGGTGTAAATACAGAGGTGGTGAAAACGACTTAAAGGCACACTGTGGAACTTTTGGCCACTAGGGCGCGCTCGACCTGTAATTTTCACGTCTAGTGCCCCTAGAGGCCACAAGCGCCGCAGCATTGTCGCAAAAGTCAACACAGTCAACCGGTCAACCTCCCGTGTCTTTATGTGTGTGCAGACGCATTTGATTTGTATGTTGGAGAAAGTTAATCGATTCACTACTGACCAAAATAATAATATAAATATAAGATTAATAATATAAATCCTATAAAGAAAACAAATTGAATAAAAGTAGCATACGCAGAAAACAATGTCTGATCAGGTAAGTTGCATTGACAAGGGTTGCCCAATCCTGCTCCTGCCGATCGTCTGTCCTGCACAGTTCATCTCCAACCCTAATCAAACACACCTGAAGCAAACAATTAACGTCTTCAGGATCTCTTTGCAATGGGTTAGAGATAGGGTTGCCAACTGTCCCGAATTAGCCGGGACGTCCCG
This sequence comes from Chrosomus eos, assembly GCA_036326025.1. Taxonomy (NCBI): domain Eukaryota; kingdom Metazoa; phylum Chordata; class Actinopteri; order Cypriniformes; family Leuciscidae; genus Chrosomus; species Chrosomus eos. The sequence continues at coordinate 9,620,954 of CM070835.1, read as the reverse complement.
ATTTTTGGGCCTAATTTATTTGTCCCGATCGGGACCTCTCTTGTCCCGATTATTGAGTGCTACGCTGATCTGACTGATACAACAGCAACACGACACGTAAATTAGTTAAAATATCCTAGAATCTAGAGCTGCGCATGCGAGACAGAACATAGCCTACTGTATGTGCGTCGATCAGCACCAAACCGTGTAGCGCGGAGAGAGAGGGAGAGACCTTGCCTGCGAGAAAAAGTAGAGATATTGTGCAAGCAAGATATTTAACTTACTAGTCCAAAAGCATGACGGCCAGGTCAGCATCGGTCGGGAATCCCTCATCCTCCTTTATCGCACGCCAGCGAGGGAACGCTTGACCAATGTTTATCCTCGTCCTTGCTTTTAGTTTATCACTCTCCCTTTTTCTTTTTTTGGTCTCCTCTGACAAAATCTTTGCTTTCTTCCGAGTAGCTGTTGATTCAGCCATGACGACAACATACAGACGCCGGCAGTCAAACGCGAGTTGAGCTCTCACGTTAGAATTTGAGGAAGTTGGGGTGGTGGGGGAAGTGACGTATGCCGTAAAGCGTTCGAATTTTGTAGTTCTTTTTGTGCTCGGGTTCCTACCCGAAACCCGAAGTTACATAGTGCTAGTAAAAGCGATACAGACACCTTCAGGCTTCGGCAGACGTGTCATTCAACCTATTGTAAGTCGATGTACCATCTCAATGGGTTTTGGTAATATATTATAAAGGTTGAAAAGTTCCACAGTGTGCCTTTAATGTTAATATTTCAAAAAAATAATAATAGCAAAATTGTATTATTTTGCATCCTTGATTATTTGTCAGTTCTTTAGCTTAACTAAACATTTTATATTTGACAGCTGTTTTACGATAACTGGTACTTACATCTTATCTCACACTATGACCGGTAACTGAATCGATGATTCACTGTGATTCGCACTCAGTCGCTTTTGTGAACATAAAGCCCGCCTACTTTGATTTGATTGGTCATCTCAAACATTTTGACATAGACATAGACAGAGTAATGTTTAGAAGTAGAGTTGATATTAAGCAATTATTTTGCAACCTTTATTATATACACTTCAGAAGAATAAAGAGATCTGGACCTCAATGGTGGGTACTGCCCTGTATGCAAGCATTGTAAAATGTTACAGTGATACACAAACTCAATTCTGTCATCCTGATATAGTGAGACAGCTTTTCACCTCGACGAGAAATATCGCGAGACCTTGAGTAACAAGATCTTGTCACACCCCTATCTAAAAGGCATCTCTATAATTTACATCCGCTAAAGAACAAACAGCCTGGATTTATTTATAAGGCTCGAGACAAACAAACACACTTACTTTTCATTGTCTGTTTTATAGATACGTGCTATCTCTGGCACTAATGGATCATCTGGGTTTGGATCACATAACAGTGAGCAGATGGACAATAGAACTGCAACAGAAAGAAGAGAGAGGTTGGCACATGGCGTAAACAATATCAGTGCATATATTGGCTTTCCAATAAAATGAGTCTTAAGAAAAAGGTATTATATTATGGTTAGCGATTTTGTTCTCTGGTAATTTTCTCACCTTTAGAGATAGTTAACGCAGGAGACCACTGTGACCTTAGAATATCCAAACAGATGCTGCCATTACTGTTAATATTTGGGTGATAAATTCTTGTGGTGAAAGCAACCTGCAAATTAGAGGGTGAAACAGACGGTCAGGCCGCATACATTTCAAACCTACCAACTGATATTTTACTGTAAATCTCTAGAATAGCAGCAGGTTTTTCTTGTGGAACATGACTATGTGCAAAATACTGCTAAAGCCAGGCTCAGACTGCAGGAGTTTTTAAATCTTAACCGATTGTGAAATCTGGTTGCATCACGCATAAAAGGAGAATCTTCACAGATATTCTTCTTTCAAATCTCCAAATTTCCATCTCCGTTGTCCACCGAACCCTCACAGGGTATCACGGTCGCTATTTTAAAAGTCTCGTCGCTTCTCTCTCCTTGTAGACTTGTCTCTCATTAGCTATTGTGGAAGTACTGAACATAATCATCCCGATTTAAATAAATATCGGGGCGGCCCGATGTGTCCACGAGCAGATCAGGAGTTTTGAGATTTGATCTGTAAACGCCTCACATTACCAGATAATCTGGGCCGAACATTGGAACCGACTGATGCCCTGAACGCGATTTTTCTCTGAATGTCGAGGGATAAATCGGCTTGAAACTCCTGAGAGCCCGGCTTTAGATGCGAAAAAAAAACAACCCTTGACCTTAAAATGTACTATTTACTGACAGATTAAACCTGAAGGTTGTTTAAATACTTGATTCTTGCCTTAGGTGGTTTGAAAGGGTAGTCTGTAGGAAAATGAATGGTCAAGAAAAACACACCCCCCTTGATATGGACTGTCATTCTGTAAAGAAGAAAAAACAACAGAACAATGTTACACGATTTCCGTGACTCCTAGTTTATTCAGTGTTATAACACTACAGACACTGCATGCAAATAAATGCCACAATCCATCATTAACATGCATATGCAAATAAGGACATATATCCACTTACAGGTCCCATAATTGTTGCTTGCCAGTGAAACACTGCAAATAAAGAGCAAGAAATGTCTCATTACGGCAGCTCCGTGATGTGCTCAGATACAGGTAATGAAAACAAACAGCAAAATCACTCACAGTCATCTCCAACCGGCCCTGCTGAGCACTGCGCTGGGGGGTCCCGGCCCAGATCAGTCAGCTCCTAAAGACAGAGAGGATGCATCAGTATTGGACAGGATCTTTTATTTTCTTCTTAACTCTGGGTTTCCCATCAACTGTCATCTTTTATCCATTTACCTGAGGTAAAACAGCAGAATGAAAAATACCTTTTCCATTGCTCCCATGTTTCATGTCACTCACTTAGATTAAAAAAAATGCTCATATTTTATATAATTATACAAATTATTGATAGAATTATATAAAGCTAGTTGACTTTTGGAAGCTAACATGTCCTGTGACATGCTACTGTATACTGAATCTTAAATTATTTTTAATTTTCTTATTCTTTCATAATTCTTATAAATGCAGCTTTATAACCTATTTTCAGAGTCTATATGGAACGTGTCAAAAAAAGTCAATTTCATCTCTCACTGTGTGTAAAATGGAAAATCTTCTTGAATAACCAATGGTTTGAAGCTATTAGGCAATATACAAGACACAGTCTGTGCAAACGTTCAGTCATCACAGTGGGTGTGTAAAGGAAGGCACAGCTGGTTCATAATGTTATGTATAAATTTACAACAAGAGTCTTATGCCACTATCAGGACATAGTATATAGCCTACCATGCTCTCATTGATCGACTCTTTTAATGTACTGGATAAGCAATCAGGTTTTGATTTCAAGTACATTATCAGTTATTGTGTCAGTTATCTGGTTCTATTATAAATCACATTTAGCCATTTAAACAGCTGAAATCTAAGATGTCTCTGAAGGAAACTGTAGACTTTAGTCCTTTCATTTTAATCCAGATGAATTCCTCTTCCAGACGGATAACACGTAATTAAAGAACTGTCACAACTATACGCTCTTCTGTCCCCGAGGCCCAAACTGTTGACCGTGGAGAACAATCAGAGCGGAGACTCATGTGTCATCAGGATAAGATAGGAACAGTGGACAGATTATCCTTTAAATTTCACATGCTCTCACCCTTCACTGATGTGAATACTGACAGCTTTCTCAACTCTTGAGAAAACAGGCAGGAAATGACAGTCCTGATGTCCTAATGTAACTTTACAAAGAACATCAGAAGATGATTGAGCAAATTGTTCTTTTGGTTTCCTCAGTCACCTACAAAACCCCACAAATGCCAGCAAAATCTAAGGATCCCTTCAAACGGTTTTGATTTTAGTCTCAGAATGTGTCATATTCAGAAGTCTGTTGTGACGTATCCCCTTGTACCTAGTTAATATACTTTATGAGTAAATGTGATTTCACCAAGTACATTCCAATCAACCAATCAGATTTGAGGGAAAAGTTTACAGTTTAGGCCTATGTCAATTTAGGCTTGCAACCAGGGATAGGTGCTTCTACATCAGTGTTATTCTCCTATCATTTCCCTCTGATTTTATGGATAATTAATGGGTTAGGTCTAGGGGTAGGGTAGGGATAGGCTTAGGATTACATTTTGGACAGGATGTTGTTTCAGGATCAGCAAAAACAATATGTTGATCCAGGACCATGTCTTACTTGGCAAAAATCACGGAGACCAGACTTTATGACACGATATGAAAGAAATCAGCCTTTTCATTTCTTTACGGGTTATTATAAAGTCAAACCAATTGAAGAACTTTTGCCACACAACAACCAAATAGACATTCTATAAATGTTACCATATTTGATGACAATTTTGGAAGCCTCTACAGTAAGATGTCTAATGGCTAGTTCACGCTGCCCCAATAAACATTTCAAACATTCTGCAGTTGGTTCTTAGATTTAAAATGTTGGGAAACAAAACTCAAGTTCACACTCTCCCAACAAACTTCCACTTAATTAAAAAAAAAAAAAACACTTTTACTTGTACTATTTTAAGAGTGGATTTTAGAGATGAAGATATCCAGAAAAGATATTCACAAAGTAACTTATAAAATGTGCTTATATTAAGACATTTTATAATATTTGAAAAGATTTATATTTCAAATAAATTACCTTTTGAAGTTATTAATCAAAATATTAATCACTGGAATAAATTACATTTTAAATTATATTAAAATAGAAAACAGACATTTTAAATTTGAATACTAGCCTATTTCACAATATGTACTGTATTTTTGATGCAAACATTGAATGTTATTATTAGTAGTAGCCTATATAAGAAATATTTAATAATATTTCAATAAATGCATATTAGCATCATAGATTATATTATTGTAGTACAATTGCTTTCAGTTATAATTTATTATTATTGCATCAAAAACAAAAATATACCATAATCTTAACACACATGTTAAGATTGTAATAGACCTAAATAAACCAATATTGTCCAATCAACTCCCTACAATATCAGCAGCACTTGATCAAGGTCTTCAGGTAGCACAGATGTCAAGGTTTCTGCTTTGGCTAGAAGTCTTCACAACAAGGTGTATAGCCTAGCTGTGGAATAGAATAGGTTTTATGATGCATCACAATGCTGCAAAAATGTCTGCATCCATGCATAAAAACAAAAGAACCGATTTAAAAAAAAATGTATTAAATTGGCCCATATTGTGTAACATTATATATTAAATCCATGCATTAGGTCTCTTAATATAATAAACCTGCTGCTCATCAAGCACCAAAAGAAAAGAGGGAATCACTCACTGCTCTTGACTGAATAACCTCCGTAGCTTTAATAATAATCCATTTATTTGTAATTCATTTTAATTAATTGTAATTTTAAATTTGATTATTTCTGTATTATGTCTTTCCTGAATCCTTCTGTTAAATGGATGTAAAATTTAAACAATAAAGCACTGTTAATATAATTTGTTTCTTATATTATGTTTGTTCTACTGTGTAATTTGTTATTATTTTCAATACAGATAAAATAACTATATTGTGATTATTAATACAGTAATCATTAATAAAATAATTGGAGGAAAAGATCGAGAATAGTTTTACAATCGAATTGAATCCTGTGGAAAGTAAAGATTTACACCTCTAATAAGGCGTAGTACACTTGCACTGGTTTAAGTAATATGAAGAATGTTGTTGGCATGATAAACTAGTCTTCTGATCTCTGGCCACACCTAGGCATTTAGACAACAAGGAAATAACTACCGTTCTAGATCTTTCGGTCTCTCTTTATGGGAAAATACAGTGACTATATAAACCACTTCTGAGAAAATAGCATGTTTCTGAGAATTCATGTATGCGAAGTGCAGGCAACCCTCTGGCAGCGCTTGCCTGTGCATGTGAACATGTGACCATACAGGAAGTAGAGGTCACAGCTTACTTTGTTGATGAGAATGTCTGAGATGGAAACATCAAAACAAATACAGGTAGACTCACTGTTTAGTTCATAATACTGCTGACAGGTTGCAAAACCAGTTGACGAACATACAAATGCCTATGAGAACATCAGTTGCTCAGACCTGAAAGATTATGGGTAAAAAAAAATTAAAACCACAGACTGATATTGTTTGTTTTTTTACCGGTATCATACCTCCTCATTATTGTCCTCCTACAACCAATTTGAAGAACACTGTATGGTTGATTATAATATAAAAATAAGAATGTAATAAGAAAATGGAAATTCGATAACAAAAATGGCATAATTTAGCTGTATGAACTTGTTGAAACGTCTTTGCTGCAAGAAGCAAAATAATTAAACAACATGGATCTGAGATTCACAGATCCATCTCTGAGGTACTAATGAGGAACTTAACCAGTCTAAACTAGAAACTAAACAGGCAGTCACAAGCCACACGAGAAAAACAAAGTTGACGGAGTTAAATTAAGGCCATTCTGTGTAAATAAAATTGACAGACATCCTTAAAGCTGCCTGGATGACATGTGCGGAGGAAGCCTTTACGAGAGTCACTGTACGACACCAATTCACCCAACCAATATAGGACCGTGTGAACATCAGCACAAACAGTGGCAGCTATTTTTACGCTTGCATACTTCAGATGAGGGTGTGGAGAATAAACCAGCCCTCCCACTTCAGATAGGTCTACACGTTGCTGGTATTCTCAACCAGTCGTCTGTGTGTCCATTTGGCATTTGCTGTTCCAAAATTCACAGCTCATCTTTCAATATCTGCCATACTTTTCATTTCCTTATTAAACAATCCAAAGCCCTGAAAACTGATTGATATGGGTACAACAAGCCACAGAAAGTGGGACCAACTCAGTATTTGGCCGTCTGCCTGCAAACAATCTGCTGTGTCAGTCTAATTCATAGAAGCTCTCAAAGTCAGCGAAACAGGTGAAAATGATCCTTTCACCAAGTTCAACAACTATTGTGCAACTATACTTCATGCTGGTATGGGCCGGATATTTCTGATTAGAGTATTGTGTGCTCATAGTAGCTTTCCAGGAAACACTTCTAGCAATGACGCAAAGTTTTTGTTGAGTTTACCAAAATAAAAGAACGTCACTATTAAAAGAGATAAGAATAGTCAGCATTATATGCCCATAGGATTTACTCAAAATCAGTAATGCAAATCCTGTCCCAACCAGTAGGCTACTCCTGTGGCTGAGATGATTCATAAATATTATTCGCTTGAACCAACACCATGAGTACAAACATGAGAAATCCCATAAGGTTGTGTTTACCTGGATGTGACTCACAGAGGAAACACATCCACCTTCTAAAATCTGATCCCAATATTTCCTCCGTTTTTAACCAGTAATATGAGGAATGTCGTATAGTTATTATTACAATGTGGCACCTGTCTTGATGGGTATTAACGTTACATGTAACGTTAACTGTTGTTAGTGAATTCATAGATAGATAGATAGATAGATAGATAGATAGATAGATAGATAGATAGATAGATAATAGATAGATAGATAGATAATCAAAAACGTCAGAATTCCTTTTTGAGGTAACAATAATACAATAAACACCATAATAATAATACTAAACATGATTATAAAACAAAAACAGCCTAACGTTACCTCTATAGCCAAGAATGCTATCCTCATAGCATTTGTTAACATAGGCTATCTTTCTATAACATATCCAGAAGGGTTTGGGTAGTGAATTTAAAATTATTCAGATAAAATTTAATATTTTACCTTGTGAATTCGTTTTAATGCCATTCTGTGAGTGTACTGGGCTCCCGAGGCCGAGAAAAGAGGAGATTTATCCGGCTAGCTGCGGTTAGCTGTGCTCGCTAGCCAGACACTAAAGATCCAACAGAAACCCGAAGAGACCGAAACGGAAACGAACTAAATAAGCCGTTAAAATGGACCAACGGAATCCCAGCTGTTCGAGCGATAATAATCCTGACGAGAATGAAAGTTATACTGAGTAAGAACGGGAAGGCCTGTATTTCAATACTGAACACTTGTATAGGTATGTGTGTCGCCACCTCCTCTCTCTCTCTCTCTCTCTCTCTCTCTCTCTCTCTCTCTCTCTCTCTCTCTCTCTCTCTCTCTTTACAAAATGTCCTCTTTCTCACTCCCTCTATCTGTCCTGACGTCTCTACGCATAGCATCAGTTTACGGAAATGTTGTGTTAAATGCTGGAAGCAGTGAATAACAGAGAGCAAAAAGGCATTACGAAACAGTCTTATAAAATGAGGATTTGTGTCAGGGTTCTTTCTCTCTTTTTAGTGGTTGTGTCTCAAAACCTAGTGCCTGCAAGTTAAAGTCTCAATGAAATAAAAATTGAAAATTCTTAATTTTTATGGAACATTGCTGTATTCATTATAAATTAGATTTATCTCTGCACATCATTGTTTAGCCTATTTAATTTTAATTCATCATTATTTTTTTTGATTCTTTTTATCTATGTAAAATAACTTCCCCTCTTGCAACAACGGCTGCATCCAAAATCGTACATTTTCCTATATAGTAGGCAAAAAACAGTATGTGACAAAAGAAGTAGGCTATGTCCGAATTCACAATAGGCCTAGACGCCTACTAAAAAGAGTAGGCAACAAGTAGGCTACCTGGATGACTTACTTGCACGGGAGGATTTCTGAATGGCAGTAAAGCGACACAACTGACCCTGGAAGGTCACATGATAATGACAGCATGGCAGATTTAGGCCGCATTCATAGGCCTACTACACACTATAACATAATTTTAGGCGGCTGTTAGGTAATTAGGCCTACTTTCTCAAAATAAGTTCCTACTGAAGACGAAGAGAGTATGCGATTTCGGATTTCGGCCACTATCTTGCCTGTCACCTGTCACTCACATGACATCACTGCAATAGCAAACCACAACCATCAAGGACCCAATCAATTTGTGATGGACAAAATCATGTCCCGGCCTACATTTTTTCTTGATCGAGAAGCATTTTCACTCATCACGAAAAGACTATTGCAAATTCTGTTTCATACCAACTTTAAAGTCAAATGTATTGTTCCAACTTAATAAAACATATATAATTAAGGCTGCAAGCAGCATTTATCTGGGTTCAAGCAGTTTAAGGCCTTTAAGCACATGCGTAGAAAGATATTATGTTTTATTTAGCAAGCATGTAAACACTTAGAAAACTTAGGAAACCAAAAGCAATTTATAAAAGATCATATAAGAGATTCAGCAAGAATCATTTTGTACAGATAATGTATCATCCTGATAATGCATTGTCATAATTTGAAAGATTAATTTACCCTTTGGTGGACAAACATGCACCTGAAAAAATGTACAGTGAAGAATGTTAGGATTGTTAATGAGTAGAAAAACATTATGTTTGAACCATGAGGGTTGGGACGTCTATTGCAAATTAAGAAATCAAATAACTAAAGTTAATGGGAAAAATAAAAAAAGAATGTTTTACAAAATTAAAATGAGTGAATGTAAATATGATTGTAAAAAATGTGGAGTACACTACTAAAGTTAATGGGAAAAATAAAAAAAGAATGTTTTACAAAATTAAAATGAGTGAATGTAAATATGATTGTAAAAAATGTGGAGTACACTCAATGAAATAATGGATAGGAAATCAAGTCAGATTCCTTCTTTTATTGAAACCAGTGAACTCATTTTTAACTATTTTTAAACCATATGAAATTGGAAATTATATTAATGATTTATTCATAAATAAAGTTGATATAAATAAATGTTGTTTGGCAGAACCAGTTTGCCACATCTTTAATATCAGTAAAAGGGGATTTTTCCTTTAGCTTGGAAAGATGCAAAGGTTATTAATCTACAGAAAAATGCAGCACTGGGTTTTAATGGTCAGTCAACCAATAAGTTTGCTACCAGTTCTGAGCAAAGTATGAAAATTATCGTTTTTTTAGCAAATTCAATTATTCTTTTAAAATATATATTTAAAGGAACATTTAATGGCACAATATACTAAATTCTTTTTATATTTGGAATGAATGTTGGGTTAGTATGTTTCATTGACTTGACTTTTATTGTTGTTGATTAATTTTGGATTTTTTACGTGTTTGGACCCCAGGAAGAGTAGCCACTGCCTAGTGGCTAATGAGGATCCAAATAAACAAATACACTCATAGATGGAAAAGACAATTTATAGCCAATACAGGCGGTTTACTAAGGAAAAATATGTTGTTGTTTTTTTTTGCTTTTTTTTTTACAGTTATAGCACCACGTGCAACGTCAGGCTGTTCGGGCTGAGCCTTTGGTGACGTTGTAGGCGGTGTGAGTAGGCTACTTCCAGCCCTCAAAGTTTCAAGTCTCTACGACTTATACGGTTCGGTCTGCTCGAGTCAGTTTTAGATGGAGAATGCTGCATCATGGGGAAATTATAACAATAGGGGTTCAGCGCTATGCACTTGAACCCCTAAATATAAAAATACACGATTACATACACATACAATACGCCAGAGACCTCATTGTGAAATCCCCTAAAAGGGTCAGTGATGGCATCTTCCTTCCTTCCTTCTGAAAAATCACAGATTTGGACTAGATTTGGTCATTGGGGGCGTTTCCTGAGGCCTCAGACTTCCAGTCAGGACCGGTCGATCATCATCTGGCAGAAGGACCCTGGTTGGTCAGTAAGACCTCAAATTATTTTGTTATAACCTTTCCAGAAATTTTGTGATCTGGAACAATTTCATCTTGGGAATTTAAATTAATATTGACCTACATACTGTCAACTTTAACGGTTAGTCAGTCAGATTTCTGTGTTTCTCACTGTTTGCAGTTGCACGATCACAAAACGCCATATATGACACACAGGACAATGATGATACAGATTAGGTGAGGTAGTGAGCATTAGCCTACAACATGATGACATTTAGGGGAGGGAATGTTCGACATGCTGTTGCGCGTCATTTGGCAAAGGCAGCTTGTCGTGCCAGCAATTATGCAACATGTAGTAAATGTAACATGCTACTGTACATAACAGGCTTGAGCAGATTTCAAAGTTATTAAGAGCAAGGAAGCCATTGAAGGAAGAACATAGGAGGCGTTCTTTTAGCACGATCACTCATATATCTTAAAATATTTGATTAATTTTCACATTTAAGTGACAAAGTCATATATTTCTTGTTCTTCAATGTCAGTTTTATAAGAATGTGTTGATTGGCAGCAGTTGATTATTGATTATTAAAATATTGTAGCCTACATAACTCTTTACATAACAGTGTGCATATTTTATGACCCAGCACATAACATCACTTTGTTATTTTTAGTTTTTCAAGTTTGACATGTTAGATTGGTTTATTTGCTCAAAGCAATTAAGAGAGAACTTGTTCCACAGATACAGGCAAAATATTTGATTTGGTCTTAGAGATTTACAGTGTCTTACTTAGCTATTTCCAAAACACTGTGATTGTCTTTTATCTGAACAACTTAAAGGTACATTTTAACCTTTGAGTTGTTCAGATTTGAGTTGTAAAATATATTATCCATTATAGTTAGGCTTTATGAATCTCATTGACCAATTTGCATGTTATACAAAAACTCAAGAGAAAATCTGCATTTCTCATTATTTATGTCTCTTGCAATCATTTAGATCATCTTAAATGTGCAACGATTTATTGATATTAAATTAGGACCTCAAGAGTTTATGCTGAAGGTGAAAATAGAAGACAGTTTATGTACATTTTTAATGTTATCAAGTTAATTGTTAGTCGAACAATTGGAAATGATATCCAGTCCTATAGTATATTTACATAATGTATAACAACTTTTCTAAAACATTCAGGTGGTTTATGAATTTTATTTATAATCAAGGAAAGAGGTCAAAGTAAACAACAGCTCAACAAGTTTACAGGCATGTTTGTTCTGTTTGCAGGAATTGCAAGTGGACACCAGTCTTACCTGTATCTTGCAATGAAACACAGAAGGAAGGTTTGTATATTTTGTCTTCGATATTTTATGTTCATGATCTTACAACAGGTTCATGATTTTAACACTAGATGGTGCTCTTTATCTTAAAGGAAGACTCAATAGCAGTTTGTTTTATGCAGCAGAATGTACAGCAGTAAATCATCAGCCCTATGTTTAAACTGGAATCTACAATCAATGCCTTGAATGTTTTGAAAGGGTTTACCAGCTAGTTTTGATTCTTTTGTGACCCCTGATTGTAAAAACGTTTGTTTTTACTTTCTACTTTTGCTCTTCAAGGGAGGTAGATAGATATATGTTTCTGTTTATTTGTCTTTATAGTGCCATACATAAAAAACACACACACACACACACACACACACACACACACACACACACACACACACACACACACACACACACACACACACACACACACACACACACACACACACACACCACACACACACACACACACGCACACACACACACACACACACACACACACACACACACACACACACACACACACACACACACACACACACACACACACACCCCCACACACACACACACACACACAACACACACACGCATCACACACACACCAACCACACACACAGCAATAACAACAACATACATATATATATATATATATATATATATATATATATATATATATATATATATATATATATATATATATATATATATATATGGGGTGTTTACCACAAGGAGGCAAAAAATATTACAAAATGTGACATTAAAAAGTGTATAAATCAGTTTTTCTAAACTAACACTGTCCAACAGCGACACCCGCAGGTAAAGTTACAGCGGCGGTCTGTGTCTCTCTTGCCTCCCCTGAGCCCGTTGGGTTTTAACAGACCCCTATGGGGGGTAATTGAGGATGAATGGGGCAAAGTCACTTGAGAGACAATGCCACCATCAGGTTATGATGGGATATGATTGGTTATGATTGTCTGTGATTGGTTCCCGTCTCTTGTTTTCATGTGTGTTCTGCATTTGCGAATCAGAATTAAAATAATTATAGCGTTAATGGTATGTAAACAGCTCAGCCACTCAAAAATCGCTGCTTTGTCATGTCAAAATCAAATTTAAATGGCCCGAAAACATGATGAACTTTGGTGGTTTTTATCAGCAACTATTAAAAAGAACTGCTGAACATCAGTTCACAAAAAAAATATTGTTTAAATTGTTGCTGCCTTTAGTTATTGTTTTGGAATACATGTAAAAATGCTTAAAACACTAACTTGATGAGATTTAGGTTTTAATAAACAGTAATAAATTTGTATTACATATTAATGTAAAAATAGAATTGTATTTTTTAAATGTAATATAAAGTAATATTTAACCAGGAAAATGTGACAACGTAAATTGTAACTGGGACATGAATTTACATTTGATTTGTAAAAAACAAAAACACATCAACAAAAAGTCTGAGGACTTTGCCTCCTCATATCATAACTCCACTGCAATATTGACTTTATACATTTTATATACAAACCAAAAAGTGCACAATTGTCCATAAGAGTGAATGAGCGTGAGCATGTTAAAAACATGTATTTACAACATATGGGGGTATTCCGACCTTACAAGCATGCAATTAAATATTGCAAAAAATAAAAAACTATAATTATATTCCAACCAATAATTTTAAACCAAAACTATCATTTTGGAGGAATATAATGGATGGATGAAAGAGTGGAACAGTGACACAACAGTATAATAATATGACATGTAAATATTTTGGACTTCCATCCTGGTAAAACTCTGTAGAACCCAAATGTTTCCCAAATATCATGTCTTTTTACAGTGATGTTATTTTGCTTGCATTCAGGTCTTCTAGTAAGGTCATTGTTAGAACACTAGATGGAGCTCTTTACCTTACAAACAAAATAGTCCTGATAATGTCTGTCCAGTAGTGTACTTACTCAGGTGTCATGACTTCTGTGATTTACATTACAATCTTAATAATTATCACTATTACTAACTTCCATGCTTGCATATTACTTGCAATAGCACTCAGCCTGATTCTAAACAGATTGTAATTTTAATTGTATTTTACTGATAACAGATAAACACATAAATAAACAATAAAATAAATTATGAAATGATGTTGCAAGCCACCGAATCTCTGATCTCATAAGACCCCAGTAATTATTTAAACTCTTGAGGTCCTAATTGAATATCAGTCATTGCACATTTAAGGTGATTCAAAAGATTGCAAGAAATCATCTTTTGAAAGGAGTAATAGAACATAAAATAAGGAAAAATACAGATTTTCTCTTGACTTTTTGAAGAACACCATTAAGTAAGTTTCTATATGCTCGAGCTAATTTCATGATTATTGATGATGAATATCCTGGCAAGAAACTTTGTATGTTTTTGTGTGTGTGTGTGTGTGTGTGTGTGTTTTTTTTTTTTTTTTTTTACTTGACCGCCACTAGATGGAAACAACCGCTAGCATCTGACAGAAAGATGTCCGGACTGATATAATGACTTCAATTAACCTGAGCTACATGTGTGCGAAAAGACAAGATACCATATTTAGTGATTTTTCTCGATTTTTGTTTAAGATACATTTCAGATAAATTCCATAAGAGACATTAAAACATTTTTCACCTATCTCGTTTTTCACTAAGTTCAGTGATATTTTATAAATGGTGCACTCCAAACTAGAATGCAAATCATAAGCCTATGTTTAAGAGTTTTTTCGTATAGCAAAATGTTGTGTTATATTGTATCAAGGAATATTAGCAACTTTTACAACCCGTCCGTGCAGTTAAAACGGCTCACATGATGTTTTACAATTTGACAACGTCCTTTCCGCGGAATAGGTTAGACTACAAGTATTATGGGAATCATATAGAGTAAAATAAAATTACATGTTCTTGCCATCAATGAGCATATGTAAGACATGAACATTTGATATGACTCCCAAACAATCGAAAGTGGCTGAAAATTACAAAAGCATTAGAAAATGTTCTTCTTATGGTTTTCAGACGTCGCAGACGAAATATTTATCACGGGTCTGGAGAGTTGCGAAGCGCACGAGACAGAATTTTCATGTCAATGTCTTCTGTGTAACATATTCGAAGTGTTTCAGATGCTGTGCTTTGAGTTTTGACCATTCAACCTCCTCTAAAATATAGAATAGAAAATAATGTTTATAGACCGTCTTGTATGTTGTAGTTCGTCATGTAACCCAACATGAGTTTCTGATGACTATTGACCTTCAACCTCCACTCAAATATAGAAAAGAATATGTTTTATTAGTGGCCAGGGGTCATGCTCCGTTTGAGCCAGTTCGAGGGATCGTGTTGTTTTGTAGATGACTTTTATGAACACCGGGCTGCTTTTCTGCCGCTTCAAGTGTTTGTCTTTGAGTGAGACGTGGACGCTACATTTTCAGACAATAAGCAAGATAATACTTTTGTAAAAAAAAAAAAAAAAAAAAAAACCTTTTTAAGAAGAGTGATATGTGAATATGCAATAGCAAAATAATTACACAAACGGTCTCAGTTATTATTTAATAATAATAATAATAATAATAATAATGTGTAAGGTATTATGGATCCAATGGCATTTTTTTGGAACATTGCATTACGGGGACTCTTTGCTTTAGTCAATAATATTTTTTAGATGAAATTGAGTTTGTTTGTGTGTTTTTTTTTTTCTTAAATCCCACTGGGTCGTTTTCTGACTGAGCTCTGGAGGGCTATCTGTAATAAATATTTAATCAGGCATCGTTTGGTGGAATTCAAAATAATGCCAAAGAACACCAAAAACCCTTAATTCAATGCACAATTCAATATTTCTTTGGGATAATAATGTATATGAGCAAAAACATTATCTTATTTACTGGATTAATCTGACCCAAATTATATAATAACTTACTTTTGTAAATTTTGTTAATTTATTTTATATTTGCATTGCAGGCGGACTGATAATAATAAAGATATTATGATAATTGCTATTATTATCGTAGTCCATGCATGCTAATAACCCTGTGGTTTCTCAAATGTGAATATTTCTTCTAATTTATCGAGCAGGAGGCAGCATAGTCCCTAGTCAGGAGGACAACGTCATTCTTCAAGTTTTACTAAATTAAGAGATGTCACTGTTTAATAATAATATCTGACAGTGTTACAGAATAGTACTGCACTTTGCAATCTGTGGAAACATAATGTATAGTAATTTATAGTAGCATTTCCAGTATGCTTATGGATCCTCATTCACTAACTGTGTATCAAATAACACCGGCTGCATTTTTAGACAAATTTGACTTCTGGAAAATGATATATCCAAGTCGATTATATTTTAATCATGATAGATGAAATGCGTCGTGAATGTTCCTGGATATTAAAGGGAAGTGTCAGGTTAAATCTGGAAAGCACGAGACCGCTTCCACTGGCAGAGAACTCAGTCCCTCTAACATCAGCTGAGTTTTTGCGGCCAATTTTGAAAATGACGCAAGGGATGACCGTGACCAATCAGAACTCAGAACGGAGATTGACATGTAAATGACTTTGCCTTTTAAGGACAAGTCTCCGCCCTCGTCAGGTCCACGCTTGTCCCCCCCGAGAGCTCTGGAGCCGCGGAACCCGAGAGAAGGTGCGCTCCGCTGGGACACGGGAGGCATTAAGAGACGGGGAGGGAGGGAATGAGATTTCTTGCTACCCAATCCCTCTTTTCCCCAGGGACAGCAAGCCTTCCCTGGTCCATCCCTCCCTCTTGTTTGGTAATCATTTCATTTTACTCCTTTTTGAAGCAGTCGCCCGTTTTATCCCACTTTTCATTTCACAATCCCGTGCGCGTCTGTTCGCCTTCTTCTTCAGAGCAAGTTCGCGTTCTTCCCTCTTTCTCCCCGCGACGAGAAGGTCTGCTTGATCCCGGCTGATCGTTTCCTTTGAGATGCTCCACAGCTCTTGCCTTCTCTCCACCCTCTTTTAACTAGAGACCGGTTAATCTTGAGTGAACTGAACTTGGGTTTGGAATCTAAAAGAAAGAGGAACACCCAAAGGGATACGGCAGCGCGTCTTTGGATAAGGACCTCTTTCCCCTTGTTGCACTTTGGGGGAAGATTTTTTTCCCTTTCAGTTGGTTTTTGTTAATCCAGGTGGTGCAGGAGGATTATTCCACTCGAGCTGGTGTAGAGAGACATCCCCCTGAAGGCTATTTTCATGTTCTCCATCCAGGACGGTCTCCCACGGGGAGCCTTGACCATGAAAGAAGAGCCCCTTACGAGTGGCATGACGCCGGTGCGCTCTTGGATGCAGAGCGCGGGGATACTGGATGCCAACACAGCTGCGCAAAGGTAAACATCACCAACAAGCTCCAAGTTGTTCATATTCCAAGTAGTTGGGTGCGTGAAACGGAGCTTCCGAAGCGCGTTAGAGAAAGCGCTTTGCCACAGTTCTGTGAGTGTTTCGAAATCAGTTGCTTTGAATCTGTAAGTGCTCGTACAAGGTCGTCGCAAATAGCACAGTATCCCAGTCAGTTTGTCGGCTGTTATTTAGTTGTATACGTGTTGAAACTGATTGCGCATCGTTAGGCGCATTAGCAAAAGCTGCCCGCTCCGCTCCAGAAAGGCGGACTCTGATTACACTGCCTGTCACACATGAGAAAACATTGTTCTACCTGATTTCTCTGTGGTTGAAAGAGAGCTGGAGATATTTCAGGTTGTCCTGGGTAGGAATGTCCCGCTCATGCCATCTAATATACTGTTAAAATGTTGACATTTCGCGCTAATCTAATGATGTTTCACGTGCGTCGCAGGGACAGAGAGCTCTAGTAAGAATCACTGACAAGCACGAGTTTATAGTTTGTTTGTAAATAAAATATGCAATACATTGAGCGCCCTTGAAATAGTCGATTAAAAAGGATCTTAAATTATTTATTCTGATAGGCTTTATTTTATTTATGTGGTAGCCTACGTTACAGAATATAACAGATAAATGCTGAAAGTGTCGAAAATGTTTGTGAGGTTATTGCGCTGTCGTAGACAAAAAACTATTAGGCCTGTTTTCACAAACAGAAAAGTCAAACCGACCATGCGTGTTTTTCAATAGTGTAGGCTAATGCAAACCAAACCAGCTTGAATCAAAGTTAGTTTTAGGACTGTGAGTTCCTCCGCTTAGGTAGCATACTCTCCTATGGGTTCTAGAATGATGTTGAAACACCGAGGAAATGTGTGCTGTTCTGTCTCAGCCTTCAAAGAAAGACCTGGGATTTTGAGAAATGTGTAAAGGTTGCACTCAAGTTGTCTTGTAGAAATTTTACGCAGAGTGACAACATTTGTTTGAGCATTAAAAAACCTCTAAATTATTATATGGGTCGTGATGTCATGTTAAAAAGTATAGGAGGAGAGGGAAGGACAGGGAGCATCACGCTAATTCTAAAAAATGAATTGTATATTAAGACGGGCACACTTTTTTTTTTTTTTTTTTTTTTTTAGAAAATACGTGTGTTTTTGTATAAACATTTCCATTTCTTTTCTTTTTCAAGAACTTACGGAGATTTGCTAATTTACTGCTATTGATTTTTTTTTTTAGCTCAATTAAAAACTTTATGTAGGCCTGTATATTTATTTATCATAGGCTATAGGCTACATTTAATTAGGCTGCAACAAGGCCAAAAGCGCGGGCTACAATACATTAACATCTAAATACGATTTTATGTGATAGCCTATTTATACTAAATTGAGCAGTAAAATGCAGTTAATGAGACGGGTTGTTATTTTCTGCTGATGTGGAAAAGTATGCATCCTGAAATCAAAACATCTTCAGGACATATAAGCTTTCGGCGTTTTTAATGTACAAATAATCTTACAGTTCATTAAAACATGTAGCCTACCAAGAGAGATATGCTGCGTTTACTTGTTTTCGAATACGTTCGAAGATAAATTCCCGTGGTGGTATATTAATATTGCATATTGTGAAGGATAAAGTTAATGTTTTAAACTTACACCGAGATCAGCTGCCGTGTACAAGTGAAACACCGAAATCACCTGCCCATTCTCAGCCTTTCATATGCGCTAACATGAAAAAAAGTCGCGAACACCTTGTAGATCACCAGTATTTACTGGCGAAGCTGTTGATGATTTACTATGATATTAATTAGAGACAAAAATGCAGAGTCTTTGGGCATCTAATTACCCAATGGGATAAACTCACATCTTGAATTATTTATTTTGGGGAGAAAAAGTCGCATTGAATGTAAGTTTCAATGCATATCGCATACAAAAAGTCCATATGCAATGAGAGAAGAAAAAGCACGTTTTATGTGCATTTATTTATTTAATTATTTAAAAAAAACACGGTCAAAATTATCGCACGTTTTATAGTCATTTCTCATGCTTAACGTTGTGATAAAGAGCCGTGCTTTCTCATCATGTAGCAGGGCTGCAGAAAAAGTCATTTGTAAATGTTAATACCAAACCGTTTCCCTCATAATAAATAATTTGCACTAGCCAATTATCAGCCTCAACAACACAAAATTCTCTCGAGCTCCTTACAAACGGATGTATAGCCAAAGTGTCACGATAGCATCTTAAACTAAGACTAACATATTTAAAAAGGCTACTTAAATTATTAAAAAGAGTTATTCATTTTTGCATAACAAATATTGTGTTTATTTTCCTTCATTTGTTAGTTGTAAATTTCTGTATTAGCCTATGAATGCTTTAGTTAACTTTCAGGTAACATGCACCTCTTCTTCTGCTTCTACTTCAAATCTATCCTCTTTTAGTTCTTTCTTGCTCTCTCACTCTCACATTTTTCAACAAAAAATATTAGATTTAGTGCTCCATTTTAATCTCAAATATACACTGATGGCAGGATATCAGTTTTATGGATGCAGTAAAGGGTGTTCTGTTAAGAGACAGTAAAGAGAGTGAATCTAGACAAAAGAAGCAAAAGTGAGAGCTTAATTTGATTTGAATCCTGAATGTGATCCTGTAAATATAGACTACCATGTGTTGGCTGTGGTGGAGATAGGAAAGTGTATAAGGGGTGGTGTAAAGTGCAACCTTTTTTTGGATTAGTGCTCTCAGAGTAAAAAAAAAAAAAAAAGGAAAGTCATTATTCAGACACATTGGGATTCTGCATTCAATTTTAACTGCAAAAATGAGGATTGATGCATGATCCCATTATTATTACCCATTGTAATCACAGTTCAGTGCAAATTTTCATTCAGTGTAAACTTGTTTGCATTGCTACTCAATCCAGATAGATGCAGATAGAGTTGGCGGAACAGGTTTGTGATGCTCAGGCAGCTCGGGGGTACGTTTGTGGGGTCCATCTCCCCCCGAGCATTTCTCTCTCTCTCTCTTTCGTTCATTCTCTCTGGGCCTAGGGGTGAGTGAGAGGGCCGCACAGCTGGGGAACAGATTTCGATTGACCCTTTCACCGATTCCGTACCCCTACACTGTAAAACCTGGCAAAGTGAATTATGTCGCCTCTGTTTTGTCCGCTGGGGGGAGAAGGAGGGGTCAGACTAATGAAGTCCAGACCTTTGTAAAAAAATAAAATAAAAATGCATAAAAAACGCATTTTTCTCTCCGCACTGTCCCAAAATCCCTTGCATGCTGAAAGAGAGAGTGCAATGGCGGGATACATATTTTTACATGTTGCAAATCCAACCAAATATGCAACAATGACACTGGACGGTACAGAAATGGCACTTCGGCCACTCCAAAAAAGTTGTTCATGCAAGTTTAAAACATTTCCGTATTCGTATTAAAACACTCACCGAATCACAAAACACACCTGATTTACTGGGTCTCGCTCTGCTCTATCTCAGTTGACGCCTGCATGCTGGAATGCAACACAGAGAAACAAGTGTTTCAGAAACAGCTGCCCTATAACATGCTCGCGATTAGAGGCCTGGTGCAGGGCCACCTCTGTAAAGACCCCATTAGAAACATACAGGTGACCAGCTAATGATTTCAGCTGTAGGCCACTAACGATTTCAGAAATGACTGTAGTTTTTTTTTTAGAACAGTGTGAGTGAGAAAGAAACGAGTGCTATAATTTGTAGTGTGTGTGCAGGTCTGGCAGGTGCAGTCGGGCTAAATCTACAGCAAACACGCACAAGTGCAATACTAATAAAACACACAGACCCCACAGTGCAGGGGCAGCACTTCACAGTTCACACACACACTACACTGCTCTTATGTAGAGCCCTCTCAGTCCAGCTGAGGATAGACATGTGACCAGTGCATTGATCAAGGCGTCCAGAGCAGATCAGTTACAATGAGGCCCTGCCTATTCACTCTCTCGTGATAGAAAGAAAAACAAATATATGGCAATTTGGAGGGAGACAATAATCGTGAAGGAATTCAATGTGATTAAAGCATAAAGAATGCAATAATATTAGGGCGTAACAAATGTAAACACTCGTTTTCTATGCACTTGATACACTTCTGCCGCTCTATTCTTTGTCACATGTTCAATTAGAGTGTCCTAATCGCATGAAACATTTGTCTGTAATTTAGCCGTCCAGCTCCAGGAAATAACTTCTCACTGTGCAATGGTTTACTTGTCTCGGTGCAATTACGAACAAATTAGAAATGAGCTGGAAGCATTTAGCACTGGCTGGTTATACGCTTTTACGATTAAAGAAGAGGAGTATTATGTTTCGGACGTGTCTGACAGTGCCGTCAGCTCTTTGAATTTGTTGGTGCATGTGTGTTAATCTTTATTGCTAGTTACACTGGCTTAATAGTACGATTAGCAATCATTGTGTGGAAAGTAATTACCATTATTTGGATACAAGACCTTAAAAGCTCTTTTATATTTTGCTCAAAACCAAAAACAAAAAAAAGTTAGTTATAGAGACTTGCACGAGGTGCCTGTTAAAACTGAATCAGCATTATGGATCATGATATTATTTTTTTATTATAACTCCCATTTGCATTAAAAAAAGTCTGGGTACATCATGTGATGTGCCCTCGTTTTGTCACAGCTGTGGAGCGTTCCACACTAACATGATAGCCCACGATAGCGAGCGATAAACAAACTGGGGTGAATTTGATTAGATGTCTAATCTGTGAGTGAGCCGCGAGTCTATTGACTCAGATCATCTCGTGTTGAGAGCCACAATCAGTGAGCAATGATGGCACATCAACCCCTCCGACTCCAAGGGCCGCTCAGCAGAGAGCACCTTTCTTCTCAAAAGAGACGTTTAGCTAAACGTTTAGGTGGCAAAAACAGTGTTTTGTGTGTGAGGACGAGTGTCTTTTTAGTGGCTCGTTGTTATTTTGGTGAAAATTCAGATTTTGTGCAGTGCGTTTGTTTAAAACATGTTCGGGTGCTTTTAATTGGCATTCACTGCATGAGGTGATTCCGTTTAGATTGAGATCATTCAAAATCATCTATCAACAAAAAGTATCTAAATAAATGAATGGATGATTAATGACGTTGAAAAGTAAATATTTGGCGTTTCATTTTTTTTTATTGAGAACCAAGCATATTGTATAAACCAGTGTACATATAACCAATCGGTGTATGTAGAAAGAAATAGAGAGCAAAAAAAGTACAGGAAAACATCTGTACATCTTAAACAATTGCATATGCAGTTTGTATTGCTTTCAAGTTTTTTTCTTTTACATCCAAATGCATTTTAGTGTCAGGTTTAAATTCAAACTTAGGCGGGTTTTTTTTTCAAACCATTTGACTATATGAATATAATAACAATCAAATACATTAGTTAAATAAAAAAATAAGTGCTAAATTTGTATCACCATCCAATCAGAAACACCTTAACATCAATGTACTGTGTGCATGATGTCCCAAAAAAGCCATTTTTTAAGTTACTGTACACACAAACCACATTAGGTGATAACTTTTGACCCTTACCCGTAATTATTCTTCACATATAATTGTGTTTTTTACTTCTGTTGCATTGGATATGCATACCTCTTAAAATACATAATTTGAGGGATAATATTTTTTTTCTATATATTTCTCTATTTATGTATGCCTTGTCTTTATTAATCCATGCATCAGATGTTAAGAGAACAGGATCAGGAACAGAGAGGCATTTAAAGACACTGTCTACTTTTCAGGAAAGTGTTAGTATTTGTGTGTGTGTGAATAAAACGGCGAGCAGGCGGTGGCAGGGATGCAGGCAGCTGGTGATGTATGTGCCAGCTTATCGCTGGGAGACGTGACAGACAGGCCGTTTGTGTTTGTGTGGCAATAGAAATCATGGAGAAATGACAGGCCTTTCTTTATGCAAAGATCCTCTCCGACACGTTTGCTTTGACTTACGGCCACCCGTTACTGTGCGGCGGTGACAAATGCCTCTATTACTCTCTGCACTCTGTCATTCCAGGAAGGTTTTCCTATGATTCCACGTCGTAACATCCAATTAGCGATAAAGAAACAAAGATGCCGACTATCCATAAATGCAATCAGCACATCTGGCGCAGCGCTTTCACCTCAGATAACTGTCATGTAAAATACACATTTTTATACTTTAGGGGGAACTAAACTGCCCATTTTGACAATTTACAATGCACACGGCTTGTGTTGAACAATTAAATCACCACACACTTGAGTCGAGAGAGAGCGAGAGCTAGAGATGACATCGCAACAGGCCAAGTGAACCAAAAAAAAAATAAAAAAAGGCCCGGTTTGACCACAAGTGGGATTTGGGTTTCAAAACAACCTCTTCTTCTCTCTCTCTCTCTCTCTCTCTCTCTTCCTATTCTCATTCTGTTTCTGCTCTCCACTAATCCCAATATGCTGCCCGTGCTCCTACAGCGCTTTAGTCCTCAACTCATTAAATCTTATTACACAGCTAATAAGCGCTAACCAAACATACCGCTGCCATGCTGACTGCCCGCTGCCGCCCCCCCCAACACCGCACGAGTGCACACACACACACACACACACACACACACACACACACACACACACACACACACACAACACACACACACGCACACTCACACACACGTAAGCGTGAGCAAATGTATGCCACAGTAATTGTCTGTTTCTGCATAAATTACTCCTCATGTAAACATAGAGTATGTGCATATCTTAGTATCCACTATCCTCAAAATACTTCCATACGGATCTGATGAGCACGAGAAAAGCGAGCATGTTCTGGTTCTCAGCTTTCTTCTTTCTCATTTGGTCTTTTTTTGGACATTTATTAGAGGAAAGGTCAAATTAAATATCATTCCCTTATGTTGGTTAATTTAGAGAATGATCTCCCACTCACTGATGAAGGCAGGTGTTTTATCGACCACATCTCAGCTGATACCATCCAGCCATGTAACCTTTTTTTGTTTTTTTGACGAGACCTTTCTGTGAGGGAAACTGGTTTTGAGACCTTTTTGAAAGGATGGAAGCAACAAAACAGAAAGGGAAATTCTTAAAAAAGTGAAAATGAGGAAGGAAGAGGAGAGAGAGAGAGAGAGAGAGAGAGAGAGAGAGAGAGAGAGAGAGGAGAGAGAAGAGAGAGAGAGAGAGAGAGAGAGAGAGAGAGAGGAGAGAGAGAGAGAGAGAGAGAGAGAGAGGAGAGAGAGAGAGAGAGATTTATATTTACTTGTTGGATCAGCACGTTGGCGCTCAGCCAGGGCAGAGATGATTTTTCCGCGTCACATTTGTATAAACAGAGCGCTGCTGTACGGCTCATTAGTTCGATAGTGAGAGAGAGAGACGAGCTGTAGTTAAAGACTTCCCTTTGTCACAGTCCATCACAGGCGTGATTAATGTCACCAATATGTGGGGCCGAGTCCGTGATGCCACCCATATGCCACACACACACACACACACACACACACACACACACACACACACACACACACACACACACACACACACACACACACACACACACACACACACACACACACACACACACACACACACACACACACACACACACACACACAGTCAAGTCAAGTCAAGTCAAGTCACCTTTATTTATATAGCGCTTTTTACAATACAAATTGTTTCAAAGCAGCTTTACAGAGATAACAGGAAAACAATGTTGTAGTAGTATTGTTCAATTGAAAATTAAATGTCCCCACACACACACACACACACACACACACACACACACACACACACACACACACCACACACACACACACACACACACACACACACACACACACACACACACACACACACACATCTACATGTGTCATATATAGTATTGCAGGCGTTTTAACAGACACCTCATTGGGAAAAAAAAGGAAAAATATTGGTTGACACAGTCAATACAAGACGGATGCACTACCGCTTTTGAAAGAGATTGATACATTTATTCAGCAAGGATGCTTTCAATTGTTTGAAAGTGACAGTAAAAAAAGTTTGTAATGAGGTTTCAAAATGTTTCTATTTCAAATAAATGTTTTTTTTTTAACTTTCTATTCATCAAAGAATCCGGATGGAAACATGTATCAAGGTTTCCACAACATTGATAATAATAAATGTTTCTTCAGCACCAAATCGCAATATTTGAATGATTTCTGAAGGATCATGTGACATTGAAGACTATAGAGTAATGATGCTGAAAATCACATGAATAAATTACATTTTAAAGTATATTAAAATAGAAATAGTTGTTTAAAATGATAATAATAATTCACTGTTTTTGATCAAATAAATGCAGCTGTGGTGAGACAAGATACTTCTTTCAAAACATAAAACATTTTGCAGACCCCAAATGAAGTGTTGTGTGCAATAAAGATAACTTACGTTTGTTAACACAACAATGATGATTACCATTTTTTTTTACTTTTCAAAGCGATTAAATAAACGCTGTATTATGCTGCCAGGCCCATAGTAGGCGATGTCACTTTGTAAAGAAACACTACACACACCTATAGACTGAGCATGCAATACGCATGCGCATGACGTCAACATTTTCACATATGTGCGTTTTTGTAGTTTACATAGAGACAATAACGGTACCGTTTTCAAAAACTTTCACTTTAAGAGCCATTGTTGTGTAAATTATGCCAAAATGTATACGTTTGCCGTTTTTAGTAAAAAAATAAATGTGTTGTGTAAACGGCCCCTAAGTATGTGAAAATTAATTTAATTGTGATTCATCAATGTAATGTGACATTTTTTTCGACATATGTTGTCAAATTCATTACTTCAGCATTAAGTATGCATGTTTAACAACTTTACAGACCTCTGAAACATCTTTTATTTTTGTTTACGTAATCTAAGTCACTTACGGGAACAATAGTGGTAACCAATGACGTAGCCTAACAATCCAATCAAATCCTAATAGCTGATATCAAGTCACGCTCTACATTTGAATACCAAATACTCTGAAATACGACACGTTGTGGGAGTTAAATGTGTTGTAAATAACATATTTGCAATAGAGTTGTGCAGGGATGAGGTCAAAACCCGGAAGTCTAATTCGCCACTGGTTTCCTCAAGATTTTCCTATGGGATTTTATAATAGTATAGTAAAGTAAAATAAGGACTGTTGACGATACTTTGATGTTTTGTTCTACAATGTAAAATGCACACACTCACACCCCAAACAATCTTATCTAGTAACTTATTGTATACATACGTTTTTAAAATAAACATAACAGCTTCAAAATCCACATTTTCGATATGGATACGTGTAATTTGTAGTAGAACAAAACATCCAAGTATCGTCAAGTTATGTTTACCACAAACCTTATTTTACTCATAAATTGAAAAACCCTATTATAGAAACCGTAGGACAATCTTGAGGAAACCAGTGACGAACTAGACTTCCGGGTTTTGACGTCATCCCTGCACCACTCTATGTTTTATGTAAAATTTCAATCTCAAACAGTTTGATTTATCATCATTTTGCAGTGAGATGATTGTTTTATTGAGACGTACATGTGAAGGCATCACTCCTTTTTGCTCACGCACGTCATCTAACTCCTCAAAATCTCAGCAGATCCTGCTGGATCCTGTGTATCGTCAGTTTCTTCTCCTCTGCATGTTCATTAGCAGAAGATTTCAGATTTTGAGTCTCTGTGCTTAGTATCTATTTCCCTCAAGTGTTCAGGCCCTTGAGCTGTGAGGATCTTAGCCTGGGGTTACTTTTTTCATTTAACATAATTAGACTTTTTATGCTGTATCGTGTTAAGCCTGCAGTGTGCAAAGGGCCGCAGACTGCACCGACTGCCATTGCGTAAAGAAAGACGGCGCTCTTGTATTCTGAAATGTCATCATTACAAACCCTTCAGCTCTTGCTATGAATGGTTTATTGTTAAAGCGGTTCTGTGAGACTGTATTTATTGATTCAAATAAAAGTCTTAGGGTGTTTTCACGTCCAGAATTGTGTCAGGACTGTGGTTGTTTCTGGCTTGCATGCTTTTTTCCCTTTTATTCCTCTCTGCTCTGTGACGAGAAGATGTCAAACAGTGTGTTTAACGGAGACCGTAGTGAGACCGTGTGCTGTTGCCGTCCGTTAGCGACTGATTTACACAGCTCTGCTGTCTATGTGTGTGTGTTTGTCACCTCGACAGCAGTTATTTGAATACGGAGCGAGCGAGAGCCGACCAATCGTGCCTGCCTCTGACTCAGAACTGCTGGAGTGGATATGGCAGCAATCAACATAATTAAAATAATAACACTAACAAGCTTTCCAAGTCGATCGTTTCCTGCACGTAAAGATCCGTGCTTTGCGAGAGTGTGCGGGAACGCTGTCTCTCTCTCCTTCACCCCATCAGAAACATGACGCCTGGCTTTGTAACCGAGCTGATGGGGTAATGGAGAGGAGCTCATGATGCAATGCGTGTGTGTTTAAGTGTGATGCTCCCCCACAAATGTGTAATTTTGTAGTTCTGTCTTCCTATGTGAAGGTGATAATTTGTGTTTACATGTGCTTGTGCAGATGCAGGATTGGGGCCCAGACTGCGGATGTTTCCTATTGTGCGATATATGCCATATTTATTCCGAAACTCATAGTATATATTATTTAATAATTATTATGCATAGAGCTAATTTCATAATGTCACACTGCAGGATCATTCATACAAATTTGAACCGATTATCTTGATGATTTGATTTAAAAATATTATTTAGAATTGGCAGGCGACACGTTACATGTCCACTAACAATTTTTTAATATGTGTAATATGTATTACACTTCTCATAATGTTATTGTGATCTTTGATGAATCCTTGTCTTACTCTCTCATTCTGTATGCCTTTTTTCGTATTGCATTTAGAGGGCATCTGTCAGACTTAGCACCGCCCTGACCAGTCAGACTGCTAAAGATCTTCACTGCGAATCAATTACTACAGATGAAGAAGATCATATTTCCCATTTACGTTGAAGTCATCCGCTTTAAAAGCGCTCCTCCCAGAATCCCCCTCCCACAGCCTCTTCTGTGAAAGCTGTTTTTGCCTTCAGTGTAGTAACCTCAACTTCACGAATGAGATTTCACCAGGCTCGGATACAAATGAAGCATTAAGCCCTGGTAATAGTACTGGGGAGGGGTCAGGCTTTATTAATGTCCTATCAGGGGAATATCTCAACGAGCAGAGACAGAGAGCAGGCCGCTTTCCAAAACACTGGCTCCCCACCCCGAGCTCAGCAGATGAACAAATATTTATGTATGAGCATATTTTTTGAGATTCAAATGCATTTCGGCCCACCTCATCAGGGTAACGAGTAAATAATGAACTGACTTAACAATGACAGCTGCAATTTACGTCTGTGAACATTACGCACTTTTTCATTTAAGGATTCAGGGAATTGTAAATATTACTGGGCGCTTGTTTTGCCTTCAAGGTGATGTCATTTCTTTCTATTAATTATTTTAAAATACTTTCTCTGTTTTTATTGTTGATGAAAAAAGTCACCAAGGCTGCATTTATTTGATACAAAATACACTAATACTACATAAGGCTAATACTAAATAATACCACACAGTAAGTAATACTACAACATTGTGCAATATTATTACAATTGTAAAACAACTGTTTTGTTTTTACATTTTATAGTGTAATTTATTTCTGGGATAAAAAAAGATTAATTTTAAGTGTCACATGATCCTTCAAAAATCATTCTAATATGCTGATTTGCTGCTCAAGAAACATTTCTTATTGTTATCATAGTTGAAAACAGCTGTGTTGCTTAATATTTTTGTGGAAAATGTGATACATTTTTTCAGTACTTCTTGATTTTTATTTAGCATTTAATTAAAGTGGTAATCAGTAATGTGTGTTTGGGGCGGGACTAACTGTTGGGCAACCAATGGCAGATGTGTTCGGGAAATCTGTTTGAAACAAGTCATTATCACCTTTACATACATAAATATATACATACATATTTAATCATGCATGTCAAATTTATATGTTAAAATCTAATGTGGGCAAAGTGTTAAGAGATAGACTGAGTCCTTGATGTCAGTTTCTGCTTGAGGGAAGGGATGCATGCATTACCACCCTATTAAAAATACAGATCACCTGCATTTTAATCTTCCTTCCTTTACTTCAGGCCTTTATTTCTCTCTGAGGACCATGTGTCCACTGATCCAGGTATGGAAAGATGATCAGCGCTTGCGTCAGTGGACCAGGGCTGATGGTTTGATTGATAGGTGGAGGTGTAGTTCTGGCGTAGAGGTGCGGGCCTCCTCCTCTCGGGCTGCCCGAGGATCCTCGGTCTCTGTCAGTCCGTAGTTTGCCACGCGTTCTAATCGATGCTCAAGTGCGCGAGTCAGGATGGAGTCTCCTATCGGCTGGACCCTGGGGAGGCCCGAGCGGGTTTGACTGACAGGTCAGGGAAAGAGGAACGCAGCAGTTGCCAAGGCGAGCCGTACCCAGTAGCGATTGGCAGCCGCAAAGGCAGACGGTGCCTTCTGGGGTCTCCGCTCTGCGCCAGATTACAATTGTTGAGGTGGCAGAGCAGAGAGGGGCAGACAATAGAGTTCATGGCACACACAGGGCATGAGAAAACATGCCAAATATCTCTCTTCTAACCCCTCTCAGTTATGTCCTGTTATCTCTCTTTGTAACAGCTCTAATTCCCTGTTTGTGTTGCCTATAGTCTTTATCATTTTACGGGATTGTCGTGTCGTACGAAGATACATGGGACTCTGCATATAGGTTGCGATTCACATGCAGATCTTAAAAATGTTTACGTTGCGATGACTTTTCAACAACACGGCGTTATATATTTATATGCAATGTGATATTATTTGTGAAAGTTCATGTGAAACTGCCATTTCATCTTTCTGCAAGCTCATGTTTTGAGTGATTATTTGGGTTACAGTACATTAATCTCTCTGTTCTCTTTCTCTCCTCTCTCTCTCTCTCTCTCTTGTAGTGGTGTGGGTTTGGCAAGAGCCCATTATGAGAAGCAGCCTCCCTCAAACCTGCGCAAGTCAAACTTCTTCCACTTTGTGCTGGCCCTGTATGACCGGCAGGGACAGCCCGTCGAGATCGAGAGAACCTCCTACGTGGACTTTGTGGAAAAAGACAAAGTAAGCACTCTGTCACTAATAGACGCCGTTCCACAACGCGACAGGGTTTGCGATGTGCTGGGGTGCTGCTTATTGAACTTAGAGAACATGCTAAGATTGTTTTTAGATGCATTTTTTTAGTAGATTATTTAGTACGATTTTTTTGTGTTAGAATAAAACCTCTAAATAATTCTGATAAACCCGAAAAGTTATCATAGATTTTTTTTAAAATCTCGGAAAACCTCAAATGTGTGACAAAGATTTTACTTCATCTCACACTTTGGTTATTTTTATTTGTATTGATGCATAGGTCAAAACCATTGCTTATTGTCAGACATGAATTTGATTGTAGTGTTTGTACATTAAAAAGTAAAAAAGAAAAAGAAAATATATGTACATGGTAATACATATTTTTTTTTATTAAAAAACAACACAAATTCTTAAACATTTTCCAAACCCTCTGCAACAATGCTTAATGTAAAGGTAAGTTATTTTTTTTAAAGTTAATAAATACTTATTGATCATACACATTAATAATTTTAAATAATTATCTTGTGTTTTGGACGTATTGTTTCAAGATGCGGTTAATATAATTACTCATTTTATAAAACCACACCAACATTTCCCAAACCCTCTGCAAAAATGTTTCCCGTTTACACACATTGTTACATTTTTGTTGCAATTTTTGTTTCTTTGTTGTGTAGTTGCAGTGTGTATAAGTGAGATCAAGGTTCACCCATTCTTCACCCATTCTCAATAGTAGCTGTACCAAATTATACGTCTAGGGGGCAGCAATGAGACCACTTTTTTCATAAGAAGTGCATAAACAATCAAATGTTCTTATTAACTTCAAAGCATTATTTATTTATTTTTGAATTGAAATGAACTCTAAAATATTCAGCTTTTATAAGAAAACGTTCTTCTTCTTCTGAGTCTGATTCTCAGTCGTGTGTTTGTACCTGCTAGCCCGCGGCGTGTGTCGGAGGGTAGTCCTGCTCACCTCGCGGTGTGTGTGTCGGGGGGTTGTTCTCAGTAAAAGGTTACAGAGAACAGCTCCGCCCACAGTCATGCGGGACGGGGTCCAGCTGGCACAGTCAGAGCTCTGTCCTCGCTGTCCGTTCACCTCCGCCATAACCCCCGCCCAGCATCCCCTCCACACACTCCTCCACTCCACCCTGGGTCGCTGCCAAGACGCTACCACTAAACTTGGCAGTGAGGAGATAGAGAGAGACTGACGACATGTGTGGGTGTGTCGTGTTCTTGCGTCTCACTGGATTGATGTTACATCAGGGGAAAATAACTCACCTGAAGCCGGGATGTGATGCTTAAATGTAAACCTCACACGATCTTAGCCCAAAAAAATGACAAACTAGGCTCACGTTTGGATGGTGTGCTGTGATTTCGAAATGATTTCGTAGTGAATGATTTTGATAGACTCACCAAAGACTTGAAGTAAGCCTTCAGTAAGTCAGTAAGATAAAAAAGAAAAAAGTACTTTTATTGAGCAGTGAGGATGCTTGACAATAAAGGCATTTATAATTTCACAAAATATTTCGATTTCAAAGAAATGCTGTTCTGTTGGACTTACTATTTATCAAAGATTACTGAAAAAAATGTATCATGGTTTCACAAAAATATTAGGCAGCACAATTGTTTTCAATACAGTGTTTGAGCAGCAAATCAGCATATTAGAATGATTTCTGAAGGATCATGTGTCACTGAAGACTAAAGTAATGATGCTGAAAATTCAGCTTTACCATCACAGGAATAAATTATTATTTTTTGAATTTTAAAATAGAAAATAGTTACTTTTAATTGTAATAATTTTTCACAATATTACTGTTTTACTTTATTTGTTGATCAAATAAATGCAGCCTCAGTGAGCATAAAGACACAAAATCATAAAAAAATCTTACCGACCCCAAACGGTTAGCTGGTTCTGTATTCAAGACTATAAGGAACTACA
The DNA here is from genome assembly GCA_036326025.1 of Chrosomus eos. Lineage (NCBI taxonomy): Eukaryota > Metazoa > Chordata > Actinopteri > Cypriniformes > Leuciscidae > Chrosomus > Chrosomus eos. The sequence goes on along the minus strand of CM070835.1, from coordinate 9,588,593 downwards.
TAGAAGAATGGATTGCTAAACCTGCACAAATAAACATCTAGTTGTGAATGTATTCTTATTTAATTGTAATTATTAATTATTGTTGCCACAGTGACAGTGATTTAATAAGTCATTACCAGCAGTATGACATTCACAATTCAGATCTGAAGGTCAATGTGCTTAGATAACCTGTCTTGATGGTGAATGCTTTAATAAATTACCCCAATAAGCACAGCACACACATGTATGCACAATAGTTTTGTTTTTTATTCTCATACATGTCCTACTTGCTTTTGTGTTCTTTTAGGAATACAACGGCGAGAAGACCAACAATGGCATCCACTACAGGTTACAGCTTCTCTACAGCAACGGTGAGACCCATATCGCTCCTCCAAACCCTTTCCATATCCCATCAATAACAAAGATTGCGAGGCAGAGCGAGGCCAACTGTAAACGATATGTAACCACAATCATGCAACATGTCTCATCACATCTGGGAGAGTCTTTGAGAGCTCCATCTGTTTATCTTGAGAGGAGTTCATGCTGTTGAACACATTTGCCACCCTTTCACAGTTTACGCTCATGTCTAATGTCATTCCACGCTACTCACACACACAGACATGTTAAACATGGTCTGATCTGAGCTCTTAGTAAGTATATACTGACTGGCCACATTTGTAAGAGCAGGTATGATGTTACACTTGTCAATATAAGGGATTTAAATGAATGCCAATATGTACATTGGCATCACAGGAATAAATTATATATTAAAGTAGAAAACAGTTATTACATTTTAATAATATTTCACAATATTGTAATTTTTACTGTTTCTGTGATCAAATAAATGCAGCCTATAAGAAACTTCTTTCAAAAACAGTAAATAAATGTGTTACTATATGTTTGCATAATATGTGAACAACTATGAACAATATATAGAACAACTTGTTGACCTACACAGTCATAACCTACTTTAAAGTAACTTTCATTAATATCCGTATTAAACATTGGTACACTATTCAGTGCTTAACAGATCTTCAGTCAAATAATTACCACCCAAAAATTTAAATGATGTTATAATTTACCCTCATGTTGTTTTAAACCCGTATGACTTTCTTTCTTGTCAACCACAAAACGAGAAAAGCTGGTTGCCTTTTGTTTCATATAGTTACAATGAATTAGGACTGAAGCTTTCAAGCTTCAAAAAGGATGAAATAATTATTTTGAGTTTTATCTTTTCAATAAATCTGTTCAATCTTTTCACAAAATAAGATTGATCGATTGATTCATTCATGAATCTGACTGATGCATTCGATTTGGGTTTGTAACAACATTAGGGTGAAGTGAAGTTAAATTCCTTTAATGTACATTTAAACAGTTAGAAATGCCACCTTGAAATATCTGAAAATGAAAATGAAAGTTATCAACTTAACATGTATGCTATATGAAGATTCAGAACCAAAGACTTAATACAAGACTGTTCTCTTCTCCTGCTCTCCTTAGCGTAATGCTAACAGCTAGTGATGAGTGATTTGTCTATAGATGTGGGTTCTCTGTCATCCACCAGCACAGAGACAGCAGGGCCAGAGAAAAGCAAGCTCTCACACTTTAAGGCGGGAAGATCATAAATAATAGAAAAACTGAGCCGAGTTTTGTTTTTGCTAAGAAGCGTTAGCGGAATAGCTCAGTCAGCATGACAAACATAACAGAATACGCATAAACGTACTGTGGGGAAAAGAATAATAAAACAAATTAATTTCCAAGATTTTCATAAGAAATGAGTCCCTTTATGTCGACTTTTCAAAACAATTGGGCTCTGCGTTTTGGGGCTGGCTTTCTGTTTTGTTTGCTCAAAGAGCCTTTTAATTTGAACACACACTTGATTCTACAAGTATTTGTGCTGAAATATGGCACATTGGATTTTCTTTTTTAATATACAACTGAGCAGGGTTGCATTAAATGCAGAGCATATGAGAAGATTTTTGTGACTAAGATGCATGTTTTTGTGCCTAATATATATTTATACCATTTAAACTCGTAGGTATCAGGACAGAACAGGATCTGTTTGTTCGATTAATAGACTCCATGACTAAACAGGTAAGTACTTTTTTTTATTTATTTGCAATGTTTTTTGTTGTTGTTGTTGTTGTTGAAATTCTTCTCCACTCTGAAAGTTGCATTGTAAAGTGTAAGCGCTTTACATATGGAAGGAGGGAATTTCCTTTACCGCCACCAATGTGCAGCATCTACTGTACCTGGATGATACGACGGCAGCCATAGTGCTCCAGAACGCCCACCACACACCAGCTTACTGGTGGAGAGGAGAGAGAGTGATGAAGCCAATCAGTATTTATATGGGGATGATTAGGAGGCCATGATGATGGACAGAGGCCAATGGGGAAATCTGGCCAGGATGCCGAGGTTACACCCCTTTTTTTTTTCGAAGGACATCCTGGGATTTTTTATGACCACAGAGAGTCAGGACCTCGGTTTAAAGTCTCATCCGAAAGACGAGTAACGAGAATATAAATCCAATATATATCTAACTGCATACATACATACATACATGTCAAGCAATACATAGTATATAGCAAATCTCAACTGCTTGATACTTGATATACTGCAAAATATTTCTATATTATCAACCATTTCTTTATGGATAAGTATGTCCAACTTTATCTGCAAACATACAGTACATTCACGTAAAGCGATACTATATAACAAATCTTTGATTGAAAAATTAATTGCTTGAATTGTCGCAAAATGTAAATTATATCAATGCCCAGATCTAAAATTATAAATGCGACTATAAGGCATGGAGATATTCTAAACATTAACATTATGATTTTCTAAAAAGCTTTGAAAATACTTTGAAACAGCATGTATTGTGAAAAGCACTATACGCATACATTTGAGATTTCTTAAAGTGCATGTGATATGAACCCCACGTGCAAATAAAAGTGCCATTAGAGATGCCTCTCATACCCCGAACTCAGTTCTGCACCTGCGTTCTTCATTCCGTCATAAAATGGACCAGACCTCAACCCCCTCCGGTCTTCACATGGCCTATCCTTTCCCCATCCCAGCAGGTCCCACTGTCACTGCGTGTCAGCCTGTCTCAGATCAATATGGCAACCAGTTCCTCGACAAAGCATCAACCCCTGAGACCAATCAATAGGCCTTAATGTAGCTGCAGAGCCGACACGCTGGAGACAATAATCCTCCCGACGACAAAAAGGGGCTGTAGCTGTGCGTGCCCGTAAAATCCTTCTCCCTACCCGCGCACACAGTCTTCACATATGTGCATCAACAGCGAAGCTGCGAGTATCGATTGACAACGGACACGTTTTTTTCTTCTAATTGAGAATACGAGGGATAAGGATCTTGGTGAAGCTATGCTGCCTCCATTTTAAACATTTCCCCAAAATTAATTTAGCAAAATAGCTTTGTTCTACTAATCAAATTATTCCTTGTAAGGCAAGATGACTTAATTAAAGTACCAGGAAAGAGTGTGTTTGGAGTTCATGGAAGAGTTGTAACACTATTCCATATCGCTGGAGTCAGACGTGCTTGAAGACCTGGGGTGGGGCCACTACCATGGCGCCAGCGATGTGAATCAAGAACGATGATATATAAATATCGACCCGATCCACCTCCCGACCCCCTCCGATACCAAATCCCCCCTCCCCCAAAATCGGGATGTTGATGAAGAGGAAGAGACTTTCATAGGCAGCGGAGGGAAAGATCAATAATGTAGAAGTGGTCGTTATCCTAAAAGTATTGTTCCCTAGGGCGTTGGGTCAACCCCGTCGGGCCCTGACTGACCAGAGTCGAGTAAGATGGAGGATAGTTTTGAGGCGGATTGTGTTTTGTGTTCCTTATGTGTGTGTGTTTATGATGGATTCATCTTTACCTGTGATTGGGATGAGGTCTTGTTGGAAGGGGGGTGAGTCCTTTAACTTCCTTGATATGCACCGATCATCCGTCATTCAGGCCAGGCATGACAGCCCGATGACGGATGCCTGGGAGGAGGCCTCTCTTTCGGGGCCTGGCTGGCCATCTGGCTGCTCGGGTTGGATGCTGATGGGGAGAATGGGAAGATTGTTACTCCACATGAGTCTGGATCCCCCTCAGATCGCTGCATACCTCCAACCGTCAATGACCAGATTTAGCTTTAAGCATATGTTAAAGTTGTCAGCATGCTTCGAACCAAAAACATGACTAATGACCAGGTGTCAACATCCTAAACATTTATCTTGAGCAATCGCTGGTTTCAGGATGAGCTAAAGGAGGGCTCAGCCAAGTGTCAAAAAGATTTTTATAAAGTAATCATTTTATTGAATAATTTCTTCCAAACTACACTACGACTCAATAGTTTTTTTTTAATAAATAATTTTATTCAGCAAGGACTCATTCACTTGATCAAAAGTGACTGTAAAGACATTTGTACAAACATTTTCTATTGCAAATAAATGTCTTCTTTTGAACTTTTTATACAAGTGTCTGGAAAGAAAGAATTATGGTCTCCTCAGAAATATTAAGCAGCACAACTGTTTTCAGCATTGATAACTATAAAATAAATGTTTCTTAAGCACTAAATCAGCATATTAGAATGATTTCGGAAGGATAATGTAACACTGAAGACTGGAGTAATGATGCTGAAAATTCAGCTTTACCATCATAGGAATAAAGGCATTTTAAAATATATTGAAACAAAAAACAAAACAAATAAATAGCTGTTGGGTGAGCACATTCAATCACTTTTGGGGTAAGTTGTCACATTTTATTTAATTAACTTTTTTTCCCTCGACAATAATTGTGGCCATTTTTCAATAGTTTTTTTGGTAGCCAACACTTTATGGTATGTACTACATCAAATTGACTTAAAAACAAACCCTGGGAAAGTGTGACAACTAGCCTAGTCTGCTCTACCTAGTATAGAAAATAATATGCAATATCTTTCTGATTAACTTTGTATATTTAGCAATAACATGCATTTGTCTCTCTTTATTCCTTTAGGCAATCCTTTATGAAGGCCAAGACAAAAACCCAGAGATGTGTCGCGTTCTCCTCACCCATGAGATCATGTGCAGGTCAGTTCATATTGACCTCTCATTTCCTAAGACAAGATCCTGAGACCTCTATAACAAGCACAGCTCTTCTCACATTCAAAGAACTAACATATTGAACACAACACAATTTTTGAAGTATCTTTCAATGCCTTATTAATCCCTTTTTTATTATTTAATGTGAAAAAAAAGTATTACTCCTCATATTACTGATCACGATTCACCATCGCTGCATGAGAGAGGCTTTAGAAGAATATTAACATATGGTTTGGGAGTTCAGCTCACGGGTGTACCGCAGGGTTGCATAGGTTGGCCTACACGATTCTTCCCGCTCCACTGTGAAGTCCTACAGGGCTTTCCTCATTACATTGACCTTAATGCAGTGTAATTATGGGTTCACAGTGGGCTTGCGTGGTTGGAGGCCTGGATAGAGGTGTGTTGTCCATGAATTTTTGCCTGATGGCCATTGGAGGGGGTATGGACCAGTAGGGGAGCAGGGCTGGGGGGTTGAGGAAGTTAAGGGGGCTCAGATGCTGATGTCCTGGGTGACAGGGGGCTGACCAGGTGGGGATCTCAGAGTTAATAATGTAGAAAGGGGAAATTATAGGGCTTTGTTTGGGACCCGGGGCCAGTGTAAGACACAACTCCTCCAATGTGGCGAGAAGATAAAAATAATCAGAATACCGTTTAGGACTGCACGATATAGCAAAATAAAATCGATATTGTGATATGACTCAGTGCGATTTTCAAATCGTGCAGACTGCAATTGAATTAAATAAATGTATACCATGTTCTGTCTGAATACCTGTTTCTGATTGGTTGGAAGGTATGCAATAAAACATTTTAATTCACAGGTAGTTTCAAGACAGTTTAATCACCGTTCTAGATTAAGGTGCTGCTTTCATTGAAGCGCTGTCCCACGACTTTTATTAATAAATTAGCTTTGCTACTGAATTGGAACATTCTATTACTCGACAAGGAGATTGTAATGTCACTGTTAGTAGGCTAAGTAATTAAAGGTGCAGTATGTAGGAATTACATTGACTAGTGGTCGAAATAGGTACTGCAGTCAAATTCAAAATATCGGAGATCGTCGTTTCTCCCGCCACCTACTCCTCAGACTGGACGACGCTCACTCGGGTTGCCAGTTTGAGCACACGCAACAGGAACGAGCACATTGGAAATGCACTTATAACTGGCTGTAGAAGTGTTTTTCAGAGAACAAGAATGTGAACTTAGCATGTTTCCTAAATATCTGCAAACATATTATAGTATTTTTATGCTTTAGTAGAGTGAAAAAATTACATACAGCACCTTTAAACTCACAACTTCATTGCTAGTAGAGAGAAGCTGCACAGACGCAGGTAATTCATGGTCACATTTCTTCTCTCTCTCTCCTCTCCTCTCTCTCTCTCTCTCTCTCTCTCTCTCTCCTCCTCTCTCTCTCTCCTCTCTCTCTCCTCTCTCTTCTCTCCTCTCTCTCTCTCTCTCTCTCTCTCTCGATAGGCTAATTCATTCAAATCAATGTTATAATTCAATCAAATAAATATAATCTATGCATTATCTAGGTTTCTGATTTAAAGCGGACAGAATAATGAATTCTTTCCAAATATAGCTATTCAAGTCATCTGGTGAAAATTCCTGTACCTTTTCATATCTCAATATATATTGCAGAAAAATAAAATATTGCAGTGTCAGATTTTTTCAATATCTTGCAGTCCTACTACCGATGCAGTTTGCGTCCAATATTTTTTATATATTTAATTAATGCTAATGTTCTTTGCTTTGCTCTGACAGAGATTTGCCAAGAACAGAGACAGTCAATTATTATGGGGAGCATGTCGAGTTATTAAAGTGTTGATGGGAATTTCAACACATTCCGAATCATTAAGATGGACTTTGCTAATTATGTTCATCACTGAAGTGATTCCATCTGGCTGCCACCAGCGCTATATAAATCTCACAAATGCTTCACCCTATAAAGTGGACATCATCACTTCCAGAAAACTCACCTGTTTTATGCCACACAGCACTGGGTGTTGGGTATTCTGTGCTATTTTCCAGAAACCAGGCTTTCTTGTAGATGATTTCGATACAGGTTCCATTTCCATAATGATGGCTCAGTTTGAGTTGGTCATTATGTGATTGAGTGTGATTATTAACTGCCTCCCCTGATGAATGGTGTGTTTCCATTCGCTAATGAGAGAGAGATGAGAGATATTTCCCCTGTCTCTCACTCCCAGGTGATAGAACTCTTTATCAGGGCCCTGACGGAGTCTGCCTCACCTGCAACACCCATCAACAGACTGAAAGCACAGCAGCTGTTCATGGCAAACTTGATGTTCTTGTCCCGAGACGTGAGGATGAGTGTCCTATGGTCCCTTTCAGGTTTAATAAATAGCGCTTGTTTTGGAAATGATTTCCTTTGTGTGGTAAATGAGCCTAGCAATCAACTTTGACAGATTAATTGGCATCTCTTATAAGCAGTTTACAACATTTCCTTATGAACATACTCACAGACACTAAAAAATTGGTTTGCCTGGCCCCATTAGCTGCTTGGTAACCATTCAAAATGAATTTGCTTCTATTGACAAAACAATTTTTACAAAAACCCAGAGATGTGTCGCGTTATCCTCACTCATGAGATAATGTGCAGGTCAATTCATATTTACCTTCTCATTTCCTAAGATAAGATCCTGAGACCTCTATAACAAGCACAGCTTTCCTCACATTCAAAGCACTTTCAATGCCTTATTAATTCCTTTTTTATTATTTAATGTGAATAAAGTATTATACTTCAAATTACTGATCACGATTCACTATCACTGCATGAGAGAGGCTTTAGAAGAATAATAACATACCAAATTAATTAAAAATGGAGTTTTTTTTTATATTATTTGTTATATTTTCCCTGTCTACTGCCTTTGAGGGTTGGGTACTGTGTCCATCAACCAATCAGTCTGTCGTTATGTCATTTGCGGCTCAGGGGTTTGGCTAAAATATTTGAATGTGGTAGGTGGTTATACATTTTCAAGATTCAGACTACAAGTAAATAGATTGATTTTTCATAGATGGTAATAGTATTCCCCTAAAAATCAAAGGTGCAAATTTGCTTCTTAATTGAAAAGTTAAAAGTTAGAAGGATTCTGGTGTTCTCCATAATGTACCGTACAAAGGAATTTGTCATGGGACTGGACTTGATTTGCCTTCAACCATTCAAGGTCCTTCCTGGTCATCCCAATGACTTGAAATTGGCACTTCAGAGTCTCCAAATGAGGCATCGCAGCAGATAGTTGGCATGGCGCACCTACAAACTCATGGCGCGCGATGCACAGTGGGCACGGACTGGTCTCTGTCCGCCAGCCTGGATGAGGATGCTGTGTTAGAGAGGTCTGTCATCAGCTCTCACCCTCCAGTCAGGCAGCCTGGTGCATATGATTAGCCCTGGCTACATCCTCTCTGTGCCTGACTGGGTAATTACAACACTTGCCCTTTGAAAACAAGCCCTCTATTGACATCCATTCTCTCTGTCCTTCTCTATCGTTTCATGTCTTATCTTACCCCTTCAGCATGTTCCACTCTATCTGATGTTAGTCTTAAGATTCCCCCGGGAAGCTTTGAAGGCTGTTTTTTTTTATAAGCCTCGCTCTGATATTGCACCCTCATCCGATAAACCCACCTTTTTAGTTTTTGAGTGAATCTACTTCAGGATACCGGAGGTCCGTCTGGTGGACTAGTGAGGGCCACTGTGGAGTAAGTAGCTCTTAAAGCATCTGTTCCTCAATCTATGTCTAATCAGTAGGAGCGACCAGAGTAGGTTCTTCTCTACAGCCGCACAGCTTGTCCTGTGCTTTTTTTGGGGCTTAAGGTTGGAGTCGGATTTGTTTTCGTGGTTCTGGCCCTTCGTCATTAACCAAGCCAGGGCTAGCCTGCTCAGACCCTGGAGGGAACGCCATTAAGGCCACATTACGGACGCTCCGCCAAGGTTTGTTTTTGCGAATGGGGGCCTGGGCCTCCCTCTGGACCTGGCTGTGCTCCTGGGGTCCAGTTTGTTTATAACACTTCTTTCGCAGTTTGAGGAGGTTGTCACCACAGCCTCACCATTGGGTTTCCAATGCTAATTGGTCTCCTGGAAGTTTGCTAATGGTTCCAAGTAGCTGGGGGAATAAATTATGGTGGCGCGCACTATGGCAACAGTCACACACACAAAGAAGTGGAAAACAAGGAAACGGTTTATGTTTTTTCAGGTTCTTAAAGATTAAACAATGTGATAAATGATTCATAAAGTCAGATCATTTTGCATTCAGTGGCTCTAAGTGAGGATTATTTGTCAAATGGCAATCTAATGCATGACAGCATGAAGCAAGTAGGATGAATATATCAGGAGTCTTAGTGGTCGGAAAAATCCATACAATATGATTTGAAGTTATTGCTTAGCTAATCTTAATCGAGGGTAAGGATTTTTTTGTTTAAGCATCTACTTAATCATTTTATTAAACTGTGCAGAGAAAAATGGAGTAGGTACACCAACTCGGTGTCTCCCGCTTTGTTATTTAGGAGTGCTGCTGCTTCATGATTCATTTTGATTATGCTTAGTCATCGTTCATAAAAAATAGCAATATTTTCTTTAAATATGTTATATTATAAAATATTATATTGTATCATATTTTTAAGTATATATATAATATTATGTAATACTATAATTAGGGGAAATATTATTTGGAATTATTTATTATATTAATAGGCCCAAATTCTTAGGGCTATTGTTGTCTCTTGCTGCAAAAAACTAAATCCTGCAGGAAGCACTACTGCAACACTATTTCTCTTCTGACGGATGATCTCAAGCTGATGAGATTAAACTTAATTGGAACCATTTTCACAAAGCAGGCGGCACCAGTGGTCTCACCAGTTTGGTTGGCAAGGGGTGAATGGGCAAGGCGGGATGTATTTAGGGGAACCACATGCCACCAGATGAGGTGCCAGCCTGGGGCGAGGGCATGGGCAAGGGCAGAGGTGATGACAGTGTCGGAGAGGAGCATTTGGGAGAGAGCCGCTGCACCAGGACTTCTCTGGGTGCTGTCCAAACTGTCAGAGGCTGGCTGAGTGACCTTGGCGGGGGCCCAGCCCAGCTGGAGCACAGGGCGAGAGGAGAAAGAGGGCGACCTGTCAGGCAGCCACCAGCTTGAGAAAGACTTGCCGGTCACCACATATCTCCATCCCTACCTCTCAAAGAACAGAGCAGAGCATTTCTGTTAAGCATCAAAGCAAACCTCTTTTCTTCTGTGGTCTTTCTTTGGTTCCAAATCAAGTCACTGTTCTCAAATTTTGTATTTAAAAATCTAATTGAACATCAAGCTGGTTGACTAAAAAAATTTGGCTTATGTTTCTTGCTCTCTAAAACAAGAGTAAATATAACCCCAATCTTAAAAGTGATTATTATGTATGTTTAATAAAAAATATATATTATATATTCTTTGTAAATACAGGTTAAATTGAGATTATTATGCAACTAATGGCAAATTATAATGTCGAATGTTTGAGTATATTGACACCCTGTTTTTGGTGTTGATTCAATATTGGTACTGAGGTCGCAGTGGCTAGTGTTGCACTAAACATTTTGATATCGATCCAACCCTATTAGATAGGCATGTAACTTATGTCTTTTATGCATTTCAGCCGGTGTTGTGACAAGAAGAGCTGCGGAAACCGAAACGAGACGCCATCTGATCCTGTCATCATTGACAGGTAGGAACATCTTTTATCTTCCTCTTGCCCTCCAGAATGAAAGGACGCCTGCATCTCACCTGGATATTTTATTAATGTCCATTTTGGGGGTAAATCCTCAATTAGAGTAGTGAGTGAAAGATCATTTGCGAAGTTTGCATACACATTCTCCTCTTGACAAATGCAGCTCTCGCAGGGACACGAGATGTGTAGATGGAGCGATAGGATTCTGAAACATTTGGACATATTGAATATATTGCATAATTCCCATCCTTTTTGGCTTCCCCCCCCCCCTGGGTTAATGCCACATGTTTTTACTTTTAGGTTTGCAAACTGCTTATTCCGTTCTGAATATATTTCTAAAACTCTTTAGCCTGTTGACTGGACTTCTACCCACTAAAAGCGTCTGTAGGGAGGTTCTGTAATGACTGGAATGGAGTAGACGAGATTGTGTGAGAGAGTGTGCACTTCCAAACAGGACAGCAGTGAGAGTGTCCTCCTTGGGCACAGGGGTCATTACCAAATCCATGTTGGCTCATTAGACTGGCCTTGGAGCGTATCCAGCGGACAGAAGTGAAGGGAGCCGGAAATCAGTGACCCTCCCTCTCTCTCAACACACACACTTACAAAAGCGCGTACGCTCAACCACACACGAAATCTTCTCACCTCTAGCTGCCATGGAGTGCATCTGATTGGTGTAAGGTCCGAACCTGCAGAGATGATGTCACCTTTTCATGCTCTCTGTGTCTTTTATGGAATGTACCATTATTTAGCCGCTCAGTAAATGACAGAACCCTGCAGCCATTATTGCATCCACGCCGGCAAACAAACTACCAATAATGCCAATTTACTAACAACCGACGGGGCGAGAGAACCATCAAAGCCGCGACAAAATACGACAAAAGCGTGCGCGAGAGCGTTTGAATTTTTCATCTCTCTACAATGAGGCTGATATTGCCATCTGAAATGTTTCCTCTGGGAGTAGTCTGAATGAATGGCGCTACGTGGGGGCTGAATCGCTGATGTCTAGCTTGTGTGTGTGTGTGCCAGCCACATCCGAACTCCTCATTACGCTGACCAAAACCCATTCTAAAGTGTTTACGGGTGACAGCGGATGCGTGTGATTTAAGGCGGACCGGTCCATACGACTGCATTTTAGCGCCCTATTAAGATGGGCAGTATTTATAGGAGCGCCGCCCTGAGCTCCTTAAACCAACAGATAAATCAGTTGGGCGCGAGGGGCGGCCGCCGGCCCACCATGCAAATCAGCTGTAGCGCCCGTCACTGTAAAAGGCTTAATGACGGCCATTCATTCTGCCCTCCACAATCTCTACCTTTGTTTCAAGCACAGATCTGCTCTGTAAATCAAGACCTGCTGTGCACGGCTGTGCGGCCCCATGCATCACAAATAAGAGCCCTCGGACGCACACGCGCACGCTTGCATTAGCACAGCCAGGCCTGGTGGCATTCAAAGGAATCATTTTTCACCCCTGCCTCTCTGTTAGTTTGGTCTCATCAATTTTGCCCCATTGATCGTGATGTTTACTGCTAATGGAGACGATAAACAACAACAAACAAAAGAGCTTCACTTGATTCTTTTTGATTTCGGCCCATTATCGCCTGTCACAGGAAATAAGGCAATTACGGCGACACAGTCCCATCCTGTCCTGTTTCAGCTTCGTAAATGCAAGTCTATTCACTTGTTAAGGGTTAAGTACGGGTCAGAAAGATCAGGGGTCGTATCTCACTACCCCTTTACTTGCACAAATTGGGAAGCACTTGCATTACATGCCATTTATAGATCAAGAAGTGCTCAGGCAAGAGTAAATTTGGGATGGGCTGAATGAAATATTGCTCCGCAAGCTTTAAAACAGGTGTTAGTACAAGCTAATTTTGCAATTAGATTGTCCAGAGAGTTCTCTTAGTTGGACGATAAATTGTGCAGCGCTGTCAGTGCTTAGATGGGTTCGGTCTAATTACCTCCTTTTTCCTCTCAACCATCCAGCCTCGAACATGATCATCATTATTCGCCTCTATGCTTTTCATTTTGAGTCATGCACGAAGAGAGAAATGAGATGATAGAAAAGGGTTAACATCCATTTCCATGTGACCTCCCTGACCTTTGCTCCATGTCTGTGTTCACTAGTGTCTCCTCTTATCTCTTCATCAGGAAAGCATGTTTTCATGAAGGTCCTATAGCGTAGAATAGTAGATGTGTGAAAGTGACGGGAAAGCCACTTCTTAAGATGTGTGTGCGTATTTGCGTGGAGTGGAGGACAAAAGTCTGAGACCACACTGAAAATCTGGCAGAAAAAAATATTTTAAAGGAAAAATCCATTTCTTTCAAATTCAACGTTTTCATTTATTTATATTTTTTACTTTTTTGATAATATAATTTGTTTTAAAAAAGCATTAGAAAAATGGGAAAAAATATTACTTATATTTAAGATTTTATAAATATATTTATGATATTAAATATAATATTAAAATAAATAAAAATGATAGTAAATAAATTAAAGGAATTTTGTTTTAATGTTTAATAAATTAAAACAAAAAGATAAAATAAATATACAATTATTTCAATATATAGTTATTTATATTATTAAATTTTTGCATTTTATTTGTATGTAATACACATTATATTAATATATACAAATATTTTTAAATGAATAGTACAAAATAGAAGCATTTTCACAACTGGTCCTTCTCTAAGGAGTATCCCTCTGCTTTATTATTTATGTGTGCTTGTGTCAGAACTTAACCCTGTGTTTGTCTGTTTGTGTAAGATGGTCTGTTTGTGTAGGATGGTGTCTATACAAATGTGCATGTGTGTCTGAACTTCAGCTTAACCCTTAGTTTGTGTGTGTGTGTGTGTGTGTGTGTGTGTGTGTGTGTGTTACATATATGTGCATGTCTGTGTCAGAGCTTAACCCTGTGGGGGTGGCTGCTGGTTTTTGGTTATCAGCCTCTCTGGACTCTTCCCAGCAATCGCGTTCTATTGATCGAGCTGCGCGCCCATCGGTGCCGGCCAGATTAAGAGTATAGATTTGCAATAAAAGAAGGACATTACTGGGCAGCCTGGGTAAAATTGAAAAAAATGATGAGCTCTTGGAAGTGGAGATGAGTCAGAGGCAGAACAGAAGGGTGTTAAAGAGGCAGATTTTATGTATGTGTGTGTTAGAGACACATTACAGGCGGACACTGTACATGTATGACACTATAGACTCAGGATCAGGAAGTCTTAGCTCGTTTTAATGTGGAATATTAAGAGGAGTGATGCAGCTATTTTATTGATTAATCATTTGTAGAGTAATAATTTGCAGTCACCCTTAGCTGTCACAAAAGCAGCATTTTATTATCATATAAAAACACTTCTTAAAGGTGAAGTGTGTAATTTCTGCACAACTAGTTTTAACAAATGGAGTTGCAAAAATAACACCTCCTCCTGTCTGACATAGGTAAAATATTGAATATTGTTCAAGTGTTTTAGGTTGGATTCACACTAGGCCTGTATGTTTTAGTGTGCGTGTGTGTTTTATATGTGAAATATGAATGATCATGGTGTAGGGGCAGGTGGCCCGTTATGCTGGTTCAATTATTCAGTATATCCTGTCCCTCACAGGGGGACCCGTCTTGCCCCCTATTCCGCTCTCATACACACTTCTGTGGAATAGAAAGAAAAAGAGACAGAGAGAGTGAGTTTTGAGTATTCTGCAGTAGCACGGCTGTAGCCCTGGTGGTGGCACTCTGATAAAAACAGTGACAGATGCAGGTGAAATGAGGCCAGTCGCCATGACGATGTGGAGCGTAAAGTTCCCATAGCCATTCTCGAATGGTCATCTCTCATTAACCCTGAGTCTATTGAGCCGTTTTTACCCAAAGCACCCCCATCAACCGTAGAAGCGATTGCGAACACAATCATTCCTGTGCTTTTAGCCTGGACTCTAAAAGTTATGTTTTTTTGTGCCTTTTCTGTATAGTAAATGTCAAGAGATGACAGGAAATGATGGAAGAATTGGATAATGACATTTTACGGGTCAATTGAGACCCATCACAATTACATTGCAATCGCAATACAATTTTTCACCGCCCAACCTTACACCGCAGCTCAACGTGTTTGGGCCACGATTCCAATACATATCATATCTTACAATGTCAGCACTAATTTTGCAACCACGACCTAATGTGAACGTGTGTTTTTATCATAGCCGTAACACGATGATGACCTTGAGTGGCCGACTGAGAGGATTGAAGGGAAATACGACAGTCGCTGTTTGCGCTGTAGACCTCTCCTCTTACACGCCGGCTATCTGTTTCAACTCTCGCTACACCAGCAACACAGCCAGGCCTGCAAATAGAAAGCCACACAACCACAAGCACCTTCCCTCTCGGTTCTGTTGTTACAGGCTCACCCTCTGCCACACAAGCCTCCAACAGAAGGTTAACTCTCTGTAACTTATCTGGAGCACCAGCCTCCGCGTGGACTTGGATGTTTACTGTCTTGTTGTTGCAGTATCATCCATGTGTGCCAATAAGACTTGTGTGCCACATATGAAGACTTTCACTTCAGAAAAATCGCTATCACTTTTATACAGTATATATATGTAGCATATATTGCATGTTCTAATTTAATATCTGAGCATTTTTAGGTATTTGTTTGTGCATGTTTTCACTTTTAATTTGTAGCTTTAATTTTTAATTTTGTATTTTGTACATTCATTTATATTATTTTTTTTAAATATTTTAAGTAATATTTGTTGATTTTTAATTTGTTTTAATATAATTTTATTTATTTATTGAGTAGTCAATTACATTGTTTATTTTTATTTTTTTTACAATTTTCTCATAGAATGTCTGTTTTTTTCTCAGTTGAAAAGCTGAATTTTTTTCTCTTTTCATTTTTCTCATTTATTAATTTTTTAATCGTTTTTAATTTTAAATATTTAAAGGTCCTATATTGTCAAAACTAAAATTTCCTGGCTTTTTTCATGATAACAGAGGTCTAGGGTCTATGAAACTACCATATAAGTTTCAAAACAGTCGATCCACAGACAAAAGCACACAGCCTGCGTAAAGTAGCTGTGCCTTTTCACGAGCCGTTGTGATTTCCTTATATTTGTGATGTCACAACTACTCAGTCACCAATGGTGGGTCACTCAGAAAACAACAGGCCAATCAGAAGAGAGGCTCTTGAATATTAAGTAGACAGGCCAAAATCGCGCTGTTCTTGGCAGAGCTCCTAAGAAAGGAGTTGTAAAAATATATTTACATGGTTTTTGGTACTTATACCGCAAATATATATTCTTAAGGACATCAAAACCTGAAATAAAACTTCAGAAAGTTGTGCAATATGGGACCTTTAAATAATATTAACTTTTTTTTGTTTTATGCATCTAGCTAAGGTTATTCATTCCAGAAGTTAAGCTATTCAGTAAATAAGGTTAAGAAGTTTAAGAGCAAACATTTGTTCCTCTTCGTTGCTGACATTTTCCATACATGTAAAGAGCTTTGTGTAAAAGGCCTGCACTTCTATTTCTTCATTTAAAAACAGATGAAGCAGTCGTTGAGTTATAGCAGAGTGAAGGGCATCTGTAAGGCCTGTTTACAGCTCTCTATGGGGAAGTGTTGTGTTTGCATCCAGAGCCTGAGGTGAGATGTGTCTGAGAGCCTGTGGGGCCAACAACTGTAGGCCCAGGCTCAGTCACAGCCTGCAGAACGGCCCCAGGGCCTGCAGAGATGGATGTGCTCCTGAGGGCCCACTCTGATGGAGAAAGAGAGAGAAGCAGAAAGGCATGAATAAAAGGAGGGGAAAAACCCAAACAAAACAACAACTACGCATCTGTCAGTTCTTACACCATTATGCTGGTTTTCATGCCTAACAGTTCAACTCCTTTAGGGATGCTGTTAGATGCTCCGAGCGAGAATCTCCAAACAGCCAGGTGAGCATCGCCTCCTTCCAGTGAATGGCAGAGTGTGTTTGGGGTCATGGGAATCTGATCGCCCCCCTCCAGCAAATGTGGAAGTGTTGCTGCTAAATCCACCCCTCCAGTGCCTGTCACTAATGCTAGCATTATCCCTCGCTACCCCTCTGCGAGGGAAAAGCTATCGATCGTTTCTTCCTCATCCCTCTGTCGACATATCGCTGCCTCCTGCGGGTCTCAAAGAAGGAACGCTGGGTGCTGTGTAATCTGGGAAAGTAAACACAGGCAGGGGCCCTCTTAGCCACGCCCCAGTATTGACTAAGATCATGCTGACTTGTCTGGGATACCACTGAACTGGACCTGAACCCAGAGTCCAACCCACATTCTGACGCCAGAGGGCTACTGTATATCATATCAGACTAAATATGATAAATGTATGCTTTGCATTTAGCCTAAAACGGCCCATTAGCTCTGGTAAAATTTCTGTAATTCACTCTCTCCTGTCTCTAGGAGGGCTCCGATATATATATATATATATATATATATATATATATATATATATATATATATATATATATATATATATGTTGTGTGTGTGTGTGGTGTATTTATATATATGTCGAAATAAAATTGATATTGCTATAGTGCGATCAGAGGTTGTGATTTAATATGTATATTTTCAAATTGATGCGCGACATTTACACATGTAGTTCATGAAACAATAGTTACTGGTGAACAAGTTAAGGTGTAAATATTAGTATTGTAATTTTACAGTAATTTTTTTTATTTTTATTACTTTAATATTTATTTTACAGCAAAATATTACTGTATTTCTTATGGTCAACAATCATAATAATAAATCATAATAAATATTATTTTATAGTTGTGTTGAATTACTCATATTAATAATGAATTTAATTTTTTTTGGAAAAAACATTTTTCAACACTAGTAAAAATTGGTTAATTATTTTCAGTCCGAAATTGCTTGTAAATTTCACTAATAATTACGAAGAAAAGTAACACATTGAAATAAATATGTTTTTTTTAAAGTAGAAAGACTGAATAGTATGTCTGTAAAACATATTCGATATTCTTTGTTTTTCAACAAATATTTTTTATTAACACTAACAGTGAAGCTTTTCCTAAATCGTGTACATTAAAAGGATTTTGCCATTTAAAAAATCTTCTGATTAAAAAGTACTTTTTCAGTTGTTGTTTTTTTTCTATGCGGATGAACACCCCAACAAAATTACCCAAATTATTAAATCTTTCCATATATAACTATTCAATGTGAAAATTCCTGTATTTTTTTAATATCTCATTATATATCGCAGAAAATAAATATCGCAATGTCCGTGTTTTACAATATGTGTCTCAAGCAACAAATAATTGATCAAATTTGTAAATTTCAATATCAAATACATCCAACGTGCTTCTATCCACTCTGTGATAACTTTACCCCCTCTCACCTTAGTAACGGAACGTCTGCCCAATTAAAAACAGCCCTAATGAGGCCCTGCTGTTTTGCATCAGAGGGTTCTGTGCCATGGTTCATTAAGGTGGCTCTCTCCATGGTGCTGATTCTGGCTAGCAGATGTGAAGGGGGTTCGCATTCTCCTCCTTAAGCTGCTGAAAGGGTAGAGCGTTACTGTCGCCCCGTAGAGATCCAGACCAGCATGGGGCTCCGTGCAGGTCATGGTCTGGTCAAACTGCAGATGTTCTCGAGAGGTGCTCACACTTGAATACAGAATGCATTTATAGTTAAACATAAAGTAGTTCTGACTTATCCGGTTACTGGTATATTCTACCTTTTTAATCATTTTTAGTAATCAATTGAGTTGTATAACATGGCCTACACGATCACATTTTTTTCTTTTGTCAAATCAATTTAGAAAATGTACGTGGTTTATATAACATAATATTTTGAATTTATGTCGATTAAACCAATATCCTTCATTGTATTAACATTTTTTTATTCCAATTAACTTACTTTAAGTTAAACCAACAATATATTTTTTTACAGTGTAACCACATGTAAAGTTAGTGACAACATATTTTTCTCATTTCAAAGTTTTTAAATTTCACATTGAATATATTTCCTCATTTATTTCTTTTGTATTTTTATTATCATAAATACTTATTTGCATTTCACTTTTTCTTCTCATAGAATTTCCATTCCATTAATTTTTTTCCTTATTGAATATCTGAACACTTTTTTCTCACTTAATTTTTTGCACTTTCCTCATTATATATCAGAATATAATTTCCCTCATTTTCAGTGAATATCCAGTTTTACTCTGAAATGTCACATTATGGAAATAAAATGGGTTGCAAACTCTGTTTCATGCTAGAACTATGTGGTGTAGGACCATTGAGATTATACTGTGACCTAACCAGCACAACGTGACAAAAATAGAAACCAGTGGACCGACAGAACGTATTATAACTTGTTGTTGAGACAAAAACTTGATGAGATACACAATTTATCGCTTTTTGTTTGATCAGGTTGTGCATGGTTAGGACACAATGTTACATCATTGAACACAATAAACCTACGGTAGATAAACGGTAACAAAAGCAGAAGAAAGGTCATTTCACTTTTCGATTTCCCAACTGGATCAGGATGAGATTTGTGAGCTGAACTCTACAGGTCCAAATCTAGTCAACCTCACAACCAAAATCCCACACAGCTGAACAGCGGGACAACACAGCGGTATAGAATGTCCTTGATGAGGTTTTGAATGAGTGCGATTTATCCTCTACCACTCCATCTATGCTTTCTTTTTCCTTTCCTTCCTGTGTCCTTTGGGTCTCTCACTGTCTCAGAGTGCAATCTGGCCTTGACATGCCCAGACCAGCCTATAAGCGCAGACAGAAACAGAGACCAATGGAGAAGGGGTGTGGAGGACAGAAGTGATGGTGTGGATGAGGGTAGAGGGCAAACGAGAGAGAAAGGCAGGGGCTGGATGGAGGCAGGTGGAGAAATGGAAACGGAGTGAGAATGGAAGAGGGGGAGGGATGGAGGCCAGAGAGATTGGAGAAAGAAAGAGGAGCAGATTAAGAGGGTATTGATTTCTATATAAAGATCCATAAATCTGATGTGGGCGACCGTGGCAGTGTAGTAGCCAGCCACAGGAGACTGCTTTAGGGACTGACCGTTACATAATCACCAACACTGTACAGACAAACACGCATATATCCTTCCATTGAGATGTTATATTGTTTCATTATATTGCTAGGTGCAATGCAAAAACAGTGATCTTATTATATCAGTTAAAATCAGCCAACAAAAATGCAATTACGGCAAACACTACCATTTCAAAATTTGGAGTCAGTGAGATTTTATAATATTTTTTGCTCATTGGTGTATATTGTGACATTTATTTCCATTTAATATGACCGTTTTCTGTTTTAAGATTTTTATATTTATTCCCCTGATGCAAAGCTGAATTTTCAGCATCATTACTCCAGTCTTCAGTCTCACATGATCCTTCAGAAATCATTTAAATATGCTGATATTCTTATTATTTTCAATGTTGATAATTGTGCTTCTTAATATTTTTGTGAAAACCATGATAAAAAAAAATTATGATTAAAAAAATGATTAATAGAACATTCAAAAGAGTGGCAATTATTTGAAACATAAATCTTTTGTAACATATATATGAACACTTGTGTTTGTTGGAGAGACCGAGAAATATAGAAACGTTTGTGTGGTGTGTGTGTGTGTGTGTGTGTGTGTGTGTGTGTGTGTGTGTGTGTGTGTGTGTGTGTGTGTGTGTGTGTGTGTGTGTGTGTGTGTGTGTGTGTGTGTGTGTGTGTGTGTGTGTGTGTGTGTGTGTGATTGTGATTCATGGCCTTAAAACAATCAAATCTCTAGATATGGCTCATGTCCCTCCTTCAATGTAAGGTTATACGTTGTATGTAAACCATAAATCTGAATGCTTAGAAGAGTAATAGCACACTCAAAAAACAAACAAACAAAAACAGAACAATACATGATTTGAAGTGTGTAAAGGAATTTTAATAATTGGTTAGAAGTGTGTTAAATCACTAACACTATAAGAGGAATTATAATAGTGCTGCTTGCATTAAGTGCTGTAGTAAACACACTAATTAGTGTTCACCACTATATAGAGAGCTTTCCCCAGAGCAGACATTACTTGTGATGAAACCTGGCTCATGTGTGAGTTGTGGCGGTGTAGTATATTGTGTTGGTATTTGTCCGGGTTGGCCTTTGTTGTGTTATGTGCAATGGACATAGATCTCTCGTCTAGAGCCAGAGGATCATGTATATTTGATGCTTTGCTGTTGTTAGTTATTTTAACCCTGCACACATGTACAGTATGTGCACATAGTCACAAATACACCTTACATTAATAGTGTCATATGCATACATTCTCACATAGGCATGTCAATTCTCATTCATACTCACACACAACACCGTGCACACACTCGTTTGCTCACCTGAAGCTACATACACCTCTTATTAGAATTTTATCGGCCCTGTAAAAAAAAAATACACCCTCTCTCCCTTTCCAAACGAATACTGCGTCTACATGCAATTAAACACACACTTTCTCTGTCTGTCTTTCTTACACACACACACACACACACACACACACACACACACACACACACACACACACACACACACACACACACACACACACACACACACACACACACACACACACACACACACACACACACACACACACACACACACCGTTTCTATATTTCTCGCTCTCTCCAACAAACACAAGTGTGCACGCACGTCCACACACTCACACAAAACACAACACAAATCAATACCAATTTATAATTCAGGATTGCTGGAGTTTGGGTTTTAGGGCAGGCCAGCATCCAGCCTTCATAAATATTACAGTGTTATTGACTGGATCCGAATGAATTGGAGATTTTTTTTCTTTCTCTCTCTCCCTCTCTCCTTGCCCCCTTTCTTGTTTCAGGGTGCCGAGCAATAAAGCTTGCTTTTATTTATTCTCTTTGAGTTGGAGATGAGAGGCCTAACTGGACAACAAATTTGATCCTAGGAATGAAATAAAGTGGCTAATGGTGGGCAGAAGTCCCCCCCCCCAAATCTGTGGAGAGTAGTATAGCGTGTGCAGGGATTGGGATAAGTGGGGCGATTTGTCTGAGCCGCGTCCCCTCTGGTTGCCAGAACCGGGTGCACTTTCACACATGGATTTATGCCCTAAGTAAAAACACATTGTCTTCTTGTAATACATTGATCGCTCGGACTTGAGCCAGGGGTGCAGTCCAGGACGGAACGAGTTTTTGATAACTTCAGTTAACCGTCATTTTTGATTTGTAAAAAAAAATCTATAAAAAAATCAACCCTTTAAAATTGTTACATTTAAAAGGTAAAATTTGAACTGCCTTACATTTTTAAATAAAATCAGTTACACAAACTTTTTCGTCCACTTTGAATTTAATTATTGATGAAGAAAATTGAGTGGGACGCCTGGAAACTTTTAGAAATGTATAGAAATTGTGGAAATTATTGTGACAACCAAAGAAGTTATATCATGATGATGAAAATATTTTACAGTAAAATTCCAGCTTATTAGACGAACCATGTTCAAAGGTGATGTGAAATAGTATATATATAACACATATATAGCCTACAGTTATGTTAATGAGACATATTGGTGGAAGAATTGTTTATTGTGAATTTTTCGTATAGTCTGCCAGATGAAATATACTGTATGGTATATTTGTTGTTAGGCACGAAAAAGGCTTGTTATATACACTTATCTGATTGATTTATTGTTATAATTCTTACAAGATACTGCTAATTTAAATAATAATAATGATTAAGGACACTCTGAAGGGAAATTTGATGCAAGAATGAACTGTCTCCTGCAAGAATAGAGTGTCTCCTGCAGTTATTTTCAACAGTTGGGAGGTTCAGAGCTGTCAGGCCTGTAGAGGTGAATAAACTGAGTGTGTGAGTGTGTTTGGGGAAGATGATGTCTCTAACCCTCTTCTGTTTGCGTTCCCTGGCATGTTGTATCCAGACACAGTGTGAAGCACTCAACTTGTCCAACATACACGGAAAGAACTGTTTGGTAAAGTCCGGTGAAAATGTGTGCACGCACACACACACACACACACACACACACACACACACACACACACACACACACACACACACACACACACACACACACACACACACACACACACACACACACACACACACACACACACAACACACACACACACACGGTTCAGTTTTCCCTGACCTACCCCTCCTCCCACCCCCACCACGCATCTCCTGGGGAGTCTCAGCCGATGAAAGAAAATCAATCATGTCATAAAACTGGAGAAAAAAAGAAAAGAAAAAAAAAAACCTGTTTTTACCTCTGCAAGTAAAACCACCAGAGCTATAAACTTATTTTACTGATAAAACCCCAGTACCACACCACACACATGCAAACACTGCACACACAAGCACACAACAATTTAAGTTAGTGTGACTTAATGTTTGCCACCCATTTTGCTGTAATTTAAAAAAAAAAAAAAAAAAAAAATTATAATGGTGGACTATACATATTTAAATTTTGATTATATTATTAATATAATATAATATTTTATTTTTAAATCAATGGAAATTGATGAATGGTGGACTATAGAAAAGCAACTTTTAACATTTTGATTAGTGATTGATTACAAAGACTATTTTATTTTCTGTTGAATAACGTGACAAATGAATTGTTCACAATAAGACTGGGAATGTGCTTTTAGATGTAAATAGGATTGAACACACACACACACACACACACACACACACACACACACACACACACACACACACACACACACACACACACACACACACACACACACACACACACACACGTTTACATGTAATAAGTATACACACACACAAGTAAATTATGAATTTTAAATTTTGGGTGAAATATTTGCTTAAGGCTTTTTCACTTCCACACAGAACTTATATATTTACATATTCTTGCGTGCACGAATTCAGATGCTTACGCACACACACACACTCACACTCTCACACTAGACTAGAGGCCGGGTTCAGGGCTAGTGGCTCCAGAGGGAGGGGGGATTTAGGTTTGCTCGTTCTCTTCCAGCAGTCAATACCGAGCTCATCAACCAGCCCGTTTTAATCCCTTAATCAACCACAGCGACTGACGCTTAATTGGGCCGAGAGTCCAGTAAAGATCCCTTCCTCCACCTCTGATCCTGTCAACACATACATAAGGGCCACTGCTCACCCCTCACGCATCTTAACCGTGCTGCAGAATCTATCGGTAAGACACAGTCAGCTGAGAATAAGAGTTTCTCGATCAGGGCTTTACTGTCTGTGTGATTGACTGGACTTTCAGACATTGCTGCAATACTAACAAGCTTACTAAGAGATCTCCACACGAGTTAAGCTAGACCTTAGAGACATTTAAGCCAGGATTGGTAAATGTACCTGCTGTTTTGTATCCCTCATTTAAGGGCAGGTTTTCTCAAAGTTCCTTAATGATAACGGATACATGTAGAAGCCCAAGTAAAACCATCTGTTTTTCTCACAACACAGCTTGAGTTGTAGCAGGTCAAATCTATGGAGTCTCCAGCACACATCCCTACTCTACTCTTGCAAACCGCCCAACAAAAAAAATGAATTTATTGATTTCTTTCTGACCATACGCATGATTTTTCCTATTTTCCTACCTGAGCCGAGTGATCTATATGTCCCCTGACGTGGGGTAATGGCCAGGCTGACTATACATACTGGCTCTGAAAATACCACCAGACAGGTTCACTGGTGCAGGCCTTACAGCTGATGCCTCACCGTAGCTGCAGTCTGCATGATGGGTTTCCAAACGAGCCAAAAAGTGCTTATATATTTGGAGAGAGCTATCCGTTAGCATTCCCATTCATTCCAATGGTTGGCGCATAGTCACTCCTGAAATTCCTGAAACGTAATTCCAGATTTTTTACCTAAGCCATTTATGTGATTGGCCTGTGATTGTTTGCATTTTTGCTATCCATCCATCCATCCATCCACCATCCATTCATCCATCCATCCATCCATCCATCCATCCATCCATCCATCCATCCATCCATCCATCCATCCATCCATCCATCCATCCATCCATCCATCCATCCATCCATCCATCTAATCTAAATTTATTTTTTAAAGTAACACCAAGTAGCTTTTCCTCTTCGGTCGCCCTACTGGTTGGAAACGAAATTGTCCATTACCGCTGTCGTAAATAATTTAGCCTACCGTCGCACGCACGCTCGCTGTTTATCCAGCACCGGCTTCAGAATGAACGATGTCCACAGACAAGCTAGAGTATGTTACATGATTTCATGAAAGGATGACGTATTGTGACATCAGAAACGAAGAAAAACTAAATAATGACTATTGTAGCGCTTGACGTAAAGCAGTCGGATTTGTAGTTCTTTTGTGCACGGGTTCCTACCCAAACCCGAAGTTACATGGTGCCAGCAAAAGCGATACAGACCCCGTCAGGCGATGGCAGACGTGTCATTTAACTTATTTTAAGTCGATGTACCATCATAAGGGTCTTGGAAATATATTATGAAGGTTTAAAAACTACATAGTGTTACTTTAAAAATTGGACAAGGAGAAAACATGCCTTTTTTTTCATGCTCCCAGCAATGTCTACAGTAATTGCTAAAGCTAATGAGCCAAACCTTGACCCATGAAACAAGCAGCTAAAATCCATCCATGCTAGCAGTAGGTACCAATGCATTGTGGGAAATCATTCATGTTTCATAGAGTGGCTTGATTTTGTCAGATGTCTCTGCTTATTTTTCATTCTTCACCCAATTACGCCTGATCATTTAAATGTGATAACTTTGATAAGTTAGCGTTGGAGGGCCAGTAATAATACTTTTTAGCTCTGCCATGTGGGCCAACTGTGACTGACCATAAGGCATTGTGGGAAAACAAATCCAGCGCTTTATCAAGCAAATTCAGGGGTTGGTTCTCATCAGCCGCAGTCTGTAGGCAGTTAACGGCAGCTTTATGACGGGAGCAGAGAGATCACTCTCTGTAGATGAGTCCGAGTAATGAAAGGCAGGCCGTTTGTCTCTCTCTTTTTCGTCTTTACGCTAAAGGCTCTGGTTGCATGGAGCTGTTCAGCAGACCCTGGTGGATGCTAAAGGATTGTTTGTTGCCTGCTAATCATGACCGGCGTGTCTGCTGAAGGAGCATTTGGCAGTGGCAAACGAGGAAGAGAGAGAGAGAGTGGGCACCGCTGCTGCCCAGGCGTCTTTAGCGGCAGTAAAACCCTCTTAGTGGGTAGTGCCATCTGGCCGAGCCCCTTGTGGGGGCGTAATGTGCCCGAATCGCGGGGTCGAGATGCTTTACTACCCAAGCCTGCCGGCTGCAGATGGCACGGGCAGAGCCACTAGAAAACGCCAAGGTCGGGCACGCGCTGTGGCGTGGGATTCACTGCGCTAAATGGCATGGAAAGCATTTGATGGTGCACTGGACAGACAGCGAGGCATCTGAGGGCCCAGAATGCATCTCCCAGCATCCATCAGCACAGAAGCTCAACGCCCCTGTGTGCAGAACCAGACCTAAATGAACATCAGTGCCACTGCTGCTTTACTAGACAAAAATTAAGCAATGAAGTATTGTTTAAATGCTGTTGGCACCTAAGTTTCAGGTCACCGAAAGTCTTAAAGATTGTATCTGTGTCTTAGTTTGGCTTCGATTTTGCCATTAAAGTGTGCACACATTATGGGCCGTGTGCATTAGTGTGTGTTTTTAGGTATTTGTGCATGTGTGAGTGGGTTCTGGGCCCACTCCAGAAATCCCACGTCACCCGTGCGGTTCTTAGGGACTCTTTATGTTGTAGTGGGTGGCAGCTGGCAAAATGAATAGACATTTTAAGAGCAGTGAGACATGAACGGGCGCAACACACAAAGGAATTTAATAAGTATGCAGTCACCATCAAAGAGAAATGAAATATAGAGAAGAAATGGTATTGGTGGAAACAGTGTTTTTTATTTATATGAGCCCGCTTTCCCTTTACCCTCCACAAACGGGCCGGGGGTCCCAGAACTCACACTGCCGTCGGCCAGAGATGAGACTGAAAATTAATTTTGGCTGAGGATGGGGTTTCATTAAATTCTTTTTTTGGCTCATTTCCCTGAGTGGTCCCTGAGCTAAACACCCTGGCATCAGTGGCGTCTGTGCCAACCCAGCCCCTAACGCTCAACAACAACAAAAAAAGACATGATGGAATAGTTGCGGCTTAGATGTCCAGACATACACAAGTCTGAAAATGTCCAATTGAACTTTTAAAGTAAATGATTCTAATGTAACATCCCCTTTGTGTTGTATGTGTTTATATATACACAACATAATTGGGCTGATTAAAAAGTCAAGATAAACAACTTTACAGCACACTTTAGTTAATTATTTTGGACTATTTTTATTGTGAAGTATAGTTGTATTAAATTGTTGTTTTAATTTATTCTTATATTTTATTTATATATATTATATATTTATTTATTATTATTTATTTTTTTAGCTGCTCAATTAGATACTTTATTTATTTTTTTAAATTTGTATTAAACTGCATTCGATTAAAAACTAAATTGTATTTATTTATTTTTAATGATTTACAAATTTGAAATTTTTAAACAATATTGTTGTTTCATTTTAGCTGCTCAACATGATCACAGTTTCACAACATTTGTATTGTTTTCCTTCAATGTTCTATTATTGCACCCCCCCCCCCCCTCCATGAATATACTGTTGCAATGAGTCATATTTTTTGTGAGTTTTAAATCAATAAGTATTTTTTTTTAATGACCAATTAGGTTATTTTAGTCAATAGATACTTCCGTGGCCTCGTGTGTGTGTGTTTGATGTGCGAAGCCTTTTTCATGTGCTTTACTGTCACTTTCTGAAAAGCTATCAGAAACCATCTAGCCATGCTTTTGTTATTTTTTGCAATATATTTTAGAGCAAATTCCTACCTTTTTCTCTCAGTCGGACTCAGGAAAATTGAGTTTTCAAGGTGAACATCCCATTACTGGAGAAGGTTGACAAATTAATTTGGTGTGCGCCTTGTTGCAGTGTGGGTAGTGATAGAGACCAGCCTGTCAATTTGAGAAATGAGGGCCTACTCAGGCAGCCAGATGGGAGTGAAATTGAACAGCACATTAGCTAATTACTTATGCAAATCACCCGGTCTTGCACCTTAACTTAAGCACGGTGGATGATACTCAGGGCGGCTGGAGAGTTTTAGATAATACTAATCCTACTCCCATCACCCACACGAGCACATCTTTACCTGCTGAGAAAGCTCTATGAGGAATTGCTCACAAATAGCTGAATGCACAAACATACGCACACACGCAGCGTTCCCACTCTCATGAGCGCACACACATACACGCAAAAACAAAGAAACACTTGTGAACCCGAGAGAAAACAAAGAGCTTCTGGCGTAAGGGGGAGAGAGTTTATTAAAACTGTTGAACTGGTCATATCTGCCCGCTTTCCAACAGTTACTGTTTGCGCAAGTGCTGTTTTAAGTGTAAAGGGCCTTTCGATGCCTCACGTCAGCGGTGTCCAATGCATTGACCTCGATGGAGTGAAGCAAGTGTCAGCTGGAGCTTTACCTCATATTCAACTCATATCGGTCTTTGAAATGACAGGTCAAACTGCGTCTACGTTTGTGATATGATATCATATTTTTGCTTGAGGAAAGGCCATTTTTAATTTCTTTTCATTTATTTATATTATCTTTTTTACCCCAAATCCTGATTTTGTTGTTTCTTTTTTATGCTTTTACTTCAGTATTTGTTTATGTTATGTTGAGTAACTTCTGTGTTATGAAGCGCTATATAAATACTAAAGGTGACCTGACTTGACATGAAAGGGCATTAAAGAATATTTCAGGTTTAGTGCAAGTTCAGTTGACAGCATTTGTGGCATAATGTTGTCCTTCCTTTTCTTTACAGAAAGCAAAAATCTTGGTTAAATCGGGAGGCACTTACAATAGAAATGAATGGGGCCAATTTGTGAATGTTAAAATATTTACTCTTTTAATAGTATAGCCACACAATATGACAACGCATTCTCACCCCAAGGCGTCATCTAACTGACAATTTTGACCATGCTTCAATATTCGACGCTAAAGGTACCCTTTAGCGTCAGTTAGTTGACGCGATCCCAGGGCGTCATCTAACTGACGCTAAGGGTAACGCGTCAGTTAGATGACGCGGGTAGGTTTAGGTCTGGGTAGAAGGGCGTCATCTAACTGACGCTAAGGGTAACGCGTCAGTTGGATGACGCCCTGGGATCGCGTCAACTAACTGACGCTAAAGGGTGCCTTTAACGTCGAATATTGAAGCATGGTCAAACTGATTCCAAGGCGTCAGTTAGATGACGCCTTGGGGTGAGAATGGGCTGAATATGAACAATGTGTGTTAATATGCTTTTAAAAAATCACTTATTATCTTTTCTCTGGAGTAATGTTCAGTTTTGAAACTTTGTCACATAAACCCTAAAACCTGAAAATGATAAACATGATGATTTAAACAGCTTTATAATACACAATTTTTAACAGAATAATTAATGTAAGTTATTTTTGAAAATTATATAAATGCTCCACAATCTATAATCTGGCCCTATATTCACTTTTATTCTAAGTTCCTCGCTGTTACCTTGATTTCTGCTTTTTTAAGGAAACAATTATGACAACATATGTTTTACATTGCTTTAACTCATCAAAAATAAGTTATACAAGATTCAACTCATTTTTTAAGTCAGTTTAATGTAATTTAAGTTGAAATGACTTAAACATCCAAGTTGATTTTACTTAATATTAAAGGCAGCAACTTTTTTATACAGTGAAGGATTGAGTCGAAATGATGTTTTGTGGTTATAAACATAATGCCAAAATTACTGTAGACTGAGCTTAACTTCTACTGAACGCAACATTCATTTAAAAGTCAGAGTAAGCTGTTTGTCAAAAGTCAGGTGTTTTCTTAACACCTCTGATGACAGCATTCAGGCGGCACAGGTTGCGGACGGGGGCGGAATCTCAGCTTTTCGAGGTGTCAATCATGAATCGCGCACCCCCTCCTCCCCCCCCAAAACCAGCAGTGTGTTTTCAGGGGTCTGCATGCATCGCATCGCTCCTCGTGTCTGCGAGGGGCTTACGGAGGGCTTAACCGCTTCGCCGTGGCCTCTCCCCTAATCACAGTTCGCTAAGCCCACCTGTCAAAACACGCTGCCACACCAGCTACAAGATCTGCCTCAGTCCCCCTTAATTAGCTAATCTAGCTCGGGCTGCGCACTGGGAAAACTGAGAAAGAGACTGGCAGCAGTCAGAGACGTCCAGCCCGGTTCAGCCAGAACTCTCTGTAATGCTGAGCTTGTGTATGTGAGTGTGTGTTTAAATGGACGTTGACTTATGTTGTACAGTGGAAACTGTCGATCTATTGATTTGTGTGCAGCTGACGGGCCCAAGGCACAAGCTTAAGTATTATTAGCGATTTTGCAGTTTGGCAGCTGGTCATTAATTAATGCTCGATTTCTCTGACATACAGACACGTTCTCAGGCCGTTGTTACTGTAGACCTTCTTCATCAGGCCTCTGAAATTCAAGTATCGTCAAGTCCACAGTTAATCGCGTTTCACTGATGTCTCTGTATGTTTCAGGGGGTTTTTAAGAAATGGGAGCGATAGCCTTTGTGCCTCTTGGCTCTAGAGCTGGAAGTTTTGCGTCAGGGGTTCGTCCGCCTACAGTCTTTGTTACTCGTGAGCCATATCCTGTTTGATTGAAAAAAAGGAGTTGCTTTCAAAATTCATTTTAGTTTGATAGTGTTAACTGCCTTAATGCTCTCCATGTTGCCATTGTAGGTTGTTAGTGGGTGTGGGCGTGTTTTGCTCATCTTTGCAAAAGGTTGCGTATCCAGATGTTTCAGTCTCGGTCTTTGCTAAAGTGTAGCTTTGTGTTTTAACATTGATAGTTGTGGTTTTATATGTTTCACCTTCACCTGTGGTGGAAGTCGTAGAGTTGCCATACGATGTAGAAAAACTATTTTATATTATAGGTATATTATGTTATGTTATGTTATATTATACTTAGATGTATATTAACAGACCAAACTTTCAACCTAATTTTCAAACAATCTGAAAAAAGATTTAAAAAATATACTATTTGAAGTTTTTGTGTTGTGAAGCATTTATGCGTTGGAGCATGAATTCCTACTTTTGTTTTTCTTCAGTAATTGTTATTGGTAAGATTAAGTTTGACAAGATTTCATCGGAAAGATTTCTTTTAGCACTATTAACATTGGATGATGATATGCAAACTATAACTTTCAACTTTCAACCTAATTTTCAAACAATCTAAAAAAAGATTTTGAAAATATGTATTTGACGCTTTTATGTTGTGAAGCATTGGCGCATGAATTCCTACCTTATAATTATTATTTTCTCAAGATTTAATTGACAAGATGGTACTAACATAAATTTTCATAAATTCTCAGCACTATTAACATCCTTGTTTTATGTAGTTGGAAAAAGTTTATACATGTAATTGTAACTGACGAGAGACATTCCCAGAGGAAATGCAAACCGAGAAATGGAAGGAGGAAGTGGTTGCTTATTCCCAGGGGAAGGACTGGACAGTTTTAGTGGAGTTTCGTGGACACCCTGACGTTCACACAGTCAGAGCCAAGGCTGCTGTCTGATGATGCAGTGATTTTCATCCCGGTACACTCAGCTGACCTCTGACCCCTTAGCTGTGCACTTTAACCCTCTCATGCCTGACAGACACTCGCCTCTTAAGAAGCGGCCCTGAGAAACCAATATAACTTCCTCCTCCAAACAAAACATGTAAATACCATTAGTTTCGCAATCATGACGAATCGAGAACTTTAATTAAATGCAGTTGTTTGGAAAGTTTGTGAATTGGATGTACAGAATATTCCCAGAGAGTGGTCATCAGTAACAGATACCAAGATACTGGCAACTTTTCGAGACTTTTCAACATGAAACAGACGTTAGGAGAGAGCAGCAGAAATACGAGGAGGGCAGCATCTGTGCTGCGCTGTCTAAAGCTTTAAATACCATTTTGCTTGAAGTGAACTCCAACATAAATAATCCAAATGTGTGAGAAACAGGAGTGTAGAAAAGGTGTGCGGATCCTGGGGGGAAACTAATCATTATTCAGAACGAAAGAAAGCCCTGATGAGTTTACAGCTCAGAGATCTGCTGTTGAGATTATCTTCTTTATTTCAAAGAAATAGTGTTTACTCTGACTAAGAACATTATGAGTGCTTCACTGTAGAGCTTTTGGAGCAGACCCGAGGCATTTGGTTGTTGTGAAAGTTGCAAAGTCCATTTGAAAAGGAGTTTATTTATGCATTACCACTACTAATACTACTACTACTACTACTACTAATACTACTACTACTAATAATAATAATTATTATTATAATTATATTAATAGTAATAATTACTATCATTATTAAATATATTATAATAATTAAAACACAAATAAATTAATAAATTATAATTAAAATAGTTAAATTATTTAAATAGTATATAATTAATTAAATAGTATAATTAAAGTATTATTATTATTATTATTTTAGCACCCATAAATAATACACATAAATAATAATAATTGTTGTTATTATTTTAATTATTATAATTTATTAATTTATTCATGTTTTAAATATTATAATATATTTATTAGTAATACTACTACTACTAATAATAATAATAATATACACTACTAATTATTATAACTATTAAATAATAAATTAAAATAATTAAAATAACGATGATGATGATGATTATTATTATTATTTTCTCACACATAAATGCACAAAACTAATCATTATAATATATTTAAAAGTTATTATTTATTTATGTTTGTGTAAAATTAGGGTAAAAATGATAGTGACAAAAAAATTTAAACATTGACTGAAAGAGAAATCGGTCTTCATGCTTTAGAGATGTTTTTTAGTAAAAAATGTTGTCAGTAATTTTCATAGGATAGGATTAAAGGTGTTCTAAGCGATGTCACGCGTTTTTATGGCCAAAACATTTTTTGTCACATACAGCAAACATCTACTCACGATCCGCTAGCTGCCTGTCCCCTGAACACACTGTAAAAAAACGCGGTCTCTGCAGACACCCCAGGCTCCACAAACGGCTACAAAAACAAACTCTAGCGACCCGCTCTAGGAAACATAACAAACTGTTCCAGCCAATAACCGACAAGAATGGTTTGGGGGTGGGTTTGAGGGGTTAGTGCGCGGATGAGGAGGAGGGAGGGTCTAGCTAGCCTCTGTTTTGTTTGACAATAGTTCGAACGTCAACAAGAAGTGACGTCACCCAGGATCGCTTAGAGAACTTTTAAGTTTAAATTGCATTGACAAGATGGTATTAACATACATTTTCAAAAATGTGTCATCACCTTGTTTTATGTAGGATAAAAGTGACAAAAAATGTAAACATTGATTGTCATAGTGCAAAAATGCAAAAGTACAATATGAAAAGAGACCAAAGGGGAGTGCAGGGGGAAGCCTATGAAATCAATCTTGAGTTCTAACCCAACTTTTCAACCAAAATAATAGCGTTTCATTTGGATAAGATCCCTAAAGTGTTTGATTCTCAAACGATACAGAAATTCAACATTAAATGTAAAATCTTATGACTCAATGGAGGAGATCAGGTTCTGATCCGTCTGTTTATGCATGTTGTCATATTACCTATTAAGTGTATTTATGGTGCAAACAAGCATAACATTGTCATTGGAAGTTGGCAGAAATGGAAATGGCAGTGAGCGAGTGAGAAAATGCTTTTGGCAGAGCAGCGCAGCGACTGGGCAGCGCACAAGAGCCTTGGCAGCGTTCTGTGTTTTCCTTCAGTGGGGAAGTTGCGATGCCACCAGGGAGGAAAAGGAGTTTTACTGGCACTGAGCACTCAGGTGCATCCACAAAAACACACACCAACATCCATCTGGGCATCATTAGATATCATACCAACACAGAATATTATGTGCTGCGTGTCATAATATATGACTATTATTAAAATCCACGCGCATTTTCTTTTACAGCTGGGGAAAAACATACAAATGGGCTTCGCAAATGTAATGTTAACTGTAATGTCTCTATTTGAAATAACCATCAAAAGAGATTTTAATTAAATCTATAGGCTTGTTTTCACTGACATCTTCCATTCTTGAGGATTAGCAGCAATCGTTCTGATAGAGATATCAGTTTCTAAAAGACGTGCATTGGTGTGTTTTTTTCATCCTGAGCTGCTTCACTTGCTCATAATTAGAATGGCATGTTTTATTGACTATAATAAGAGATCATATTTGAGCACTAATTCAGAGCTGCTCTTATGGGAGGAAATAACTGTCATTAAGCAGGCTGTACGCTATCGAGAGCTGCCTCTAAATCACCGGGTCAGGCTACACGTGCTGAAAAATGCCAAACAAATGGGTGTCGGGTAAACATCGGTAGCTTAACGGCAATGAAGCAAAGCTGTTATGTGCTGCCTGTGCATTTGAATTAATATTTACTTGTTTTGAATGTCAAATGAACTACATGCGAGGGCCTTTTAGAAACGAGCAATATATGTCAAGTGTCCTCAGTCATAACTGACTAGAAAGTGAGCATAATGTTACCGTTGGCATCCAGAGAGCAGTTTTGGCCTGACATCAGTGGTTAGTGTTCACTTCTGAGATCCAGCCGCCCATCTGTCCAGGGTCCTTCTCCAGGAGCAATGTGTCCTTGGATGGACCCCCCGTCCTCGGCGCGTTGCGGTAGTGGACTCCAGCATTCACAGACTAGCAGAGCCAAAGCTTCTCTCAGGCCTGCCAGCTCACACTTAGCCATGGCTGGGCTTGAGTACGCTGCTGGCGGCCATGACGGTGGCGCCCTGGGGGGTAATGGCTCCCCTGACTGGCTTTAGTAGAGGAGAGATAGAAATTATTCCTGTGATGAGAGGATTTCAAATGCAATATAAAGAAATGGAATCAGGATTTGTGTATTCTTTGATTTAGGTTCAACTTTTATACCTTATTTCTCTTTTGCCACTTTTATTGATAGCTAAGAGATGACAGGACTCAGACTCGTGTCGCTAGCTCATCATACGTTTTGAAGTAGCATGACATCACTTCAGCATTTTTCCAGCGAATAGCCATGTCGAAAAATACTACAGTACGTCACTGTGAATTTCATTTTAGTGAATCATTTCTTTTTGAGTAAATCAAATTGATCACAAAAATTATTCAGTTTATTTTATTATGCAGCAATTTTAGTTTTTGTGCTGCATGTTTTTGTCTTCCATGTTGAAAAATGTCATATCTTTTTTAATCATACTGATTCCTTTAATGGCTTCAAGGTAGTTACCTACTGTATATATATGTACAATAATGTTCAACTTTTTTCTTGTTTATTTTTTTTTTTTTATGAATAATCTCCTTCAGCAAAGTGATCAAAGTGACAGTAAGGACTTTTACATTGTTAAAAATGTCAAATAAATGCTGTTCTCTTGAAGTTTCTATGTATGAAAGAATCCTGAAAAATGGTTTTCTCTCTACAAAAATATTAAGCAGCAAGCATTGATCATAATAATAAGAAATATTTTTCCAACACCAAAGCAGCATATTAGATGATTTCTGAAGGATCATGTGACACTGAAGACTGGAGTAATGATCATCACAGGAATAAATGACATTTTAAAATATGAAATTTTATATATTTACAGTATCTAACGAAGGTGAATACACCCCTCACAGTTTAGCAAGCATATTAGTATATCTACTAAAGGGACAATACTATAGAAATAAAACTTGTGCTGCTTGTATAGCAGTATATATTAACTGTCCTCTGAAAATAACTCAACGTACAGCTATTATTATCAAAATAGCTGGCAACAAAAGTAAACCCTAAGTGATAATAGCTGTACGTCATTTAACCATGCAAAGCCACATGTTCTATTCATCATTTTCATGTTTTTGTCTGCTTGACAGGACCATACAAATAGTTGTATCTTGTATTAGAGCAGTTCAAGTTTGTGCTTTGAGTAAAATTCTCTCATACTGACCACTGGATGTTCAACATGGCACATCACGACAAAGAACTCTCTAAGGATTTGAGAATTAGAATTGTTGCTCTCCACAAAGATGGCCTAAGGCTATAAGAAGATTGGTAACACCCTGAAACTGAGTTACAGTACAGGCCGGGTCATACAGAGGTTTTCTAAGACAGGTTCCACTCGAAACAGGCCTCGCAAGGGTCAATCAAAGAAGTTGAGTCCTCGTGCTGTGCGTCAGGGGCAGAAGCTGGCTTCAGAAAACAGACGCATGATCGTGCCAGCATTGCTTTAGATGTTGCAGAAGCGGAAGGTCAGTTTGTCAGTGCTCAGACTATACACTGCACACCGCAACAAGTCAGTTTGCATGGCTGTCGTCCCAGAAGGAAGCCTCTTCTGAAGCTGGCTCACAAGAAAGCCTGCAAATGATAAGCAACCTTTCCAAGAGCATGAATTACTGGAACCATGTCCTGTGGCCTGATGAGACTAAGATGATCTCGTTTGGCTCAGATGGTGTCCAGAATGTGTGGCGATGCCCTGGTGAGGAGTACCAAAAAGATTGTGTCTTGCCTACAGTCAGGCATGGTGGTGGTAGCATCATGGTATGGGGCTGCATGAGTGCTGCTGGTACTGGGGAGCTGCGCTTCATTGAGGGAAACATGGATTCCAACATGAACTGTGACATTCTGAAGCAGAACATGATGCCCTCCCTTCAGAAACTGGGCCGAACGGCATGATAACAACCCCAAACACACCGCCAAGATGACAACTGCCTTGCTGAGGAAGCTGAAGGTGAAGGTGATGGAGTGGCCAAGTATGTCTCCAGACCTGAACCCTATTGAGCACCTGTGGGGCGTCCTCATGCGAAAGGTGGAGAAGCACCACGTGTCTAACATCCAGGAACTCTGTGATGTCATTATGGAGGAGTGGAAGAGGATCCCAGCAAAAACCGGTGCAGCTCTGGTGAACTTCATGGCCAGGAGGATTAATGCAGTGCTAGATAACAATAGTGCTCACACAAAATATTGACACTTTGGACACAGTTTTGACATGTTCACTTAGGGTGTACTCACTTTTGTTGCCAGCTATTTTGACAATAATGGCTGTATGTTGAGTTATTTTCAGAAGACCGTAAATATATACTGCTATACAAGTAGCACAATGACTACTAATATATCCAAGTTTCATTTCTATATTATTGTCCCTTGAGAAGATATACTAAATGTTTGCTGAAATATGAGGGGTGTACTCACTTTTGTGAGATACTGCATATTATTATAATTGTATTATATTTAATATTTGTATTTTATTTAGATATTATTATCATTTTTACTTAACAATATTACCATTTTTACTGTATTTTTGATCAAATATGGTGCCAACATTTTGAACAGTAGTTTATCTATTTAAATTAATTGAACTATTTTAATGATCATAAGCTTTTAGCTAATGTAGCTACAATTTTAAAGTAGCTACTACTCACAATATATTTAAACCTTGGAAGCCGTCCATAATGTTCTAACCTTTTATAGTCCACATAAACATAGCTTTTGTCTTTATTTATTGATGTCTTCTTTTGTTTGCGTGTTTAATTTATGTATGCAATCTGTTCTTCAGAATGAGGATGTATCTGAATTGATAGACCAACCTGGTTCCTCAAAGCAGTGTGTGCACGGTGTTGGACAGGTGAATATGCGCTGGTGTGAACGTGTTTAAAGCGTATGACAGCATAATGTACGGCACTTAATAAAGGCCCGTCCTGTATAACGGAGATGGAACGTTGGGAACTGTGATCTCAGCTCATTAAGAGTGCGCCTTCATCTGTGAGGTGCGCTGTCATCATCCCTCACGCAAACACCTCACCTCAGCCTGTAATTAATCTTTACTTTTAAAGGGTCTTACGAGCCCCTCCTCTGCCAGTCCAAGGTGCATTAACACCTCCACAACAGCACAGTTCTGAAGAACATGTCAGTTTGTGTCAAGAGGTAAATAACAGCTTGATGAAGATCCCGCTTCACAAAAATCGATAAACGTTATACAAGATTGTCACTTCGAAAGGGGTCCGAGCATGTATTCTCTGTCGTGTGTGTGTGTGTGTGTGTGTGTGTGTGTGTTCTCTTAGTGAAAGGAAAATGAGATTTGCACCTGAAACTACAGGGATGCAGTTTGTGATTCTCACTAATGCAATTCGGCCGACTCTCCCTGTACGTGCTACTGGGTAATGTTGCGTCAAGTTCAAACAGCATAGAGTCATTTTAAATAAACGAAGTTCAATTTCCCGAACCACATCATTGTTCTGCTCTCTCCACGGTGAAAAAACGCTCCTTTCATCTCCTTTTGAAGAATCACACGTCAGAAAGCTGACTTGGGACTGAGCCAGGTGGTAACACAGAAGTTGATTCCCATTTATATGTCTATCTTGTTTTAAACTGATTCAATAAAACAGCTTGCAAATTTAATGACAGTTGAGATGCAACTCGGGCTCCCGGAGTCTTTGTATTCCGGTTCAACTAGAGCATCAGTTTTCAGTTCTGCCTGTACCTGGATCCCTCAACTGAATCTTTTACACTGTGTTGAGGAATGGTACCCTTTAAAATGAATACTTAAATGTTTTCTTACTTTTTATACAAAGTATGTAAATGCATTATACTGTTCATTTTAATGGCAATTAATGCATTTAATGTTATTTCTTCCTTATCACAGTCTAATTTTAGGTGATATTTATCTAAAAAAAGTTGCAAGTGTATATCCTTCCTGACAATTTTTCAAACAAAACATAGGCATTTAAACCCTGCTAAAAGTGAGTTTCTTGACTTTTTAAGGAATCACAATTACAGGGAATAGGGCATTTTGCATCTGAATGTTTTATTTCATTACACTTATTTTCAGGTAAAATATAAAAAAATCCTTGAAACATACTTACTTTTAAAAGCAGCTATTTTAAAGCTTCCTAATTTAGTTTTGGAGGTCTGTTAAAATAGGTTAACATGCATCAAAGGAAAAAAAACACTTTAATTTTATCATAATATACATTGCACATAACCTAATTCCTCCAGGAGTCTGAAATCTGTTCGTTCGAAGATTCAGTCTCAGTAAACCCCTTCTTTTCGGTGAGCCTCTGCTCTGATTGGTCAGACGGCATATAGTCTGCTGTGATTGGTCTACCGCTTACAGTGCGTGTTGAAAACAAAACACCCATTTCCATATCTGAATTTCAGGTCCGGAGACTTCATCAGCCATCGATACACAGTGATATGAACAGTGGCAATGACGTTGTTTTTTCTGTATTAATTCCAAAACGCATTAATTCGAACCAACTATTTCAGGCCTCAGCTAATACAGTGTTTGAGGTCGGGGTCAAGGTAGGCCTAGATGTTGTTCACAGGCAGCCAATGAAGACCATGGGCTGGCATTATGCAAATGTGTTACATTTTTACATAAGAATGTAACAGGAAGTGAGACTGGAATTGCTGACGTCTCATTTATTCAGTTCAGAATCAATTATTTCTTTAATAATTCACCAATTATTTTAAACAAATAAATGCAGCCTTAGTGAACATAAGAGACTTCTTTCAAAAACATTTTAAAAAAAAATTTTTACCAACCCCAAACCTTTGTAGTATGAGTATTACTTTTGAGTATTATTTAACCCTACAAACAGTGATAATTGCCGTGTTAAATATACCCCAGCATGAGGCTTTCGATCAGTAAAGTTATTTGAGAAAGTAACGCCTGCTAATGAGAATTTCGTTTTAAAGTGTAGCTCATTAAAGCTAGACATGATCTGAAGACCTTTGAGTCGTTATAGTGGGTAATGCAATATTCTCTGAGTGCGTGGTTTGTGTCTGGCTCAGATTTTGCGGACGCTGCTCATTGTCTGGGATAATGCACACTGCCATGATGGCCCCATGGCAGGAGACGTCCACCCCTGGCAGGGCAGAACTGCTGACGGGGAGGCTCTGACACAGACTAGACCAGATGAATCGGAAAGAAGAGTCGGACGCGTGGGACTTCCTGTTTCCTGTATGGGCACACGTCAGAGTTTGTTTACCGGTGGCTCTGTTGCCGGCTGTAATCAAAAGAAGGGTCGGGGAAACAGAAAAAAATAAACAAAGATTGACACCGACCATACAGCTCTTGACAAGCCGCCTCGATGCGTTTGTTCAGCAAAATTAAACACTCCGGACTTTTTTCACCTGCTCTGGCAAGCAGCGGCGCATATGGCCCGTGAGTTAAAAATAAAGACAATGCGCATATATTATCATACATAATGCAGAACGACCCCCATTTAATATGCTAATTCCCTGAAATATTACTGAACACCTTCTGTTCAGAGCGAATACATTTGAATTTGCAATTAGAATTATCCTGTATAATTAATGAAAAGCGTCAATTTTTGGCTGCTTACTAATTTGATTAAACATGTTGATGAGGCATTTAGCAGCCCGACTGAATGGAGACTGAAACTGGACTGGAGCAGAGCAGAGAGAAAACCAGAATCGGTCCAGTTTCCCTGTGACCTTTCTGACCTGGCTGCCTGGCTCAACTGCAAGTGCATTTGCATGCGTGTTTGTTTGTGTGTGTTGAGGTGGCTTTGGAAAAGGGTGGGGGTTACAGGCAGAGCAATTAGTAGGGCTGCGTTTCGTCTGGCCATGTGTCGTAGATGGCAAAGAACAAATTGCTTCAATTGCGCAATGGCTTTAACTACAAATCAGGGCTGTGTAAAAGGCTGCACACACTTCCCTCTCTCTCTCTCTCCTCTCCTCCCTTCACGTGTTTCCTTTCTCTGCGAGAACACGGTGACATCATGAAACGCTGCGATAAGGTGAAACAGGTGACTTGAACAACAGCAGCTCAACTCTGTAAATAGTTACACGTTTACAACTGAACGAGGGCTGCGAATACAACTTTTGCTTTCACCTGATTTTATTCACAACTTTTAAAAGCACTCCATGACATTCCTAAAATACCATCCGGCTGAATAAAGGTCTGTTCACATCAACGATGGTAGCTCCAAAGATAACTATGATGAAAACTATATTAGCGTCTATTAACATTCTGTTTATTCTCAGCTCTGCCGCTTTAAACTCAAGCTCTGTAGAGTCGGTGGATTCTGATTGGCTGTCGCTGTTTTTATCGTTTATAATCCGGAAAACGTTTTGAAGTGTTCCTCTGTGTCTTTATCAATCTAGCTGTGCTTTAGACTTCCCCATTCTCATACAAGTAGAATATTATTAAAAGGTTATATTTAGTTATCATTAATTTTCGTTGGTGTGAACAGGCGTTGAAGAGTTTTATTTATCTTTTGGGTACATGTTGCCGACAGTCCCTGATTAATCACTTATTCCATTCGAAAACTAAGAAAGCTTAAGCACAAACGAAACATTTGTATTGTGCAATGGCAACAATTTACACTCCAAACGGCTCCAGAATTCTGAGATCGAGATGTATAATTTCTCATGCGCTCTGCTGCTTTTCAGCCATCACATTCATTCAGTATCTAAAATTCAGCCAATCAGATCAGGCGATAAGCCCGTTCCCAGGGAATTCTGGCGTTGTGCGTGTGCATGTTTGTTTATGTTGACCATTTTGATCTCAATTCAGCCCTCTGTTGCTATTTGTTATGGCTCTGTTTGTTTTGCACTGTATACAGTATCCATATTACACATACACAAAGTCAATCGCTAAGATGACGGGGCTGGCTGAAGATCTTGAGAATGAGAGAATGAGAGAATGCGAGCGAGCACACCCAGCAGCTGATGCTGAGATAACTCCTTTGTCATGAGAGGTATTTGGCGAGATCAGTGCGGTGGAGGGTGTGTTGGTGTGTGACCCGCGTGATTGAGTGCGTATGCGCGTACGGAGTGTGTGAGGCTGGGCCGCGTCCAAGCTTCGCACCTGCACCGCTCTCTTTGGGCCCCTTCTTCCTGTTCTCTCTCACTCTCCATCCCGACCTGTCTCTCGGCACGCTGCCACGCTGAAATATCGGCTGTTTTTATAGCAGTTCGGTTCCACTTATGCAGAACTTTTCCCTCCTTAGAGTTTCATTGACTATTTGAATATTGAATTGCAGGTCTTGTTTCTCCTCACCTATTTTTTTAGGAAAGGAAAATCGGATATGAGATCTTAATAGTTTCTCGTAGAGAGCAAATAAAGACTGTGGTGTCATGATTCTCACATTTTTCTCCTGTGAAATAATGTTCTTTCAAGTGGTTCTTGTTACTCAAAAATTTAGTCTATTAAATTCTTTCAAGGCCACATTTTTTGAGCTTTGCAATCCGTGATCGTATTTTATTCACGATTGTAAATACAAATATTATTTATTTATTTAGAATTTTAACAATTTTAATACATTTTTAGATTTTTACTACACAATTATATACTTGATTTTAAATGAGTTTTACATTTGAATAAATAATAATTGAAAAATATATGTATTTTATGTCAGAAATAGTCTTGTTTGATATGTGTGTGTTTATACACAGACATACATTTTTACATTTAATTAATTATTATAATTATTTATGACGACTATTTTTTAGCTTTCTTAGCTTTTTTAGCATTATTCATTTCTAGTATGAGACACAATTATACATTTTTAATTAATAATTTTGCCTTTTTGCTCTGTCAACAATTGTCTTATTTGTGTCTTTCATTTTTTCATTTTATTTTTGATTTTGAAAAGCAAAGTTTTAATGAAACATTAATGAGATCTCCAAGAAGTCTCCTGAGCTTTGGAAGAGCATCCTCTGAGCAGCACAAGTCCTCCACAGGCATGTGAGGAGGTGGTGTCCCGCCGCAGGGCCTCGGGCCCCCTCGTCATTTTCCTCTGTGTTATTAGTGCCAGAGAGACCAGCTGCTCCCACAGCTGTAAGGGAGGAGGTGATTTATTAATTGAGTGGCAGCTTTTTTTAATCTCACACGTTCTGACGGGATGTGACAGGAGCTGTTCTCTCTGTTTGTCCTCCTCGGAAAGTGGCACCGTCCCCACGCTGCTCTTTTGTGATAGTGGAACTTGTGTGGAACGGTCTCGAAAAGGAGATCCCAGCCCTTGTCCTCTTAATAACACAATGCATCACGCCTGACAGTACCAAAGTCTAATAGACTACAGAGTGTAAATCTCACAGGACAACACTAACATCACTTATCAGATCTTCCAGAACTTATCAACACATCCACACAAATGAAATACTCTACAACCTGAATCCAGTGCACACCAGGATCAATATGTCGACTCGTGGCAATAGCGGTCGATCAAATTCATTCTCTGAGATCTTTTTATTTTCTCTTTCCTCTCTAAATTACTCTTGACAATTTTTATCACACGCACACACACACAAGAAAATATTTTGTTTGTTTTCGTTGTGCCGCAGTGCCAATATATTCCCAATAAATTTCATTAAAAAATTATATAATAAAAGTTTGATTAATTTGATTTTCGATAAATAAGATTTTGATTTTTTATTAATAAAAAATATTTATATTATATTTTTCTTTATTTATTTAAGGTTTTATTTGCTTTTTTACATTTATTTATTATTTAATATGGTTTTCTTTGTACTTTGTTTTTTTGTACTGTCACTTGCTTGTAGTTTAATTAATGAAATATTACATAAATATTATTAAACATTTTATACTATTTTATATAAAAAAAATGTATTAAAGAATTGTTTTTATAGTTTTACAATATCATGTTATACTATTTTTAAGAATAATATTAATAATAATATATACCAAATACAAAAAATTATAAAATATAATTATATATATTGTGCTTCTGATTAGTTTGAAGACAACAATAATAATTAAAGATTTTGCTAGTTTTGTACCATTAGAC
Source organism: Chrosomus eos (assembly GCA_036326025.1). Taxonomy (NCBI): domain Eukaryota; kingdom Metazoa; phylum Chordata; class Actinopteri; order Cypriniformes; family Leuciscidae; genus Chrosomus; species Chrosomus eos. Next base: position 9,544,962 of record CM070835.1, on the reverse strand, counting down.
AGATACCACAGTTAACACAGCTCTTGCAGAATTGCAGAATTTATATTAATTTTATAGATTTTTTTCAAATATGCACAGTGAATTATTAAGACAGAAAAAACTGCATTTTATAAAAACAAAATATTATTTCTTACTGTACAGATAGTGGCATCACCTTCTGACAGCCTGTATTGTTCTGTAACCACTAATAAACACACCACCTGTGTGCCGCCACAGTCCAAACTGTCTACTTCAGTCATGCTGGATTTAATGGCGTACAAATCACATGACCCCGAACCCCACAGCGCGCTACAGTTTAAATCTACGATCCCAAGTGACCAGCCTCCGATAAATCAATACGCTATCTGAGCGTAACCGCCCGACCGAGTACATAGAGTAAATCCATTCTGCTGTTTAACAAACAAGAGCGTTTGTGTTCAGTGGGTGTAGGTTTGCAATCTGAAGGCAGCCATGGCTAAACACTTGACCTCTCTCTTTCCCAGCATTGGCAGCTTTCTATCACTGTCATACTACTACTCATTCACATCTGAGCTCACTCATCACTCAAGGCCTTTCTGGCAACTTTGAGCCTCACCAGGCGAGATGCTGATTTGAGAATGTGGGGGAAAAGAGCGGCATTCATCAAATTTCTGTGGAATGTAAATCAAAACATAAAGTGTTCACCTGCAGGCCTGGATTCCATGCAGCACTGCTGAACAGATTCTCATTAAGTCAAACTCACCCCAGCTGTGTACACTCTAGCCTGCCGGAGCGAACAAGAGCCCGAACTCTCCGAAAACACACTCGTGCTTAACTTTGCGGTAAGCCCTCTCCCAAGACGGGAACCAACAACTGTTTCTGATTGGCAAGCTGTACACTCTTCTGGTGTGATGTGTTCCTCCAAACAAAGCCCCATCAGGAACAGTAGAGGAAATATAAAAAAAAACGACAATTTGAGGGGAGGTATTGAGACTTTTTGTTATCCACAAAGGATGTGATCATTTTATTTTATTTTATTTTATTTATTTATTTATTTTATTTTATTTTATTTTTTTATTTTATTATTTTAATTATTTATTTATTATTATTTATTTTTTATTTATATATTGTTTTTTTTTTTTTTTTTTTTTTGGGGCACATCAGACAATTTTTTATTTTATTATTATTATTATTATTATTTTATTTAGCTGTTTGTTCCTTCTTCTGGTATGATGTGTTACTCCATCCCATCAGGATGAAAAGAGGAAATAATAAAAAAAGCTTGAGAAGAGAAACTTCTGAGATGTTGGCGACTGCGTGTAGTGTGTGTTTCTCTGGAGTGTGTAACTGTCCTCGGTTCTGTCCAGGCCAGCACACAGCCAGATGGTGATGCTGGGTTCACCTTGTCCATGACCGTCTCCTCAATGCAGCAGAGAATGAGGTGTGCCAAACAGATGGATAATATCTGCTCTGTGATTTTAAAACCTGCATCTGGATTTTTTTTTTCTCTCTGACTCTCTCTTTATCTCTTTCTCACTCGCACTCTTTTCACCCTGAATAAAGAGTGAACTTTCATCTTTTCTGGCAGCCCGGCCCCGTTCGTGGTAATTCGATTTTGTTTTCGGGTGGTGTTCACGTTCAGAATAAGTTCTCTCCCTCCATTATTTGTGTTCCCGTCGTGTTTAATTAAACCCAATGTCTGATGTGCCCCAAAATGGCTGCCGCTCTCTAAACACTTCAAAGCTCCTGCAAATTACATTTACTATGTAAGCATTGCATCATGTGTGCTTTTCAAATCAACATACTGTATGTATCTAGGGCTGATATGTCGGCTCTCCTTCATCTTGACTTCGAACTTCCCACTTCAAAAACAAAGCAAAACACAGCCCGACTGACCTGGAGGTATTTGTGTTCCTTGTTTATGAGGTTGCAAATACACAGTTTTGTAAAGAGATCGACTCTAGTTGTGTGTTCATGTGTGAGTGCTGATTTCTCTTGACTGACAAACAAACGATTGACGTGGTGCTTGAAAAGGTTAAAGTGGCATGAGTGATATTAAAATGAGGCGGATGAGAGGCAAGCCCTAGGCGTTATTCAAATGGAGGAGTTATTTTTAATTTTGGTTCAATAAAGCAAGACGTTCAGCCATCCCTACCCAGATACTTAATTAAATACTTCACACACTATATTAGTTTTGTCTTGCCTGCCGCCGGTTTGGAATGGTAATAGCCATAAAGAGAAACATTTGTCTGACAGATAAAGTGAGGTATAAATCACTTTTCCCCCGAAGAACGATTTTGGAATAATAAAATAGTCCTGTTTGCTGGCGTGAGAGAAATTATATTAGTTTCTACTTAAAGAGGCAGAGGCTATTTCACAGACTGACTCTTTTATTCTACCGGTCTTAAAGGACTCTCACATGTATTGTGGTTCACTCACTTAGCCCGCTGATTTACCTCGTGTTCCGCTTTGGTTCAAACACTGGAACATTCAACTGTGTGACTGTATTTCAAACCAACATATTTATAGTGTTAAGTCGCTCAGTTTTTGTGATTGTTTTAAAAGGGCTGAGAATTCTGTCATCATTTATTCATTCAAGCTGTTCTAAACCTGTGTTAGGGATCATTTCGACAGTGAATTATCACTATTTATTTTCAATGTATAGACATCATTTGAGGAAAAGTATAGGGTAATTATCATAAATATTTACAAACCATGTGATCTGTGGAAGAAGAAACTAAATTGGACTGGCTAAATTTGAATTGTGAAGTTGACGTGAATGGATAATTTCTACAACAGTATGTTTTAAACATGGGCAACTTTAATATAAAATATTTAAATAGTTTTATTTTTTAATTTTTTAATTTAAATTTATTTATTTAATTAATTAATTTATAAAATTTGTTTAATTTTAATTTTATTTAATTTAATTTTATTTAAATTTATTTTATTTTTTATTATTTTTTTAATCTGAGAGGGATGTTCCGCATAATATTCACTCTGATCTTTTCCATTCAATAAAAGTGGTAGTGGACGGAGACTAGCTAAGAATTACAATAAGACACCATATAAGAATCATAAAAGTCCACAAGACTTTATAAGACTTTATAACTCTTTGTAAGAAAAAGGATCAAAATTTAAGTTTGTTATCTGCTGAAAATTTCCTAAATCTTTTTTGGATATTTCTCTGCATTTGATCTCTGTCATGCACAAGCTATCTTTTTCTGTAAACACTGAGCATTTGATGTCCCAGCTAACAGTGAATGCACTGACTGTAGCGTGCAGTGACCTCACAGCTTCATTCCCTCGCTCTCCTGAGTAAGATATCTCCCCACGGACGCCTTCCACCAGCCGAGCGGTGTCGGACGCCCATATTTCTCACTCTTTCTCCCATTCTGAGGGTTTTAACTGGTGGCATCTGCTTCACTGTCTCTCCCTCTGTTCCCCAATATGCTCCCAATCTGTCCACAGGGCCTTTACTCGCTCTAATCTATGACTTCATCTTCAGTGAATATATCTGTTCGCTCGCATGGCTTTGACAGGGCCGCTGCCGAGGATTAGTGCTGTCTAACAGCGCGGGATGTTCCGGATGCCCTGGACTTTATAGGAATAGTTCAGCCCAAAATAAATATTCTGTCATTATTTACATGTAACCTGTATGACTTTTTATATTTTTGATGGATATAAGGCGGCTAATCGTTTCAATATACCTGTAATGAAGGTGCACAATGACTTTAAAGCTCCTAAATGACTGAAAATCACCATAAAAGATTCATAAAATCTCAATTTTGTGTGCAGAACAGACCAACGTTTATCTTGGTGCATTCATTAAAGAAATAACAATGTGTGAACAAATCATTTTTATATTTGAATCAGATCTTTTTAAGTGAATCAGTTGATCCAGTTCACAAAACCTTTCTGAATGATTTATTCATGAATCCAGTACTCATATAATTTGCTGACTCATGATTCAGTCACAGTGGTTAACAGCTTACTCAAGAGAAATACACGTAGTTGTGTAAACAATGACAGAATTTTGGGTGAACTATTTCTTTAAAATGATCTTCTTACAATGTGCTGTTTATTTTCCCTCAGTCGTGATGATGCATGGGAAAGTATCCCAAGAAGCCGCTCAGCACGCTGTATGCTGGTGTTTTGGCAGTGAGACTTACTGTAGGCTTCTGCAGAATATCTGTTTCTGCTGTCCTTTAATGAGGGAATATTCCTGAAATTAATACTGTATGACAAAAACTCTTTTTTTTCTTAAGAGTCTTTATGGCTCTTCCTGAGATTAAGTAGCCTCAGAAAACACCTACCATTTCTCCTTGTCTTTCCACCCACAAAAAAATACGCTCCCTCCCTCTCTTCCTCCCCATCCGTAGTGGTTCCCTCTGTCTGAATAGAAAAATCCAGCAGGCCTGTGGGTGAAAAATGGGGCCATTTGGGCTTGTTTGTAAGTTCTGTCAAGAAGCAGCACCCCTGGCCTGGCCCGGTTAACAAATTGGATGTTTAATCTGGTGACATTCCTATCTGGGCCAAGGGCTAATGTATGTGTCTAAGAATAACCGGCCAGCAGGCCTGATAGATGGGAAGCTATTATAGGCGGTATTTAAATCTGAGCGCACAATTCCTCTATTTCCATGGTGGAAGAGTGACAGCTTGATTTCAACACTGGGGTGCTTGGATAGAGCTGTCAGCCTACACACATCAAGGAGGGATTTTCTTTGTTTTCCTTTCTTTTCCTCTATCGCCTCTTCCTCCTTTGGCTTGATTGACTGGACAGGCTGTTAACTGTGATGGTTGAGATGGAAGACAGTGTTGTAACGGGATTCGGGAAGTAGATATACTGCCTACAGATCTTTCACTTCAGTTCTTGACTCAGGGAAGAATGAGGAGATGGTTTGCTGGTCTATCTATCTATCTATCTATCTATCTATCTATCTATCTATCTATCTATCTATCTATCTATCTATCTATCTATCTATCTATCTATCTATCTATCTATCTATCTATCTATCATCATCTATCATATCCCATCATCTATCATCCATCCATCCATCCATCCATCCATCCATCCATCTATCTGGTTTGCTGGTCTATCCATCTATCTTGCTTTAGTTTTTATCCATCCATCCATAGTTCTATCTATTGTTCTACTATCATGCTATAGTTTTATCCATCCATCCATCCATCCATCCATCCATCCATCCATCCATCCATCCATCCATGCCATCCATCCATACCATCCATCCATCCATCCATCCATCTATCTGTTTGCTGGTCTATCCATCTATCCATTGTTCTATCTCTTTAGTTTATCCATCCATCCATCCATCCATCCATCCATCCATCCATAGTTCTATCTATTGTTCTACTATCATGCTATATTTTATCCATCCATCCATCCATCCATCCATCCATCCATCCATCCATCCATCCATCCATCCATCCATCATTGTTCTATCATGCTATAGTTTTATCCATCCATCCATCCATCCATCCATCCATCCATCCATCCATCCATCCATCCATCCATCCATCCATCCATCCATCCATCCATCCATCCATAGTTCTATCTATTGTTCTATCATGCTATAGTTTTATCCTTCCATCCATCCATCCATAGTTCTATCTATCGCTCTATCATGCTATAGTTTTATCCATCCATCCATCATCCATCCATCCATCCATCCATCCATCCATCCATCCATCCATCCTAGTTCTATCTATTGTTCTATCAGCTATAGTTTTATCTATCCATCCATCCATCCATCCATCCATCATCATCCATCCATCCATCCATCATCCATCATCCATCATCCATCCATCCACCCATCCATTGGTTTATATATTCTATTTATGAGGATAGTGTATTATATATGTTATTAATAAATACATCATTTCATTATTATGAATATTATATTTATAAAGAGAGGTGTAGTATTGTTTTTTAAAAAATATTATTTAAAAGATCAGATTTACCCTTATTAACGATACTTACCTGGTGGACAGGTATGGTGTATATGTTAGTATGATATAATATGGTATAGATTTTTAATCCCACTGGGTTAAAAAAATGTAAATGAGTGAACTCACTTGGTCTTAGACTCTCATATATCGACGCATTGTTTTCTGATCACAACCGAGCTGTTCTACTATTAAGTCTGACCGTTTGATCTCCATGTAGAAGAAAATATTATCTTAACACATTCACCCTGTCCTTCTCACAAGAATCATTAGGGCTTCCGATGGGGACCAAATCATCTGTAAGACCTACTTCTCTTTTCCTGCAGTCTGTACAAAGTCACTTTTGACATTTGACAGTTCATTAAGGAGTGTTGTTTCATAAAATCTAGTATTTATTGTGCTGAGCATAATGATTCAGACTTCATGAGGGAATGCGCAGTTTCTGTTCACATAATGGGCCGTGTGAAAGTGTGGCAGGTTTCTGGGTATTCGTTTATGGGTGTAATAAGTGACTGTGCTCTGTTCAGGAAGTGCAGCTTGCAGTAATTTCTGATCCATTCCTCCGTTGTGAGGTCAGCCACGTTCACGTGTTTTACACACTCTCTCTTTACTGCATTATGTCATGGATTGATTTCGATTGGAGGTACAAATGTGTACTTCGCCATGGCAACAGGGGCCAAAATAATGCTTAGGAGGGTCTTGAGGAAATCTGATCACAGGGGAGGAGCGATTCTGTGACTGTGATTTGAGTTGCTTCATCGTCTGTCTCTGCCGTTAAGTACAAACAGACACAAGGACACTGTTCACTGATCCAAACAAACATCCCACCATCAGGGCTTTTGCAGGATCTTCTCATTTCTTATCTGTCTGTCTGCACCTCCTTCTTTCCCATTTTTTCCCATGGTGAAGTCATGGATTTATTTTCCCAGCCTTGTCTCTTGCAATTCAGCATCTTTTGCATGAGATTAATCTTATATAAAACAGGAAGAAGCTAAAAAGATGATTGTTAGTGTACATCCCTGTCACTTAATGTCTATTGTAATCCAGGTATTCTTTGTCATTTCAGTAATATTATATTGAAAATGAAACGGAAATTCTTTCATCATTTACTCAATCTCTTGTCCTTCCAAACCTGTATGACTTACTTTCTTTCTTCTGTGGTATACACAAAATGAGTTTTTTTAAAAACATCTCAGTTTTTTTGTCCACAAAATGGAGGTTCAAATGAGTCAACGAGGTTCAAAAGTTAATGGGTTGATCCTATTCGCTCTGTGCACGAGAAAAATGCTAACTTCCGGCTTGAGGGCGGACGTTGGGTACTTCGTTTCCGGTTGCCGTCTTGTTTACATCAGTGGACCGGCGTTAACTTAGTTTAATCGTTCGCAATGGACCTAAAACATAAAAAAACTTATTGTGGCTGAGCTGGTTTAATGGTTAAAGCGTAAAGCCTTGTTTAACTCGACGGGTCCGCATGAGCCCAAAGGTGCGCGCCGCAAAAATGACGTGATTGTAACAGCAACATGGATTAGAACACCATTTACTACACACAATAGGCTTTTTTCTCTGATTTTGAAAACTCTTCGTGATCGACTTAAAATGCTTCCAAGATCGACTTGTCGACCGCGATCGACGGGTTGGTGATTCCTGTAACGTTACTGTTTTCCGGTCAATGACAAGAGTACTAATCAGCTGTCTCACGAACGTAACCAGCAGTATCCACACATAGCAAAGCCATAACACAGCGAGGGAGAAGAACTAAGTTACATGAAACAATCCAACTACATATTTTAAACCACTGACAAGGGAAAAGTCACTACTCACGGTGTCTATAGCCGCTTTCCGTCCGGAGGGACTTTTGCAGTGCCTAGAACCTTCCTATAACCATTTTTTTCGCGTGTTCCGACCGGACTAAGTTCCTATAACTCTTTCAGTACCTAGTATAGAGCGAGGACTTTTTTTAGTTCCCTTTCCCAACGTCGGATACCTTTACTCCCTGTATTACATGTGTACTCCCTGTATGACATACTGAGAGATGTAATATTTAAACCCCTTTCTCTCTCTTGCTCTGGGGAGCTGGAGAAAAATCACTAACCAGTCGATGAACATCATCGACTCTAATATTATATTATAATATCGACTGAAATCTTCGGTTAATGTCCAAGACATCTGGAGAAATATACATAATCTACGTTGTCCATCAGGCTACCGGAAACTAGACACCCCATATCGGTTTCGCAGCCGGAAGTAGCATATGCTAACGTGCACATAGTCTATTGACCTTCATTAAACAGACAAAAACAGTTCTTCAGAATATCATATTTTGTGTTCTACAGAATAAAATGGAAGGACATGAGTAATGATGACACAATTTCTCTAGCTTTTACTGGTAGATCATTTCCCTATTCCTAAAAATTCTTAAAAATGTTCCCTTCGTGTTTTACAAACTCCCCAGATGCGTACAATACATTTAATATGCATTCAAGCGAAATTCAGCCAGTGCTCATCTCTGATACGTGCAGGAGACTGTGAGCTGTAACTGTTTTTGTACTCATAACAAAGGTAAGAGGCCAGGGGAGTGGACGTTAGATGCAGTGTAAAGGATGAGACTGAGAGAGAGAGAGAGAGAGAGAGACAAAGATCCGTTCTAGAGACTGTTTGAGTGCCTTATTAAATATTTAGTCTGATTGTACACGGTCCTGTAATTGCCATCTTGGCTAGTGAATAATTGATGACGTGTAGGAGAGCAAAGGAGGGCCCCAGTCTCTCTCTCTCTCTCTCTCTCTCTCTCTCTCTCTCTCTCTCTCTCTCTCTCTCTCTCTCTCTCTCTCTCTCTCTCTCCCCTCTCTCTCTCTCTCTCTCTCTCACACACATATACACACCTTGCCTTGCTTTGTACACCTTTATTGTTAATATAATCTTGTCCTCATTAACTAAAATGATTCTGAAGTGAGGACAAAGTCAGTGAAATTATATTATACTGTAACCTCTGGTTCGTTTCCGGAATGTACACAATAAATTATATGGATGCGCTAAATTATTGGCAGAAACTGTGCATGTGGCTTTAAAATAATTTCACACAGTTTGCTACATTCAGAGGGCCAGAAAAAGCAAGTGAGTTTTGATTCCGCCTTTTCCGATACAGTGAGGTAATTGGATATCAGTCAGCGTGTTGAGAGAGAGATGAACGTTGTGAATGGGACAAAAAGCATCCTGTTAATCTGATGCAGAGCCTATGAGAGCGATTGCCGTCCGTCTTAAGCATCCCAAAGAAAGAGCATCTTTTCATAGAAAGCAAAGAGCGCTCGCAGCAAACGGTGGCTGAGAATTGGAGCCATGGCAGCTTTTAAAAATACCTCTGCTGAAATATTGATTTTTTTTTCTTCTTCTTCTTCTTCTTCTCCTTGCCTAACATAATAAGTGAGAGACTCCAGGGATGTGTGCGTATGTGTGTGAGACGATGGGTGAGCAGACAGAGATGCTCTTTTCACACATCATGTGAGGACATTTGTGTGTGTGTGTGTTTGTGTCTACGAATGTTTGTGAATCTGTACACGTGTCTTTGTGCAGATACAACAGAATTTTTATTTTTGAATGAACTATCCCATTAATATATCCTTTTTTATTCGTGATATCATGAAGACAGAATAGAAAATCTCCAGTTTATCAGATTTTTCTCCAAAGCCACTTGTAATCTCTCACACAAGTTTCTGAAGAAATTTTGACAAAGTCTCAAACTGTGCTCAGATTTGATAAGTCTGCAATCAAAAGTTTGAAATCTTCTTGAACTTATCAAACTATTCAGAGACAAACTTTATCTAAGTTGTACTACCAACAGTCGTTTTAAGACTCAATACTTGTGCTGTTTCTTTGTATTTATTTTCCCTATGGAAGTTTAGGAGAGACAAAGACATAACTGAGTCTATGAAAGAGTTACCTTGGAGCAAAAAAAAAAAAAAAAAAAAAATCATATATTCATGTCTAGTTTTATAATAATTTTCCCAGATTTACATTTTGGTCCTTTTTGTCCTCAAACTCTCAGAATTCTCCTTCATAGTGGCTTATACACATCACCAAAACATTTGTTTGCCAGCATCACCCATAAAACAACCCAAACTCTTTTTTTGTGTGTGCATTTACTGAAGAGTTGTAAATGGTCAGGTGGTCTGACACAGCTAAAGTCAGGTTTAGATGAGCGCCTGCCATACTGCTTTTCTCTGAGCTAAAAGCGAGAGACCCTGGCCTTCACAGCCTGAAGCCCACCAGCCCTTCCTTCGAGTTAGAGACCGAGCGATGGAGTGAGAGAAGTGTAAAGGGTGCTGTAGACCAGCAGTTAATTCCTGACTTGGAGTTGGAGGCACATTAGGGACTGACAGGGCCACACATCCCCCTGTAATTGATTGCAGGCCAGCGTAATGAGGTGACGGCTTACAACAGAGACGCCAACTCCCTCATTATCTTTACCCACTTTTTTAAGAGCAGAAAGAGAGAGAGAGAGAGAGACGGCAAAAGACAGAGAGAGAGAGACAGAGAGAAGGATGGAGAAAAAGAAACACTGAGACTAATAACCGAGCCCTGGCTCTAGAAGGTCATTAATTATTTATGTTGTTTTAATAAGTTTTAGATGGGGAGGGAGAGGTTCAGCGTGAGAGTTAGTCTTTCCCTTCTCCGTCTTTCTCTGTCCACACCTCAATTTCACCTGTTCTGTCATTCTGTCTTTTCCTATAGCCGTCTGTCCATTTCATACTGGGGTCTTTGTATCACAGGTACAATATCAGTCATTGCCAAAGCCTCGAGGGGACTTCAGGATGACATGTATCCACACTTGGAAAGAAAACGCTCTGTATTTCTGAAAGTGACAATGATAGGATATGATTATTGTATATGATATATGATTTTTTTTCTGCTTTTATTCTGTCATTGTGCTAATTAGCAAGGAGAATGTTTTTAAATTATTTATTTTTTGCATAGTGATCAACCTATATGGGTTTGCAATAGTCCAATGGCCGATATAATGCTGATATATAGGCTATAACAGAATTTTTTATCATTAAAGACTTTTTATGTATTATTAAATATATTATGACTTACATTTTTATATATTAAATTTAAAATATAAAAATATAAATATATAATAAATATAATATAATATAATATTAATTATGCATATATTATACAGTACAAAGACCTTTATATTTAAGTGTTGCAATATATCATATAATATAATATAATATTGCAACAAAAATTTAAATGGATGCCAATTATTTTTTTATTATGTATATTGTGTACTCCTATATATAAAATTATGAAATAGAAAATGTTTTTACTAAATAAACCCAAAATAATAAAAAAAAATGGAAAAGTAATTGTATGTTTATATAATGCAATATTATATTTGAGAATTAAAACATTTATTGGGTGAACAGAAAAATTGCCCCATAAAAAGTCAAAGATGCTGTCAATAGAGCTTAACTTGCATTTAACCCAGAATATTCCTTTAAAGTCTGCTGGTTACACTGGACTCTTTCAGTATCTGCCCCGCTAGTGCCTTTCCACTCGCCCCCGTTTTCCTGTCTGAGATCTCTATTCCACCCCGAGCCTTGTCATCTAAAAGCAGCTCTACCCCCCTCATCCCGCACACTTCCAAACACTGGGCTAGTCCTGCCTCGATCCGAAGGGAGCCGACCTGCTTTGAAGTGCTGCCGCTTTTCCAGGATGAGACCTGGAATCTCACATTCCCTGTCAACTCCTGCCCAGTGGCAGATGGAGAAGTCTAGACCTATGAGACTCTCCCATCACGTGCTCTTCTCTCCCCCTCCATGCCCTCATCTCTCTCTCTTTCTTCCCCTTGTTCCTTGACTCCGTGGGTTGTGCCGTTCCAGAACCGCCAAAGCGGGACGGGTTTCAGCCCACGATCCAGGCAGGATTCTCTACTTTCAGATGGTGACTGGGGCGGTGTATAAACACAGTACTCCTCTAATATCTGAGAAGAGCTTCACTTACAGCCCTTGTCTCCTGCTGTGTTTTAATTCAATCCTTATTGATCCATATCTCTCCTTCCAAGGACTCCAATATCATATGAATGGAGCTCAGGGATGGGTTCCCCATATTATTGTATTCCATGGCCATAAAGGGCATTAGCAGCCAACAGAGCAACCCAGATCAAGTATCAGTCGATACTAGCTAAAGAGAGCAGGCTTTCTCCCTTTCTCTCCATCTTTCTCGCCGGATTTCTCTCTTTCCTATCTCTATCTGGGCGTTTGCTGTAAGAGCGTTGATGGGGTTAAAGTATACAGAGTGATTATGTCATGAGGTAAAGTGAGGTTCTAAGAAATCGCTTGAGTTAGCACCATGTGTTTTTAAAGATATTGTTACTGTCTTATTAGAGAGAAATCAATGGCGTCTGCAGATGGCGGCCATTTATATAGCAGACGGGGCTTCTCTCGCCGCTTTTTCTCCCAGCATCCTTCTCTCCGCGCGCTCTGTGGGGCGGCAGCGGCGGAGGTTATCCTGTGGTTAATGTGACATGGCTGTCTGCGACCTTGCTGGTTGTTAACTGCCCGGATTATTATTGTGATAATGTGGCAATTAAAAGGAAAGCACTCCATCAAAATAGTGGGGCTTATGGTCCTGGAGATGAATGCATAGAGATTACCAGCCAGGGGAAATGCATTAAGACTGCAATCCATTTCGTACTGTAGCCCACCTCCAGCAGCGGAGGCTATTACGGCTCATCTTCATTGATATCTATTCCCGATCAATAGCGCCAGGCTGAGGTAAAAATACGAGTAAATCAACAAAGCTGGAGTTGGTCTTCAATATAAAGGAAGAAAAATCAAACATCATCTCTAATTGCACATCATACGTCTATACCGAGTGTCTTCTCTGAGCCCGCTTTTAGACTGGGCTAAATCACTCATTGGCGGCTGTTTATTTATAGCTGCTGAGTCACTCAATAAAAATTCTGTCTTTCTTTTTCAGATTTTTCCTGAAATTCTTCCTCAAGTGTAATCAGAACTGTTTGAAAAATGCAGGGAACCCCAGAGACATGAGGCGATTTCAGGTGAGAATACAAATGTGCGGACAAAAACAATGTGGTTACATGCACACAACCAGGGAGTAATCACACTTTGGTGTCTCCGTAGGTGGTGGTGTCCACCACAGTGAATGTGGACGGCCATGTCCTGGCCGTGTCAGATAACATGTTCGTCCACAACAACTCCAAACATGGGCGGAGGGCGCGACGCCTGGACCCTTCTGAAGGTAAGACGCAACCTTCACCAAAAAAGACATGTTTTTTAACTTTCTATTCATCAAAGAATCCTAGAAAAAGTTTCCACAACAGCACAATGGTTTTCAACATTTATAATAACTGAGCAGCAAATCAGCATATTAGAATGATTTCATGAGACACTGAAGACTGGAGTAAAAATTAAAATGTATTAAAATGGAAACGATCATTTTGTATATTGTAAAACTGTTGGGACTTTTTTACTGTATTTTTGATCAAATAAATGCAGCCTTGGTGAACATTAGAGACTATTCAAAAATAGAAATACATTCAAAAATCACCCCAAACTTTTGAATGGTAATGTAAGTTTGAGACCCCATTCATTATAATAAACAAGGAAAGCCAAACTTATTAGTGCTACTGTCAACTTCCTCGCCTAGTTCTCTGAGTACAGGTAGTCTCACATCTGTCTATCTGAAGGGGCTGCACTGGGTAATATCGCTTTGATATGAATTGATAAAAGTTTGCACAGAACATCACCTCCCAGCTGACCTCAGAACAGTTCCTGTATGTGGGAAAATATGTGATTAGCTCTGTGACTGTTTTGTGTGAAAACCGTCACTGTGGAATCACGCACTCCTGTGTCCCGATCGAGGAAAAGGAAAGTCACTGCTCTACTTTTAGTCACTCTTCAGTAGTTCTCCAAAGACCAGAACATGAAGAGGAAGTCACTGATGGCGATGCATTGTGGGAGTTGTGCAGGCTTTCATCTTTAACACAATAGAATACCCATGCAGATATTGTAAAAAGGAACAGCTGTTCCGTTAACACCCCAACAGGTGAATGCAAATTACGCCCAAAGGTTGTTTACTTTCATCTATTCATTTACACATTTATCAAAATTCCAGAATTTTTTATTTATGCAACAAAGAGAACAATCAAAAGCCTAAAGATTGGGAACTTTGCCTTCCCATAATGCCGTTCGAGTAAAGTGGCCGTTGGTGTACAGCACGATATGCAGTAATGTGGTCTGAAGTTGTACCAAGGGTTTGCCTGTTAGTTCACCAAGCTGCGACCAATCAATTCCCTTCCATAGCCAGTGGAGACTGGGCCAGTCGTTCAGTCAGCCTGTCTGTCTCCATACCGCCTGCTCAAAGACGGATTTACGATAAAAGACCAAAAAAAAATCTTAATGGTTTTATTGAGCTGAGTGATGCACAGACACCAAAGGAAAAAAAAAAATCAAATGAGCTTTTACAGTCATCGGACTTCCTGTTTATCAGGTTTTCTTTTGTTTTGCATTGAGAGTATGTGGAGAGTAGAGTAAAACACTGGTAAATGGTCATTTGTTTAATGATAATGTTTCCCAAATGTTGCATGAACGTTGACACCGACCCGCTCTAACCTAGTGCTTGTGTTATGATCTTGTTTTCCGAAGCAGCCACTCCATGCATTAAGGCCATCAGCCCTAGTGAAGGATGGACGACTGGGGGGGCGACCGTCATTATTATTGGGGACAACTTCTTTGACGGGTTACAAGTGGTCTTTGGCACGATGCTGGTTTGGAGTGAGGTAAGTTGATTACCTCAAAAAACCGTTGATTTTGCTACTTCCGCTTTGCTACCTGCTGTGAGCTGTGCATTTGTTTGCGTCGTGGCTGTCTAAGCCTCGTATTAGCTTCATATTTTTCCGTATTTCTCTCTTTTATTCTGTTCTGCAACATCATTTAACTCATAATTACAACTCGGACTGTTGGTCGCAGAGCGAGACACCGCTTCACTGCTGCTCGCCCTGCGATCGACTGATTTTGTCAGCCTCGTTGCCTGCTGTGCGCTTGTCTGCGTCGTGGCTGTCTAGCCTCGTATTAGACGCGTCTCAAGCCATTATACGGCTGGAACCGCAAATACGGTAAGAACATCGGTTGTTGGTCGTAGAGCGAGACACTGCTTCACTGCTGCTCGCCCTGCGATCGACTGATTTATCCGCCTCGCTGTCTGCCGTGAGTTTGTTTGTCTGCGTCGTGGCTGTCTAAGCCTCGTATTAGGTTCGTATTTCCTTGTGTTTTTCCGTATTTCCTCCTTTTATTCTGTAATTATAACTAGGACTGTTGAACAGACGCGTCTCAAGCCGTTACCCAACACCACTAACCACTAAGTTGCTAACTTACTGTCCATCTGTTAAAATGGCGAATATATCAGGTGTATGTTATCTACCTTTTTGTGCAGATGAGAACAAATCTGAGTTGCTCGCGGTGCAGTCTGAATTAGAAGCTGTAGAAAAGCAGATCCGTGACCTTCTAGATAGACAAACTGAGCTGAGAGACCGGCGTTTAGCTCTTGAAACATCACGCGCTGATGCACACGGATCAGTGATTAACGTTAGTAACCCGCTGACGCCGACCTCGTCTACTCCGTCCGTTTCTCAGCACTGGTCCCGAACGTCCAGGTCACGATCAGCCATGGTTTCATTCACTCCGGCTTCAACACACCACCACGAAGCCTGGGTGGTTCCGCGGAAGCCGCGAGCCAGGACAAGAATCTTTTCGCCCCTCCCGGTTTTCGAGATCTCCACTCAGAACCGCTTCTCCCCTCTTCGTGAAACGGAACGCGATGCTGTGATCATCGGCGATTCCACCGTCCGACACGTCCATGCTACGTTAGGTAAAAGTAAGGTGCACAGTCACTGCTTTCCTGGTGCTCGTGTTCTCGATATAACTGCGCGGGTAACTGAGATCTTGAACGGTGACGAGCGCGTCGGAGCTGTTGTGCTGCACGCGGGATCTAACGACACTAGGCTGCGACAGACGGAGGTTCTGAAGAAAGACTTCAGGAGCCTTATCGATACGGTACGCTGCACATCGCCTGAAACATCGATTATTGTGTCTGGACCGCTTCCTACGTACCGACGAGGGCATGAAAAGTTCAGTAGATTATTCGCGCTTAATGAATGGTTATTGTCATGGTGCAATGAGCAGAAACTGCTCTTTGTAAATAATTGGAATCTGTTTTGGGAGCGACCGAGGCTCTTCCGCGCTGATGGCTTACACCCAAGCAGCGCGCGCTCCCACACGCGCATCCGCGCTTGTGGTAGGGCAACCAAGTACTGAGGGCACAATAAATAGCCTATGAAAAATCAATCATTAAACTCTTGTTATAATCGATTCAGCGCGTTCTCATCTTCAATCCGCAGCGGCGAGCAGAGAGCAGAGCACGTCAGGAAGAAGGACAGCTGGAGTGTGTGTTCATTTAGCCCATTGGTCTGTCACTGCTCGTCAATGTCAGAATATTTGAGATGACCAATCAAATCAAAGTAGTAGGCGGGTTTATGTTCACAGACGCTGAGCGCGAATTTTAAACAGTGCAATCGACACTTCAGTGTACGGTCAAGTGCGATTAGATGTAAGTAGCTAAATAATTCATATATTTGACAGTTTTTTAGGTCATAATGTTAAACTAATGACAAAATAATTAGCAAACTATTATAGTTTTGTCTATTTTCACATTTTGAAACTGAAAATAGCTTGTTACATGTAGCCTAGTGTAATAGTTTGGTCTGTCATTGTGGGACAGAAACATTACAAAGCCGTTTCATTTCATCATGTTGCAAGGATTAAAAATGAATGTGTACATTGAGGAATAAATACAATTGTGCTTTAGTAAATTAAAAAAGCCACTTAGAGGGGAATAGACAGGGCAAGATAAAAACAAGAGAATAAGAGTGTGATGTGATGAGGAGAAAATAATCAGCTGCCCACTGACATGGTTTTAAAGCTGTTGTTATCGAATTTTTTTGTTGTTTTTATTGCTTCACACATCTTAAAAGCAATCTGTAGTTCAGAGAAATCCAAAATTTTCTCGGGAAGCCCCGAACCCCCTGACTAACCTGCCTCAAATTCGGGACCACGTGATTATAAAACCATGCATTGCATTTGTAAAGAAACTAGTTAATGTAAGCATTGACCCTAAACTAGAGTGTACTTTTTATTTTTATTTTTTATAATCATACCTCATGAAAATCCTCAGGAATTTTCAATTTCCTCAAATGAAATCGGGGGGGGGGGCGGGGGGGGGGTGAGAGTATTAAAGATCTATGCTTAGGGCACCAAAATGGCTAGCAGCGGCACTGCACCAAGTGAATAGGCAGATCTTTGTCAGATAACATCTCAGATGTTAAATACGTTTGACTAGTAACCAAAATCCAAATCACAGTCTTACTGCACCAATTAATTGATATTAACTAGTGTAGAAATTGCATAGAAACTGTGTCTATTCCTCGTTTACTAAGATCAAATAATAAATCTACTGCGGGATCTAGAAAAAATCTAATTGTTATTAAAACAAAAACTCTCGCTATTAGTGAACAAAAACAATTTCTAAAGCTAGGTCTTCTAAACATTAGATCACTCACACCTAAGGCGGTTATTGTAAATGAAATGGTCACAGATAATAATTTCGATGTTCTGTGCCTTACTGAAACCTGGCTTAAACCAAATGATTATTTCGGTCTAAATGAGTCTACTCCGCCAGGATACTGTTATAAGCATGAGCCCCGTCTGATCGGTCGTGGCGGCGGTGTTGCAACAATCTATAGAGATATTCTCAATGTTACTCAGAAAACTTGTCATAGGTTTAATTCGTTTGAAGTACTTGTGCTAAATGTTACGCTGTTAGATGTAAGAAAAAAATCCCTATTATCTCTAGCATTGGCTACCGTATATCGACCTCCAGGGCCTTACGCCGATTTTCTAAAAGAGTTTGCTGACTTTCTATCAGATCTTTTGGTCAACGTCGATAAAGCATTAATTGTTGGAGATTTTAACATACACGTAGATAATTTAAATGATGCGTTAGGGGCTGCGTTTACAGAGTTATTAAACTCCTTCGGGGTCAAGCAAAACGTCACCGGACCAACTCATCGTCTTAATCATACACTCGATTTAATTATATCATATGGAACCGATCCAACCGATATAGATATCATTCCACTAAGTGATGATGTCACTGACCATTACATGGTAACTTGCATACTACGTACTGCTGTATTATGTCATGCTGCGCCACGTTATCGACCAGGTAGAACAATTCTTCCATCCACCATAGATAATTTCTCAAATAGCTTATCTGATCTGTCTCAGCTGCTGCCTGAACCCAAACAAACAGATGAACTAGACGAATTAACTAGCACTATGAGCACCATTCTCTCTAGAACATTGGATATGGTTGCACCCATTCGATTAAAAAAGGTCAGAGAAAAAAGTATAGCACCATGGTACAATAATACTACTATGTTTTAAAGAGAGAAACCCGTAATTTAGAGCGTAAATGGAAAAAAACTAATTTAGAGGTCTTTAGAATCGCGTGGAAAGACAGTATGTCACGTTATAAAAAGGCCCTTAAAACGGCCAGGGCTGAGCACCTCAGCAAATTAATAGAAAACAACCAAAATAATCCAAGGTTTTTATTTAATACCGTGGCTAGACTAACAAATAAACAGAAGTCGTCTGAACAAAATACCTTGTTACAGTTCAGTAGTAATGATTTCATGAACTTTTTCACCGAGAAAATTGAAAGCATCAGAATCAAAATCGTTAACGTTCAATCTTTGCTCGCGCCTTATAATTCAGCCGCAATTATCACCCCGCAAGAACAATTACAATGCTTTACAACCATAGAACAAAAAGAGTTAAATAAACTTATCACTTCATCTAAAACAACAACATGTTTATTAGATCCTATACCAACTAAACTACTGAAAGAAGTATTACCTATAGTGGAAGAGCCTCTTCTCAATATTATTAATTCGTCTTTATCTTTAGGTCATGTTCCAAGAGCATTCAAGCTGGCAGTTATAAAACCTCTTATTAAGAAACCACAATTAGATCCAAATAACCTAGCAAATTACAGACCCATTTCGAATCTTCCATTTATGTCAAAAATATTAGAAAAAGTTGTGTCCGCTCAACTCGGCTCTTTCTTGCAAGAAAACGACATCTATGAAAAGTTTCAGTCTGGATTCAGGCCACATCATAGCACTGAAACTGCGCTTGTTAGAATCATAAATGATCTACTTTTAGCTTCGGACCAAGGCTGTATCTCAGTACTAGTTTTACTTGATCTTAGTGCTGCGTTCGATACTATAGATCACACAATACTCTTAGATCGACTACAAAATTACACTGGTGTTCAAGGACAAGCATTAAGCTGGTTCAGGTCATACTTATCTGACCGCTTCCATTTCGTCTACTTAAATGGAGAAAAATCGATCATGACTTCGGCAAACCATGGAGTGCCGCAGGGATCTGTGTTAGGCCCTTTATTATTCTCAATATATATGCTGCCACTTGGTAATATTCTAAGGAAACATGGAATTAGTTTCCATTGCTATGCTGATGACACTCAAATATATATTTCATCACGGCCAGATGAATACGCTAAATTATCCAAATTGACAGATTGTGTTAAAGATATAAAAGATTGGATGACGCGTAACTTTCTTTTATTAAATCCAGATAAGACAGAGGTAATACTTATCGGTTCTAAAAACCGTCTACAAAACCTCTCACAACACAACTTTAACATAGTAGGATGCCCTGTTACTTTATCCGCTACAGTAAAAGACCTGGGTGTTATATTAGACTGCAACCTGTCTTTTGAAAAGCATATTTCATATGTTACAAAAACTGCCTTTTTCCACCTTAGAAACATTGCTAAGCTACGTAATATGCTATCTGTTTCTGATGCAGAAAAGTTAGTTCATGCATTCATGACCTCGAGACTAGATTACTGTAATGCTTTATTAGCTGGTTGTCCTGCATCCCCAATAAACAAGCTACAGTTAGTCCAAAATGCAGCCGCTAGAGTTCTTACTAGATCAAGAAAATATGATCATATAACACCAGTTTTATCATCACTTCATTGGTTACCTATAAAGTTCCGTATTAATTACAAGGTATTGCTTTTGACCTATAAAGCTCTAAATGGTTTAGCTCCAGTCTATTTAACGGATCTTCTATCGCCTTACAATCCATCGCGCTCTTTAAGATCACTAAATTCGAGGCTTCTGGTCATTCCTAGGATATCCAGATCCACCAAAGGAGGGAGAGCATTTTCACATCTAGCTCCGAAGCTCTGGAATAGCCTTCCTGATATTGTTCGTTGCTCAGACTCGCTCTCCCAGTTTAAAACTAGACTAAAGACGCATCTATTTAGCCAGGCATTCATATAAATTTTTATCTTACAGTTACTGTAAATTCGGCCTCTAGTTCATAAACGCCAGAGGAGAACTGGCCCCGACTGAGCCTGGGTTCTCCCAAGGTTTTTTTTTCTCCATTGGGTGATCTGATGGAGTTTTAGGACACCATTGGGTCACTTGATGGAGTTTTTCGGTTCCTTGCCACTGTTGCCTTTGTCTTGCTCAGTTGGGGATATTCAAATTAATTAAACAATCATACCATTGATCAGCTCTACCAAACTTGGATGTCCTTTTTGGATGTCCAGTAATAAACAAACATTGTTGAGTTGTTTTGATTTATACTGTAAAGCAGCTTTGATACAATCTGTATTGTGAAAAGCGCTATATAAATATATTTGACTTGACTTGACTTAAGTTATGAAAAAACTTTTGAAGGATAATTATTTTATTTTATTTATTTAGTTATTTAACTTTTTAAGCCAAACCCTTTTACTATTAAACATTTAATTATTCTTTAAATATTTCTTTATTATATTTCTTTATTACCTTTCTATTTCTTCAAAAGAATACAGTGCTTTTTGACTTGGTACTGGTACTGCACATGGGTTTAAATAAATCAAATGTGTTTCAATAATGTAAACACTCTTACATGTAATGTTTAATATTACATAAAACTTTAGATTTCAAGTTTGAGAGATAAAAACCACAGCACAACAGATCCCACTATATGATTACAATCTATAACTGTGTCCTTGAGTAACGAATCACTGTTTAGTTTGAGCATTAACTGTGTTAACATTGGAGACAATGCTGTGTATTGAGTGCTGACCACTGAACGTGTGCTCTGAATGCTTCTAGCTCATCACACCTCACGCGATTCGGGTGCAGACGCCCCCTAGACACATCCCTGGGGTCGTGGAGGTCACACTCTCTTACAAGTCCAAGCAATTCTGCAAAGGAGCTCCGGGACGCTTCGTCTACACAGGTATACAACACTTTGCAACTGCCTGGAGCCATTGCAAGCATCTCCGGCATCAGAATACATTTCTGTCATCTTTCTCAGAGGTCGATTTTTGCATGTGTTCTTTGTCCATTTTATCGAGTTCCTGCCTTTTGTTAGCTTAAAATACTAGGGCTTGTATGCTTTGCTCCCCGTAAAGACGCTTTCCCATGATGGCATACTGTTAGCAGGTCATTCTTGACTCCACACAAGCGGTCATGTCTTTACTTTTGGCTGATGTCCGTCCTCCTGTGTCCAACAGGCAGGACGAGTATCATTTAGTCAAATCAATGCTTTTCATACGCTTATTCCATCAGAATAATCCAGATGCCAGTCAAAGTAGGCGAAAGGTCAGATCTAGGACTGTTTGGTGTGATAAGAAAATGTCACAGCGACGGCCATAAAAGAGAAAGAAAGAGAGACCTGTGTTCAGGCTTTCTGTTATACATCAGCTTTATCTCAGTGTATTTCCCACGTTCTTTGTTCAAAGCGCCTCTCATTCAGATGCATTTGCCATGTAAGCAGCAAAAAGAGACAACTTTACAATAGAGAGGACAGCCCTGTCTTACCTTCGACCATTCCTTTGCAATGCTAATGTCTGCCGGACCGACGAGATGAGTTGACTGACAGCTGTTCACAGCGTCTGCATTGTGAATAGCTTGAATTTTTCTTAAAGTTCAAAAGAATATTCTCAGTGCAATGAAAGCCTGTTGCAAATTGTAAAGATGAATGAAAAAGGACCTGTGGAATATCTCTGAATCAGAAAGCAGAGACAAAAGTAAATGTAAGGTCATACAAGATAGAGAACAATGCAATGAGAATATATACACGCACAAATTATATATTTCCCTATAATAAATAATAATAAATATATATATATATATATATATATATATATATATATATATATATATATATATATATATATAATACAAAAACTACATTATATATTTTTTACACGCACGCACGCACACACACACACACAAATGTATATACATTGTGTTTGTTTATATATATATATATATATATATATATATATATATATATATATATATTCATTTATTTATTTAGTATATATTTAATACTATCTTCAATATTAATATAATTTCTTTGTTATTACATATATATAGATATATAAATAAATACATAGACTATACATACACTTTTTTATATAGCAATTCCTATAAGAATATAGTTTGGAGACTGAGTGCCTAATCTTTCTGTGTCTCAAAATCATTTTCATTGTACGCTGCAAATTAGATTCACACATACATATTTTAGTTTGTGGATGCACTGACATACATCCAGCAACTTATTTACTGTGCCAGAGATGTGTGATATTCATGAATGTGAAATGAAGCGGGCTTTTAAATACTAAATAGGCAGACTGTACATAATTGAAGAGGAATGAGAGTGCATCTAACCTCAGTGATGTCTTTCCCACCAGAGATTTCCCATAAGCCCCAGTGAGCTCAACTTTACACAGCATTCCAGCAAAAAAAAAAAAAAAAACTCACTTACTCCTTATCATCAGACACTTCCAAATGAACACAAGCCAGCAGTGGCGGTTCTAGACCATTTCAACTGGGGGGGCCAAGCTGGGGCCAGTTGTACGGTTAGAGGGGCCAGTTACATTTAGACTGCAGGCATTAGCAGGCAAAATACCATTTTTATAATCATTCAACAATGTATTTGCATTTCCATTATATTTTACATTTGCATTACATAATCAGTATTAGCCAAATTTAAGGCTTTTTAAGACCTGAAGAAATCAAAATACCGTACATTAGGGGTGTGCAATATTGACAAAAAATATATATCAATATTTTCAATGTTTTGTTGATAATAATTAGATGATATTTTATTTTGTATTTTTGTGGTGGTGCCATGGCTTGTTTAGGCCTGTGTTGACAGCTGACTCACGAAGATATTCATATATTTCATATTATATGCAGTGGTCAGTTCACAGCAGTGACAGAAATTAAGGGCAATATTTGCCACCTTGAATTGATTTCCAGGGGCATTTTCACCTATATATGGACATTTTTTTCTAAACTTATTTAGAGTTATGCATCAACTTTTATGTCAAATACTAACATTAAAATTAATTATACAGTAATTATACTTATTTATACAATAATACTTTATTATACAATAATTATACAGTACCACTGTTACCAGTCAAATTAATTAATTCAATCAAAATCCTTTGCAGTGCAGAGGTGCCACAGAAGCGACATTAATATATTTGCACTTTATTTACAAATAAAGCTATGAGATTTTTTTTAAAATCAATATTTAAATATGAAATGATTTCTAATTTTAACGTTTTAATTAAAGGATAGCCTAGGGATAGGCCTACTCTTTTTGGAAATAGGCTCATTTTACAACTCCCTCAGAGTTAAACAGTTGGGTTTTACCGTTTTCGAATCCATTCAGACGATTTTCTGTCTTTCTGATATTTAGAAGAATATCAGTAACTAGACAGTTTCTGGTCTCATTGACTTCCATAGTAGGAAAAAATATATAGGCCTACTATGGAAGTCAATGGGACCAGAAGCTGTCTGGTTACTGTTATTCTTCTAAATATCAGAAAATCGTCTGAATGGATTCGAAAACGGTAAAACTCAACTGTTTAACTCTGGGGGAGTTGTAAAATTAGCCTATTTCCAAAAAAAGTGGAGTATCCCTTTAAATATCAAACTAAAAGCGCAACCGATTGTTCAAATGGCTGATTCATTCGGGAAAGAAGCCAGCTAATCGTTCAAAACGCGGATTTCAGTCAAGAAATCATGGCTGTGTTGCATTGAGACTCTGCTACGGTTTCATTTTGAAATTCTAGGGAATAAAGGGAAAACAAACAATATTGACAATATTGTGTCTAAAAAGTAATTCCCAATGCTTATTGTTAATTTAACTGTTGTATAACAAATATCACAGTTGCAATTGTGCACGGGAAAACGGCACTCTTGCTGATGTGATATTCTAATATAAGAAAATAATATGATATAAATATAAGACAAAAACTAATTTGGGGACATGCCTAACTGCTCACAGCAGTGAAAGGACGACAAACAAATGCGATGCCAGCACACAGTGCCTCATACATAGTTAAAACAATGATTACAATATCATAATAGACAATACACATCGCACAGCCCATACTCACACATAAAGAATGAACTTACAACTGAACTGACATTTACCAACTTTCTCCTCCTCTCCTCTCTCGCGTGCAGGAGACAGACGTTATTCTGCCGCGATTCCCGCGAATGTGATGCGAATTGTCACGCGAACAAGCAAATCCACAAAGATAGAATAATAAAAAATAATACGTACAACGATAGCAAAAAACAGTTTTGTAAAAATTATTTCACACTCCACATTTAGGGGGGCCACAAGGGGGGCCAAGCTTGTTGTCACAGGGGCACTGGCCCCCCCTGGCCACCCCCTAGAACCGCCACTGCAAGCCAGTTTGAATATTTTGAAAGAGATACATTTAGGTCATCAGAAATTAAGCGTTCAGGCCTTAGGGATTGGGAGGGGGATACGTACATTGGCAAAGGAAACTGGCATCTCTGTGCAGACACACATTATTTTTATCATATTCCTTTTATCTGCTTTTCATTAGCAGTAATGGACCCCAGAAATGCATCAAAGACGGTCAATGTGCCCATTCCACTGATTATAGGTTGACTGTCTTATCTTAGCTTGAGTGCAAAGCCAGAGCACAGTGTTCAGAGCATGTCTTCTCTGATACCACTGCCGTAACACGGCCATCACAGGACGTGATCTCACAGCATCTGGGGCTGGTAAAGATATAGTTCAACTCTCTTCACCGGGGCTTGGTACAATTCAGAATTTAATACATTCGAATTTATCAGTTCGGATTTTGTCACATGGAATTTTTTATTTAAATTGAACATGCCCTACACAGGATCTTATATTGGAATAAAAGGAAAAGGGTTTTACTTTCCAGTTAACAGAAATTTAAAAAAAAAATGTAATTGCAATTCTGTATCCTGTTTCCTACCACAGTTCAAATTGAAATTCTGTTATTTAATTGCTATTAAAGGGTTTATCTGAATATCACACATCTCTACTCAGCACCTGCTGGCTCTGGCTTTACCATGTCTAGCTCTACAGGGAAAGATTTGCTCTGTCCAAATTCCCTGAAAGCATTTCATGTGTGGCATCATGGGCTAGTTAGGACATCATTCTTGTTAGATTAGCAGAATGTTAAGTCCATTCTCACTTCCAGTGTTGCAGCTGGTACCTGATAACTATTACGGCTCTGTTGCTTTCTCACATTTACTCTGTTCTCTCTTGCTCTCCCTTCGGAGAGATCTTCACTCTTATTCTGTTAGTTCTGCTTTCTGCCTGCATGCATCATTAAGTCCTTCAGTCCACCAGCTCATGTCTCTCTCTCTCTCTGTCTGTCTCTCAGGGGGTTAAGACTCCCCAGGTGTTGGGTTAGAGGAAGGAGGGCGAGATGAGTGTGAAGAGCCTGAGGGTATTGACTTTCCTGGGAAAACACAGCTCTCTAAAATCAGTAGCCAAATACTGCAATAACTCAACAGCCATTGATCCTCTTTCCCCTACGGCCACATTGATCTATACATTACAAGCTCTGAGACTGGCGGCATGGATCCAGCCTACGCTAACACCACCCTCCCAATAGCCAGTAACTTACTGCCTCTGCCATTATAATCATAATAATAATACATGTGACCAGAAGTGATGTACAGTTAAGCGACAGCACATCGCGCCCCTGGTTTGCAAGCGTTCAAGCTGTTTTTGGGGCATCAAAAAGTCAGCATTTGACTCTTGCCTTTTGGGTATACCATTTTATTTGATTGCATCAGTCAAGGAGATCCACCAGAAATAAAACTTGTATCTGAAACATCCTCTCAACTTCCTGAAAGGGGAGGGCGTATATTCCCTTAGAGATGCTGCATGCATTCCAAGCAATTGCACAATATCCTAGAAACAGAGGCTGAGAGGATACTGGAGGTGCGGGACTGTTAATATGAAGAGCGCTGCTCTCCTGGGTGCCCATGTGCCTGTCAGAACTTGCCTGATGCTTTTCAGGCTGACAGCCTTTGGCATTGCACACAAGAGCTGTAGAATCTTTGCTGGGTGAGACCTTTTGTTTAAAAGATTCAGGGGTCACTTAAATAGGGTGCTGTGTTACAGAATGGGCAGGGACTGGGTGTACTACCTCCCCGACCAACTGCTCAACCCATTCCCGGAACCTCATTTCAGCTTGTTTGAGCATCAATTGTAGAAAAGGGGTTGTTTTTTAAGCTAATGGATGTCAGGGGGTTGTAGGTTAGGCTGGCGCGGTCCCAAAGGTTTAGGAAGGGTGTATATGTTTTTTTGTGTGGCTCTAAAGGCACAGACTTCATACGTTATGCTATTCCCAGAAGTGAATGTAAAACTTACTTTAGGTTCATATTGTGTTACTGTATATTGACTTGTTGCTCTGTTAATGGGATAGTTCACCCAAAAAATACCCAAACCTCTATGGCTTTCTTTCTTCTGTGGAACACAAAAGTAGATCTTTTGAAAAATGTCTCTGTGCTTGGTTTGTCCAATAAGTCAATGAGATCCAATGTTGTTCTTTTGTTGAAACAGTTAACAGTTAAAACATTCTTGAGAATATCTTCAGGTTTGAAACAACATGAGGAGGAGACTAAGAGAATTGTTGCGAGGAAGAGACCAAGGGAATCGTTGTAAGGGTGGGATTGGATGTCAAAGCTACACAACAAAGATTTTCTCAATCTAGCTATGTAATTGCCACAGCCTGGGGCCCGTAGAGTTGATTGGAAAACCAAGGAGCACCCAGCTGGTATGAAACTTAAAATCATGGGCTGGATTTGGAACCTGCTCGCTGTGTTCTCACATCAGCCAGAGGTTCTGGCGCCATTCACTACATAAGCTCTTTAATACTGGCACTAAAGCTTAATGGCACAGGCTCTGTGGATGCAGTGGCTGATGTTTCTCAAAAACCATTCCCACAGCCTGAGCTCAGAGAGGGACCAGGAGCAGTTCACTTGTTGCACAAGCCATGGAACAATGGGCCACTTTGTTACCTTTTCATCCTCGGAGCGGGCAGATGGAACACATTAGCTGAACGTTCCACTGGATGAGCTCTGCAGGGCTGCCGAGCACGTAGAACAGGACCCGGCATGATGTCATCATTTCGTTCAGTTGTTTCACAGCTTGGACGCCGATGTGTTTGTGAGTCTCGCACTAGGAGGTGGTCTGTCAGCAGTATTCTGACTGTGGCATATACTGGTGAGATACTTTGACAGTAGCTGAAGTACAGCCTTTTAGTGGAATCCAGAACCAGGCTATTGGCATGTGGTAAATTATGTAATGTCCAATTTCAAATGTTAGAAAAGCAGAAACATCATAATATTTTTTCTTTTTTTCTAATTTTTTTCTAATTTTTTTCATATTTTTGTTTTTGACAAAATGATAAGGCTGTGCTGAAACAACCATACAGTATATTGATATACACATACCACAATGATGTTTCTCATAATATTTCATTGATACTTTAAGACTTTAAATCAATATTTGTTGTTGATGCAGCAAAATAAATGCTCGGAATGGAAACAGGAAATTATTATTTAAATTTATAATTATTATTTATTATATATTTTTAATACAAAATAATTAAATTGTATAATTATTTTTTAATAATTTATAATTATTTGTAATAATAATTTAAAATATTTAAATAATTTTGTATTTTTAGAATATTGCTCTTTAACTCTGTAGACATAAAAATATAATTTTTGGTAATATCACAAATTTTTACGCTATAAAATGCTTCTTTGACATTAAAACTACGAATTTTTTATACAATCTTCCACTTTTTTGTCCAATTTTTTCTCTTTTAGTGAAAACTAAAAGTTTATTTTATTGTATTCTTAATTGTATTCATAATTGTATTCACTTTTGGTGGCCAAAATGTTGGTGCATTTATATATATTTATTTTTGCATTTCCTACAGTTTTCAATAATGAAGAAAAAGGTAATCTAAATACGCATAAACTCGGAGACTATGTTTCTCAGTGTAGTCAAAACCACTCTGAGGATCAGAGAGATTGAAACTGTATTGATATTGAATCAGGACACACGTATTTTGATGTATATTGTATTGTGATGTAGTTGGCTGTTCTCAGCCTTTTAATACACAGCATTAACTCTCAGGCCCTGTTTACACCTGGTATAAAGATGCATAACCTCGATCAGATCATAAATAGATGAGGCAGACATATACCCTTTTACACCAGGTGTTTTAAGCAGTGTCTTTTGTCCACTTTTAACCACTTCTGTCCTGATTTCTTGGAGGGGTGAGTCTATGAGTGGGTAAATGTGTTTTTTTTCCCCAGATCTTTCGATCTAATGGACCACATAAGCTCGAAAATTTTGTTGGAAAAACATACAGAGAGCATAAGCTTTCGTTTCTGCCTTGATAGCCTTAGGACCACTCTGATAGCCTTAGGACCACTCTGAACGCTGCGAGAGTGCGTGCTAGAAATCAGGAATGGTGAGAGAACATGCTTGGTACATTTTTTATTTTTAAACCAAACTTGGGTCTCCAGTCAAAGTTTAAATCTCATCTGGCTAGCGCGCTTCCCATAATGTTTACTTATTAGGTGAGTAGGCGGTCATTTGTGACTGTTTGAATGCATTTGACCACACAAGCATTTAAGGCCCCATCCACACTACTACGTTTTCGTTTAAAAACGGAGACTTTTTGCTACGTTTGCACCTCCCGTCTAGCCTGACTACGTCAGACTTCCTACTTCCGCTAATTTCATTTCACTCCTGTAGTCAGTCTGAGATAGCAGCCTATCTTTCTGTTTTCCACCGGCCTGAAAACAGCCGGCCAATCAACGAACAGAAGGCGGGCTGAAAGCCGTGACGTAGTCGCTAAGCGCCGAGTTTAAGAGTTAGGTCAGAGAAATCGAAAACGACTGCGGATAGGGAGACGCGGATGCAATTCGCTCTGTTGTGGAGAATATTCCCGGCATTAGCAAACTGAAGCCCGAACAAGAAGAGTGTGTATTAAACATTTTGAATGGAGGTGAAGTTGTGGCCCTACTCCCTTTGGGAAAAGTTTAATTGATCAACTATTGCCGATCGTCAGCGAGAAACTGGGGAGCCTTTTGACAGGTCAGTGTCTCCTTTCTTTTCCAGGTCTTAAATACCGTAAAACTTCAAATAATAGCCCAGGCTTTTATTTGTCCAAATCATCTAACTGCACCGGCTTGTATTTGAGACAGGTGTCTATATGAGACAGGCCTTTATAATTTAGTGTTGAGATGTTGTTCCTAGAGTCTCTAATTTCTAAAAATCTCCAAATGCTCCACATGAAACTGCGGTCTTCCGATCTTTTACTATCTAGTCGATTGATTTTGATTAATATTTGCGAGGGAGAGAGAGCAAGACCGCGCTCGTGTTGTTTGAAGACCTGAGAGTGCGCGCGCGGCCGGGGCTCTCTCTCTCTCTCTCTCTCTCTCTCTCTGCTCGCTTGCATTGTATATGTCTATGGCTTGCGCCCTGTCAAAGCGCAGCAGTCATTCTATTACATCACTCACCGATCAAAAAAGTCGTTCACAGCCATGTTCACTCCGGTATTTCGCTCGCATCATCAAGTGTTTACAGGAGGTGGAAGTTCGATCATAGATTTGAGTTCGATGCATGATGTCTGTGGTTCGTTGCGGCTGTGTCAGCGCATAACATACGTCATAAATAAACTTATCTGATTGGCTTACGGTTAACCAATGATTTTAAACTTCAGAAATCGCCCCCTAGCGAGAGAGAAAACACTTCTCTATTATGCTATGCCAGACTCTGTCTACGAAGCAAAGTGAAGTAGCAGAGTCTGGTATTACCAGGCTACCTCCCGTCCACACTAAAACGGCAAAAACGAAGACCTAAAACGGAGAAGTTTAGAAACGCTGCAGACCCGTTTTGCGTTTTGAATCTCGGGAAGAACCAGCGCATGCGGGATAATTTTATCAATGAAGTTGTGGTTCCTGAGTAATGGTGTTTACACCGGCACGCGCATGCCCAGTGTCGGTGAATGGTCACGTGATGCGCGTTTTCAGTCGTTTTTGTGTGGACTGAGATCGCAGCTAAAACGCTGGTGTGGACGGAGATCGTATTCGTTTTAATTCTCCGTTTCTAAACTAAAACGCAGTAGTGTGGATGGGGCCTTACACCACAACAGCAATCTAATGCGTTTTCTACTATCTCTGGAAGTGGTCCAAAGTGGACAAGCTCAAAATGTTTTAAACCTTGTCTACACCTGTATCTAGTCCCGTTCACTTGTGATCCGATCGACTAAAACACATCTTAATACCAGTTGTAAACAGGGCCTCAGATATGTGGAAATGTGTGTGCTTTGCAGTGACTTGAATGTAGTGAAGCAGAAGTGACATTAACACACCAAGCTCCTTCTGTTTCCCCTACTCTCTCTCTTTCTCCTCGGAGAACGAACAGTGATGCAGCCATGCTGATTACCGCTCGCATCCGTTTGCCTTGCCAGCTAGATATGTTAATCATCTGTTAGGTAATTGCCTCTGTAGCGCCTTGATTAAGTTGAGTGACACGTCAAGGAAGTGTGCTTCAAAGCCATACTTCCCCCACCTGAGGAGCCTGTTATTATTTTGGAGTCGCAGCCTAAAGTGTCCCCCCATGAAATCACTAATTATCTAACATTGGTTCCACTGGTCTCCTCTTTAAGAGAAAAGAGATTCCTTTGATAGTGATATGAGTCTCGGCTCTGTAGAGAAATGACACGTCCCCCTGGTGAAGAAAAACCCTCCTCAGCTCATCAAATGTTCAACCTACTCCTATTTTAATCCACTGATCTTATTTCCCATCTTGTGCATGCATACAGAATGACTGACACCCGTGAAGTGATAAAGCACTTGGGCTTTCGGGACATCTTGTTGCTCCCTTACTGTAACGTCAGACCAAATGTGAGAATCATTTGTTGATTATTATCTGCTCCTAAAAATCCAGACAGTGTTTCATAGTGCGGTGTCACACAGGGGTAAACCAAGGTTAGCTCGGCTTTCGTAATTGCTGCCATAACAGCGAAGCATGTTCAAGTCGTAATTAAAAGTGTGTGGTTTTTAGTGCGAGCGAGTCTGTGTTGTCTGCGTGTTTGAAGAGGCTGGGGTGGGTTTTTCTTCATCTTCCCTGGTGGCTCTCCACTTTAAAGCAGCCTTGCCTCTACTGTCAATCACAGTTTAAAGTTCATGAAATTTCTATGAGGATCGATCCAGGGAGGAGGAGGTGGTGGGAGTGTTTGGGGGTTGCAGGGGTTAGGGATGGGGGAGCGGGCCGTAATGATTGATCAGAATCTCACTTCTTGTTTTATTCCTTCAGAATAGTGCAAAGAAGCGCATTCTGATTTTTCCATCAGTTGCGAAGCGATGTATTTCCACGTGCCACAGCCTTTCTGACGTGAAGACAAAGAGGAGATGGATGGGTTGAAATCGATGACACGCAACAGGGGGTTTTCAGACGTTTGTCAACAAGCCAGATCTGCAACCTCACGGCGACAGACTAGAACCGTAAAACAAATCGCTTCCTCTCACGTCGCCCCATTGTGCACCTGTAAATGTCTTCCCCCTAAAGAGTAGCGGGGCAATCTAAGTGCGAGATTCCCATCTGCAGGTGAAAGAGCCGCTCGGTGCCATTTTCTCCCATATCAATCATGTAGCACATGAAAATGAGAAATTGAGGCATGTTGCGTCGGAATCCGAACCTGCATCAAATTCCCCATTCCATCAATGCGCCTCCCGTGGACAGAGCAGGGCTTGATCAAGTGTTTTAGATGGGCCGAGGGCTCCATCTAAAATCATTCAGTCTGCGTTAGAGGGAGACCGCTGAAATAGCCTCTCTCTGAATGGCGCGGACACACGGTTGCGATTGTGGCCTAAGGGGGCATGACTACGCTTACGATCACTGCATCACATGGGCTAAGGAGGAGAGAACGGGAATGGATATGGCACCTAAAAAGCCCCATGTTGTAAAGACAGATGCCATCAGGGAGAGGGAAACATGATCAGCCGGGGGGCCTGTTGGAAAGTGGGAACAAGAGAATGTAAATAGAAAAACAGTGGAGGGTAAATAGATGTAAGCCCATCGAAGAGCATGGATGTAAACAAGCGCAAACTAAACGTATACAGTTGGCGGGAGACGAGTTATTCAGGCTCGGCTGGGAAATTAAGTGCTGTGATAGCTTTTGTAGCAGTGCTCCATACACAATTCGAATTGAGAATGGTTTTTAAATTCCAATTACATTTCTGAATTTGAATTGAGGTAGCATACATGCTTCATTGCAATTCAAATTTGAGGATAAGGAAGGACAATTAAAATCAATGAAAATTAAAAGAAAGAAAAATGCAACTTTTAACTATAAAAGCAAAGCACGTTGAGGTGGACTTTACAACTTGGCTTGACAAAACCTTGTTTTAATGTTTAAATAAGATGTCATTCAAAATATTCCTCTTCCTTTCACTTCAATTCGAAACCCAATTCAACTTCCTGTGTGTTGAGCCAATTCTTCATTGACATTCTCCGCTTTTTTCTCATTCTGGTTGTATATCTTTACCTCTCATCTTTTATTTCCCTCCTCAGACTCATGATGTAAGCATTGCCCTCATTAGGTCTGGCTATCATGAGTTTGTGCGTGTTGAGTGGTTTCCCAGTCAGCCCTATTTGACCTCTGACTTCTACAGAGCGTGTAATAAGAACAGAGAGGTATGCTGGGATTGATTTCAGAGTTGCACGCACTACCTCTAATTTGCTAGATAGATGGAGCCTCAACAAGCTCATATGTGAGGACAAATGCAGGTGTGCCGTGCAGGTTAACTGCATGTCAGAGATCAAATGCTCAACGCTTTTGTTGAGAGGATTGTGATGTGTGTCGATGATGATGGGAGACACGATTCAGTCTTGACCCTGTCGTGCTGATGATCCAAATTTCGACGGTAATAGAGTTATGCAAGCATATGAGGAAATGTTTTTTTTTGTCTTCCATGGCGGGCTCATTGTGTTGTCCCGTCCCACTGGACATTTGAAAGAGGAAATCGTATTAATCTTTCACTGTTACCTCACACTCCAAAGCAACCTTCTATTTAGCATCAGTGGATCTCAGTGGAGAGTGTGATAACCTTCAAATGAGAACGAGAGAGAGAGAAAAGAAACGTGCAGCCCCACAGCGCCTGCAATAAGGAGATGATTAAATTAATAATAAATATACAACCCTCTATTCGTCTCCTCCAACACGCACACACATACACTCGCCACCTCTTCAGCGAACTGCATTATCTTTCCCTTTTCGCAATCGCACGTCAGGCACAGCAAAGACGCGTGGATGGCTGAGAGGAAGGGAGAAAAAATCAATACAAATTACGACGGAGAAAGTGGCACTGATGGCTAGAATTGCAGCATATGTTTACACTAAATCAGGCAATCTATCTTCATATGGGCTGTGTAATGCAGGCGGGGTCAGGGTTCGGCCCGTGCACACACACTCTCCAATTACTCCCACTTCTCGGCGGGAGGCAGCCGTATCGATTGGCTGAGAGGACAGAGGCCCTGCAGGCAGCCAATGGGGCGCTGGGTCAAAGTTCAGGGGGATTTTAATAA
Organism: Chrosomus eos; assembly: GCA_036326025.1. Lineage (NCBI taxonomy): Eukaryota > Metazoa > Chordata > Actinopteri > Cypriniformes > Leuciscidae > Chrosomus > Chrosomus eos. Next base: position 9,510,928 of record CM070835.1, on the reverse strand, counting down.
GAGAAGTAATGGGCTTAATTTCTCGGGGTGTGATAGAGAGACACAGCCCTCCCTCTCATGTCCCCTGTTCAACGGTTCATTAAAGTGCAAGTTTTATGGGATTGCTTTGTGAAATTGCTCTCATGGACGCTCTTCCTCCGTTGTTCCTGTCTCTCTTTCCTTTTATTTCTTCTCGTCTCATTTTTTTCTTTCCTTAACTCTCTTTTGTTCTTGTTTGTTAGTTCATTCCTTTATTCTTTTGCATTCCTCCATCACCCTTTCTTCCGTCTTTTGTTATTTTGTTTGTTTTTGTTTGTTCATTTATCTGATCATTTGTTTGTTGTGTTAATTCATTCATTCATTCATTCATTCATTCATTCATTCATTCATTTGTTCTTTCTTTCTTTCTTTCATTTCCTTTCTTTCTTTTATTTCCTTTCTTTCATTCATTCCCTTTCTTAATTTTTCTCTTTCTGTATTATCTTCTTTCAGTTTCCTTCCTTTATTTGTTTTTTGTTTAATAATGCATTTGTTTGTTCATTCATTCGTTCATGCATTCCTTCCTTTACTTTCTTTTGTTATTTCTTTTTCTTTCTTCCCTCTCCTTACCTTCATTTTTTCCTTTTCTTTTTTTATTTCCTTCCTTCCTTGCATTCCATTTCTCCTTCCTTCCTTGCATTCCATTTTTCCTTCCTTCCTTCCTTCCTTCCTTCCTTCCTTCCTTCCTTCCTTCCTTCCTTCCTTCCTTCCTTCCTTCCTTCCTTCCTTCCTTCCTTCCTTCCTTCCTTCCTTCCTTCCTTCCTTCCTTCCTTCCTTCCTTCCTTCCTTCCTTCCTATCTTCCTTCCTTCCTTTATTTTCCTTTCTTTCTTCTTCTTTCTTTCTTTTCTTTCTTTCTTTCTTCTTTCTTTCTTTCTTTCTTTCTTTCTTTCTTTCTTTCTTTCTTCTCTTATCTCTCCTTCTGTCTCTCACTGTTTTTTTTCCCTGACACTTTATATCCAGATGGCGGCAATTATCGCAAAGCAGACTGTCCAAAAATGACACAACAAAACAATGGCACATAGATCGCTTACTGAGTCTAATAACACTGCCATTTGATCAAACCGCAGTTCTTCTGACCCGGAGAAGGAACGCGATCGTTTCCACTGTGCCTTTCTCAGAGCGTCCTGAGAGACTGTTCCTTCACTTTCACAGGGGCACTGAGTCACAAAGATCCCCGCACCCCCCCCCCCCCCCCCCCCTCCTCCACAACCACTGTCACTCCACAAGCTCTTTTCTCCTCCTCGCTGTGAATCCGGCTCAAACAAATTTGATTTAGCAGCTCGCCGAGACCATTCCCGAGGAAAGAAAACAAATATTGTTATAATGGTAATAACATCTATTTGCCACGCACGACAAACGGCACCGGGCCCTTTGAAAAGAGGCCCCTGCTCCTGCGCAGCCACCTTATTCTTATTCATGAAAGCACCGCTTATGCATATTAGTGCAAACTAGGTATTCTACTCGCTAGCATTTGGACTGTCAATCATCCTTACGGAATACAAGAGGCAACGGTGACAAAAGCGGACCGGGCAAGAAGGCTGACAAATTGTCCCCAAAGTCAAATTTGACAGCCTTTTATGATTAATGGGCTTGATTATGGAGAAATATCTCCCTAACTGCTTTCCGGGTGTTTCTTTCTGCCTTCGTATCGCGACAGAGAGATGGAAAAGAGAGGCAAAGAGGAGGTGCTGTTTGCTGTGAGAGAATGAAATAAAACGTGAGCAGGGTTGAGTGAGAAGAGAGGAATTGAATTAGGCAGGAAAGGTTAGAGTTTGGGAATAAAGAAGTGTAAAGGGGGACAGGAAGGCCATAGGGCCTCACTAAACACTTCATAAAACAAATTCACACAGGGGGAAGCTTGGATTGATGCCACAGGACAAATGTAAACAAATATACAGGGACAAATGTACATACACACGCACTGATATTTAATCCTTCTGGACTCTGGGGCGTCAGGGCAGAGATGACATAATGGCCTGTTTCTGAGAGAATTGCAGCCATTTAAATCAAATAAAAATCTTATTTTTGGTTTGTCCCGCAGCTCTGAATGAACCCACCATAGACTACGGTTTCCAGAGGTTACAGAAGGTCATCCCTCGCCACCCTGGAGACCCAGAGAGGTTACCTAAGGTAAGTGCGGTCTGAAGTAATTGCCTTCGCTTATTTGTTTCTGAAATTATTTTTAATATTTTTCAAAATAGAACATTTTGCTGTTCCTGGCCGTGTTTTAGATTTACACAACCTCTCCTGTTTTTGAAAGAAAAGCTTGACATAAACTTTAAAATAGGTGTAAAGTATTCGCAAAACGGGCATTTAGTATTTCAGCCTCCGATTTGGCTTTGCATCTCCTTTCTTGCTGCAAAGGATGGGTGTTTTCTATGTCTGTGACGCAAACCTTGAAGCCTGAGGGTCTTCTGTTTGATTGTGTAGAAGAGTAGCTCGTTCCAGCTTGTGAATGAAAAAACAACTGTTTGTGTGATGCGGGCTTTGAGAGGGTGAGATGGAGGTTAGATCTGTGCTGTTATCCATGCTGGTGGCATATTGCAGTTTTGGGGCAGCAACAAGCAACAAATCAAAGAACAAAGCTGATATGCAACGGGTGCAGACTGTGTGTATATATACAAAACACACATGCGTACGCACACACATCAAGTCGAGCGCAAAAACCCGATGTGCCGTCAGGTGCCCTGGGCGGTTTGCCGCCTGGTTAGTATGAAAAGATTATTTTCCCCTAAAAAGGCAGGAAGCTAAGTGAGAGAGATTCTTTCGGGCAGGGCTCTGGTGTAGGAGGGGATCAGATCTGATGCGGACTGACACTTTAAAACAGCTGCCAAATTGAAACCATTTATCAAAATCTGACATCTGAGATCCAGTCACCAAAAAAGCAGTTTATTTGTAAATTGATACTAATAGTGAGCATACATTGTCTGGCTGCTTTGATGCTGTGATACGTGGCAAGGGGAGACCGCCAGCTATCACCTCTTATATACTTATACATTCAAGAGGAAAACTCAATAAGAATGTAGACAGTTTTTTTTTCACTGCCTTTTTCCTTTTCCTGGTGCCTCGTTTTTTGACACAGGCTTATAAATAAATAACCAAATAAATAGGAAAAGGAGGAAAGGAGGTAAATAAATAACTAAGTGAATGAATAAGTAATTGAGCATGCAAATAAGTAAATAAATTGGGCCAAGCCAAAAATGGCAAAATATTTAGTGGTCTTTTTTTTATCATAAATCAATGGCCAGGAAATTAGCAAGAGTTTGCACAAATACTGTAGATAAAGTAAGTTAGCACGGAATAGCCTTCCCAAACTTGCAGACAGCTTTTTACAGAAAGACGTGTCAGTCACTCAATGTTAATGGCTTCAAACAGTTCATTGGTAGTTTAAAAATGTCTCCCAGTTCGTTTGAGTTTAATGTGAGACCTAATATTCACTATAGGGTTCAAATCTAAATACTCTCCTGTACACCAAAGCATTGAATGACTTTTCACAGTGAAGTAGCTCACCAATACCAGCAGCTAAAAGTCTCCACACACAATGACACTTTCTCCATGCTTCTGTGTGGTAGAGATGCTTTTATATTATATTTCTCACCAGATGTTTGAAGACACCGCTCTGGATCATCACCATGCGACTCATAACTCCACACACAACTTTCCATTTTCCGTCAAAACTTAATTCTGTCTTTGATGTTTTTTCTGAGACAGCAATGGCTTTTTAAGTAGTGCATTTGCTTAGATTTTGATAAGTTCCTGACCAATAATTTGTGGTTAAGTCAATTAAAAGCTTAGTGGTTAGCCATTTTGAGCTTGGTCCATTTTTTGTTTGACAGTATGAGAGTTTGACTGAATTTTGCATTTACTTGACTCCTTCCAAAATCCTGATCAGATCTGCAGTATGTGTGCCAGTGATGGCCCAGTATTTAGAAACCCAGATGTGTTTGTCTGACGACCTTTGCTGGGGCCAGGCATGTATCAGGTTTATCTATAATTTCATTTCCAGTCCCAGGTTTGGCCGTGAGCACACACCTCTCCGTCCAGATAGATCATGAATATGGACGTGATTCAGGACGCTCCTCTGTCCCGCAGGCAGCTGCGTTTCTCTCTGGCATTCGGGACACACGTTCGCAGGCAGTCCCAGGTTACCGCGAGGTTAACGACCTGTGAGAGCCTCTCAAAAGGACACCTGGATTATGGCGTGTCTTATGAACTCAGAATGGTGGTCTCTCTTAGCAAATGAGTCTGCTTCCAAGTTCCAACCCAAGACAATCAAATGCACATTAAATTAAACGAAAAGTCCTGTTGTTTGCATGCTGAAATGGGCTTTCTGCTCAGTCAGAGAGAATAGTTACTTTATGTACATGTGGTAGCTCTCTGAAGACCTGGACAAAAGTAGAATATGGAGACTGAGGCTAGTTGAGGCTATGTTTTTACTTAAGTGAATATTTTTTCAAAATGATAACAAAAAATACTAAATGAAAAAAAAAAACAGTATGTAAAATGTAACAGGAATATCAAGCCATTGTTTTGGTCAGCAGATATTTAAATTAATATAATAAATAAATAAGTCCATTAAGTACAACAACATGTGACTTGCTAATTTGAATTGGCAAAAATGTTTCTAGTTAAAAAGGCTTTTAGTTGTTTCGATGTTTGAAAAAACAACATAAAAAGCTACTTTTAAAGTAAATCCATTTGTGCAGTTTTAGCTTATTCTGATATTGCTTGTGTGACAACTATCCCCGGTCCCTTTTAAGACCTGTTTATACTTCCTTGTGTCTTCTTTAAAGAGGAAGTATGTTATTGACTTCCTTTGCCTTGTCATGTTGGCGCATTTTACTTTATCAGTTGCTCTTTATTAGCACGATAAGCTTGTGTATGTGTGTGTGCGTGAAAGTTGTAATGTTGTATATGGATGTATGTGTGTGTGGTGGACCTCTGCTCACCAGGCTCAGTGTGTGTGTGTGTGTGTGTGTGTGTGTGTGTGTGTGTGTGTGTGTGTGTGTGTGTGTGTGTGTGTGTGTGGTGTGTGTGTGTGTGTGTGTGTGTGTGTGTGTGTGTGTGTGTGTGTGTGTGTGTGTGTGTGTGTGTGTGTGTGTGTGTGTGTGTGTGTGTGTGTGTGTGTGTGTGATTTATCATTGTTAGGGGACCTGTCGGATGGCTTGCTCTCCCGGGTCAGCTGATCTGCTCTCGCCGGGCGCTTGAGAACCATCCTCCCATAATTGAGCCCCTGGAAAGAAAGCAAGGGGAAAACAGGAGGAAGAAAAGATAGGAGGAAGATAGAAACAGGCTTGTCGGGAGACAGCCTTCAGGGCTAGAGAGCCAAGAGCCGGGCCAATCTAAAGTCAAACAGACTCACCTTGTTACCTGTGCTGAATGAACTGTAGAGCTTCTGAGCAACTCCTTGTGACCCATTCACCCACATACACTCCACCCCCCCCCACCCCCCCCCCCACACACACACACACCGAGACAGCAGGGGGCCAGGAGTGTTGAGATGGTTTCATGCTGTGATGCTGGGCTGTGGAGGTCTGAGAAAAGGAAAAGGAGAGGAACACGGCATCTTGATGCACCGTAACACTGCTCTCTGCCTTTTGGCAGGTAGAGTGAAGAGATTAACATGCAGACATGAATCCAGCTCATCCAGAACACCTCTCAGGGGAAAGAGCCGCTCGCACGCCTCCCTGAGCGAATCTCTCGTTGAGTCCGAACCCTTCCTGGCCTGTCTCTTAAAAAGAAAGGTTCCAATTAGAACCGAAAAGAGTTTTATAGACATTTGTTCAACAAAGAGAGAACTTTTTTGTTATGATGTTCTCGGGCAGTCTGATGCTAATGCTAAAAACAATGCTAAATGCAAATACTTAAATACATTGGGGTGAATCAGAACAAACGGTAGCACTTTATTTTACAATCCTGTTCCCCATGTACATACTATGTACTTACAGTAACTACAATAACTGGGTAATAACTAGGTACTAAACCTGAACCAACAGCTAAACCTAACTTTATCCCATATAGTTACCTTATTTTACCCAGGTATGTACACTGTAAGTACACGTAAGTGCACGTACTGTAAAATAAAGTGTAACCGAACAAACTTTATTACCTGTCACTTGGTAAAATGGTTTGGCCCAGTGTTTATTTACAGTGTAATTTTAGTATGATGTATATATTATTAATATTTTGAATTAGCTTTATTTAGTACTTTAGTTTTTTTATTACTACTGAATATAGCCTATGTCTGATTTATTTTTATTTCTATTTTAGTTCAGTTTATTTATTTTCAGTTATGTTAGTGCTTTAACTTAAAAAAAAATTTTGTTTGTTTTTCATACAATATTTATATTTTAATTTAGTTCAGCTTTATTTCAATTAACAAAAATGTTGTTAATAGTTTTAGTATAATAATAATAATAATAAATCTTGTTCGTTCCATGCAGATAAATCACACTTCTGCTGTTGTTTATGCATTTAAAAAACGTGTTAATTTTCCTTGTCAGATTAGTAATTTTGCAAGATGTGTTGGCATTTGCGCTAAGGATGCCCAGAGGCTATTTGGGTTGCGAGACAAAGCTCAGAAGATTGTGTTTACCAATAGCATAAAGTCATAATTTGCATCCTGAAAAACATCATTTAATATAAAAAATAAAAAATGAGTGTCTCCAGAGCCATATTGCCATCTCAAGAACCTTTCAAATGTATATATTTATATATAAGAGGGTCCTGTAAAGCTGCAAACAAAGTTATTTTTCAGAGTATATGTAGGAACGGGGGTGATGGAGTGGGCCGATTCCTCCAGTCGCTGACTCTGCAGAGGATCACTCACAGTCCTCTTGGTAGCACAAGAGACACTCCTGCCTCGTCCTTAACCTGTGATGCAAGGGACCCTTCGTAAGATCCCATCACCTGATCCCCAACAGTACCTGGGGCTCCCGGGTGAGAAAGAGAGGGTGTCGAATTGGAGCTCTGCTAAGAAAGGCCACCACCCTAGAGTAATAAAGATCACAGGATGACTAATTGTATGCCTGGCAGGCGGCAGATCTTTACACCTCGCCAATCAGCTAATAAGACGAAAGGCCCAGCGCCTGTCTCTCCCAGGGCCGGGTGGCACACCTCTGGAGCCCAGACTTGGGGTCAGGTGCTCAGGCCGGCCGGCTGTAATCATCAGCGGGTCTACTCGAGGGCAACTGTCACCTTATCAATCATTGATTGCATTTCATTAGGGGTATTGAGCCTCCGAGTGATATTGAGGTTATAGAGCAGCTTGACTACAGGGAACGCAGTGCTGATTTGTGCTGGCAGACTTATTTTGAGAGGAATGTGCCGGACTTTTTGTTTTGGCTGAGAAAGTGTGATGTGAAATAGTTTGTAGAGATGTGTGAGGGGAACGTGTGTAGAGTAGCCGCAGGTCGTTCTGTGGACGCCACATAAATAATGAAGTAAAGCTAAGTCCACAGAGCAGAACTGTACAGTTTATTCACCTCGTGGCTGTTTGAAGTCATTTCATATCTATCCTGCATGCCTCACTTTCTTATGTTTCTCAAATCATTATTTTCTTTTTATATTTTACAGGCTATAACCAAAATAGTTTAGTTTTACATGTTTACATTTATTAATTTTAATAAATAAATCCAAAGTGACTTGCAAATGAGGAATACAACAAAGCTATGAAAAAATACATTATTATTAATATTATTTAATGTTATTCATTTAATTATATCACAAAACACTTTTACAGTGCACTTAAAAACGTTTCACTTGTACTGAATGATAAAGCTCAGGGACACATTCAAACAAACATACAAAAAATAATTTATTATTATTTATTAATCATAGCTGCTGCAGTATATCAATAAAAAAATGAATGATTATTTTTCATTAAAAATATGTTACTTGCCATTTCTTTGTAATTATTTGTGCAATTTAAAAAAATAAATTCTACAATATTTTTTTTTCCATGTACTTAAGGGATACTCCACTTTTTTTTGGAAATAGGCTCATTTTACAACTCCCCCATGGTTAAACAGTTGAGTTTTACCGTTTTTGAATCCATTCAGCCGATTTTCTGATATTTAGAAGAATATCAGTAAGCAGACAGTTTCTGGTCTCATTGACTCCCATAGTATATATTTTTTCCTACTATGGAAGTCAATGAGACCAGAAACTGTCTGCTTACTGATATTCTTCTAAATATCAGAAAATCGGCTTAATGGATTCAAAAACGGTAAAACTCTTTTAAAACTGTTTAACTATGGGGGAGTTGTAAAATGAGCCTATTTCCAAAAAAAGTGGAGTATACCTTTAAGCATTTAACATAATCTCTAAACCAAAGTAAGAGAGAAATTCGCCGCTAAACCAATCGTACTTGAATTTTTGATAATTTCTTTATCCAAATAGTACAAGTTCATATTACATTATTTGTACATTATGTAAACACAGAACATACAGACTACTAAATCCGTGCGTGATTTGTTGTTTTGTTTAATGCAAGAATTGTTTTTGTCAATATGTGTGAAGATGTGAATAGTTAAGCATGAGTAAAATGTGTGTGTGTGTTTTACGGAAGTGCTTGTGTGTGCGTTCATGTTGTGCCAAAGGGCCCGTGGCAGGGTGTCGTAGCCAGCGAGCATCAGAGACATTAACTAACTTCTGTTTTATAATGGAGATTAATGAACTGAGCCAGGGCCAGAGGGAAGACAGGACAGGAGAGGAGAGCAAAGGAGAAAGAGGGTATGAAAAAGAAAGAGAGAGGGAGCGAGATGAGGGGTGTGCCAGTGCCAAGGCTGTGTTGGTGACAGATTGCCCACTGGGTGTGGATGGCAGAGTGCTGTTGAACCAGGGACAGGTTGGGCGGCTGGGGCCGGACACGGGGAACTGCAGCGGGGAGGCGGCCTGGAACAAGAGCCCCATACCTGGACAGCATCAGGCACGAGAGCAGGGGACAACCAAACCACAGAGACACGTACAGATGGGCAGAGAGAGGGAGGGAGGACTGATAGAGAAACACCCACAGGAACACTGTAAGAGAGAGACAACCAGACAGTAAAACGAGAAATACTTTATGAGCAGGTGCGCACACTTAAAACACTGCACTCATAAGCACACGCTTTATGCTAATAGATGCATACAACTGAGTGCTATAACAATAATGCAAAACAATACAATAATCAGAAAGAGCTTTAATACCAAGTTTGCTTGCACACACAATTTTTCTAGTGCAAACGTATAAATACAATAACACATAATAATGCAATTAAAGAATTAAAATATGAAATAGTATAAAGACACAGTTAGGTTAAGCCAGAATAGACATATTTACAATATACAGTAGTATACTATATAAGATTATGTATACTGCAAAAAAGTACATGACCAATAAGTTATGACAACATGTGTTTAGACATTGCTTTAACTCATCTAAATAAGTTAAGCAATTTTCAACTTTTATTTATAAGTTATACAAGATTTAAAGTCGGTTTAATGTACTTTAAACGTTAAGGCAACAACTTTTTTTTATTACAAGATATTGCACTAAACAGTGGGAGTATAATAGTATATGATTTTGTTGCCTTCAATATTTTTTTTCTACCTGATTTGACATTTAAAATAAATGTTGTTGCTATAACCTAATTAAATAAGGTTGATTTTGTCATATTAAATCAAATATTTGGTTTTAATGTTTGTTTATCTGGTATAACATTTTTACAGTGCAATAAAAACACGTTTTTAATAACACTGAACTATACACCCCGGACAGACATTCAGATTACATATATCTCTTATTTTATCATTATATTATATTATATTATTACTACAACATTCAAAAAACAGTGAAATTGTTATAATTATTTTTGTGTAAATAGTGCACAGGTTGTTTCGGGAGGTCTTGTTTTGGGTGTTTTAAAGATGCTCTTTTGTTCTCGTTCTATTCTAATCATGCCACTTTTTTATTCAGTTTTGGAGTTTACAATCCTGTTGTGACGAGTTCCTACTCATCACATTATAACTAATGTAAAGGTTGAATAAACATGTTATATTGAATAATGCAGGAACAACAGAGCACAAGGTCTGTCTCTCTCTCTCTCTCTCTCTCTCTCTCTCTCTCTCTCTCTCTCTCTCTCTCTCTCTCTCTCTCTCTCTCTCTCTCTCTCTCTCTCTCTCTCTCTCTCTCTCTCTCTCTCTCTCTCTCTCTCTCTCTCTCTCGTGTTTGTCATTGACTTGAGCCATCTGTGAGGATCGTTACTGCTCCTTGTTGATTGGCTGAGGAAGGATTGTTAGTTCTAAGGTCATATTTTGTCGTGGGAAATGCAAGTAAATGAGGATGAGGAGGAGGAGGAAGCCTAATGCCCCCATCTCCATATCTCCATATGCCCCCCGATCCTCTCTTGTGTGTGTGCGTGTGTGTATGTATGAGCACTACCACGCAAACAGTCCAGATGAGCTCTTAAAGTTAAACTCCAAAGGAATATCACAATGTTTGGTGGTTTCCTGAGCATGTTTCTGCCTGATCTGAAGGCCACTGTTGTTCTTCCTCGTAAATGTAACAGTTTCCACACAGTGTGTTCAGAAACTCAGCCAGAAAGTGTTCAGTTTCAGGGCCTCGTGGCCTGGCATAAAACAGTCACTAAGAGCTGCACTTCACAGATGCAGGCATGACATAGATGTGAGAAACCTGAGAGCTAATGTTCCAGCATGAGCTCTGCTTTTCTGCATGTATTAAGGCATATTTGTTTATTTTAGCTTCAAGTGTCTATGGTGTGTATTTCTAGCCTTGATGCACTTTTTGGGGACAGACAGTCTAAAAATGTCGCTAGATATGAGAACAATCTGAAAAATGTTTTTGTTTTTTATTCATAAAATGAAATGGTTCGTAAATAGTGTCTTTATTCATTTCTAAAAATGCTAAAAGCTTTGTTTTAAGGTTAGGGATAGTTGATCGTTTAATTTACGTACAATACAATTTGTTTGTTTTTACTTACATTTATTTACTTATTACTTATTTGAGTACTAATGTTCCAGCATGAACTCTGCATTTTTTATTATTAAGTATTTAGGTATATTTGTGTATTTTAGCTTCATTTGTGTGTTTCTAGCCTAGATGGCACAACACTTTTTTCTAGATAAAATGGTTCATAGATAACGTTGTAAAACGTATAAAAGAGACAGAATAGTATTTTTTATATTATTTTTGAAAAGATGTCTAAACAACAAATTTCTAAATGTAATAATCAAATTCAACAATGACAACGGTGTAAATAAAATCGGCTAAAGTAAAGTACACAGCCGTATTAATTATTCATACCCTGGTGTATGCTGGGAACACCAGTACCGTAAAGCTAAGTGTATTTTACTTGATTTTATTCCTTTGAAATATACTCAGATTTGTGAATCTGATTTTGCGGTTGATACTTGTTTGTAAATATAAGCAATATTTACTTTAATTTCAACATGCATGAGTTGTGTACAAATGTAGAATTAGTGTAATTTTTCCAGTGTGTGTGTGTGTGTGTGTGTGTGTACAGACACAGGCTGTTGTTCTCACAGTACAGTAATGATAGGTTTGCCAGCAACCCCAGCTGCCTCTTACCTGGCAACTCTTGAGGGAGAAAAACAACTAGAACTTCATCTCTCTCTCTCTCTCTCTCTCTCTCTCTCTCTCTCTCTCTCTCTCTCTCTCTCTCTCTCTCTCTCTCTCTCTCTCTCTCTCTCTCTCTCTCTCTCTCTCTCTCTCTCTCTCTGTGTCCTAACATACTTACTCACTCACTCAATTCCACTTTATTTGTGCGCATTTCCCTCACTTTGTCTTCTTCTGTCTTCTCTCTGTCCCTCGAGTCTTTTTTCCTTTGTTTTCTTCCAACCCTTTCCCCTTTGCTCATCTTTCAGCGCTGTTTTCTGTCTGCATCTCTCTCTTTCACCTCTCGTCATGAGATTTACAATTACTCTGCTGTTTCCTCTCTTTCTCTTGCTCTCTTTTTTGTCGTTTTATCCTGATTTCATGAACTGCATCTGTAGTTCTTTGGGTCAATCTTTTCTCTCTTTGTCTGTGTTTACTCTATACTTTCATCTGTCTCTTTCTTTGTGTTCTGTCCTCATACAGTCATGTGAAGTGTGTGTGTGTGTGTGTGTGTGTGTGTGTGTGTGTGTGTGTGTGTGTGTGTGTGTGTGTGTGTGTGTGTGTGTGTGTGTGTGTGTGTGTGTGTGTGTGTGTGTGTGTGTGTGTGTGTGTGTGTGTGTGTGTGTGTGTGTGTGTGTGTGTGTGTGTGTGTGTGTGTGTGTGTGTGTGTGTGTGTGTGTGGTAGGTTTCAATGTAATACCCCAGGGAGCTCCAGTAGAGGTTGCCATAATACCAGCTCTGGCTTCCTCTGTATCACCTCCACACCTCCCTGTCTCTCTCTGAATGCTGTGTGTATGAGAGAGAGAGAGAGAGAGAGAGAGAGAGAGGAGAGAGAGAGGAGAGAGGAGAGAGAGAGAGAGAGAGAGAGAGAGAGAGAGAGAGAGAGAGAGAGACCTCTTTAGCCTGAACATGGTGGCTCAAATGTGTATTGGCATCAGTGGTGACATGAAGAACTTTTAGCATCCACAGTGTTCTTTATTTGTTTTTTCAAATGTTCTTCACAATAAGAAAAAAGTATTATTTTTAGAACTGTTCACTGAAAGGTTCATTGGGGAACTAAAAATGGAACATTAAAATGATCAAATGGGACATTACATATTTAACATTGATAAAAATAAGAAGAAATGTGTATTTAGCATCAAATCAGCATATTATAAGGATTTCTGAAGGATCATGCGACACTGAAGATTGGAGGAATGATGCTGAAAATTCAGCTTTGTCATCGCAGGAATAAATATATTAAAATAGAAAACAGTTATTTTAAATTGTAATAATATTTCACAATATTACTTTATGTTACTGTATCAAACAAATTCAGTCTTGGTGAGCGTAAGAAACTGTTACTGACTCTAAACTTTTGAATGGTATTGTATTTCTAGCGTTGGGGGGGGGGGGGGGGGATCAGCTGGACAACATGTAGAATTTGTCAACAGAAAGAGAAGTATTCTATAGAAAAGGTTTCTGTACAATAACATATAGGCCTACTGATGAGCTCATAAAAACTAATATCTATTAGAAATGACAGAACTTAATGTGACAAGGTAAATAGATAAAACCAATGTTGTTCAAAAGTGATTTGATGTTTGCACCTATGAAGTGGAAAGAGGGTGAAGACAAAATGTAGGAGGGAAAATGTATAGAAGTTATTCAAGTACAGATGGAGCAGAAGCCGTTGTAAAGTGCTCATGTCCTCTCTTGGTTTCGGATCTCTCAGTGAGACCAGAATGGAGTCTGTGGGCCAGTGGAAACGTGTGACTTACACAGGAACACTACAGGATAACACGCACAAACACACACAGTCACACACGCCGTGTGAAGAATGACAGTGGAGCATATGTGTAGTCTGAAAGGATCGCAGCCCTGGATCACTGCTTGTGTGATTTGGCACAGGTTGAGTGCGTGTATTTGTGTGTACGTGTGTGTGTGTGTGTGTGTGTGGTGTGTGTGTGTGTGTGTGTGTGTGTGTGTGTGTGTGTGTGTGTGTGTGTGTGTGTGTGTGTGTGTGTGTGTGTGTGTGTGTGTGTGTGTGTGTGTGTGTGTGTTTGTGTTTTGTGACAGGTTGGTGTAAATGAGATTCCGACAGCTTCTTTTTCTGTCTGCCTCATCACATGTTTTGTTTCTCTTTTTGAGCATGGCTTGCTTATATATAGTAAATAACTTTGGGAAAACTTGAAACATAAAGAACATGATTTATTTATTTTATATAATTATGCTTTTTTATGGTGCTCATTTTTGCTGTGCGGTATTGTTTATGTTTTAAAATGCAAATAGTCCTGATTTACAGTGTCAGAGTTGAAGTATTGGACTAAACTCTGTGTGTTTGTGTGTGTTATTAGGAGGTACTGCTGAAGAGAGCCGCAGACCTGGTGGAGGCGCTGTATGGGATGCCTCATAACAATCAGGTATGAAAATGTGTGTGTGGTGTGTGTTGTGTGTGTGTGTGTGTGTGTGTGTGTGTGTGTGTGTGTGTGTGTGTGTGTGTGTGTGTGTGTGTGGTGTGTGTGTGTGTGTGTGTGTGTGTGTGTGTGTGTTGTGACACATTATATTGTTATAATGTTTGTAATTTTTATAGTTATATTAGACATATATTTATTAATATTATTATGAATAATTTATATAATGTGCATTTATATACAATTATTTATAATAACATTTGTTGTGAAATATAGTATAAAATAAAGCGTTACCAATATATCACAAATTTTATATTTTTAATAATAATTTATATAACTACTTATATAATTAATGTAAATATTAATATAACTTTCAATTTTGGTAAGCTAACTTAATTATAATTATTATAGTTTTTAAAAAATTATAATAATTATAAAAAAAAATATTGTTAAGCTATTTATCATGCTGAAATAGTATTCAATTAATATTAATTATAATAATAATTTTTTTCATTAACATTTTTATTCAAGAGCATTATTGTTTTCTTTTATACTTTTTGCTATGGCTTTTTGCTATGGCTACCATTTAATTTAATATCTTGAAACCCATTTTAACCTCTCTTCTCTCTCTCTCTTCTCTCTCTCTCTCTCTCTCTCTCTCTCTCTCTCTCTCTCTCTCTCTCTCTCTCTCTCTCTCTCTCTCTCTCTCTCTCTCTCTCTCTCTCTCTCTCTCTCTTCTCTGTATTGGTCAGGAGATCATTTTAAAGCGAGCTGCAGACCTGACGGAGGCGCTGTACAGCGTGCCGCGGAGCCATAACCAGTTGCCCTCGCTGACAGGCTCCAGCGCTCACTCAGGCATGATGGGAGTTAACTCTTTCAGCAGCCAGCTCGCAGTCAACATCTCTGAGGCCTCACAGGGAGACCAAGGTCAGTGTGTGTGTTCATATGCAGTATTTAAGTCCCGAATCACACATGCACTTCAAAAACGTGTATGTACGGCTGTCAATCTAATCAAATTTACTGCATACATCAATAGATATAAGTCAATATATTGCTTGTTTTATTTCCATATCATTTAACATGAAGCACACAGCTAAAAATTTTACAATAGAGACTCGATTGAAGGTGGTACTTAAGTTACACACAGTTCGTGGCATGCTTAATTGTGTTAATATTTTTATCGCACTATTTTCTTTTGAATTAATGTGTTGCATTGACAGCCGTACAAAGTGTTTGACTGGTTCTGATTGAAACATGATTTCACGAAACTCAAAGCTACTTGACAAACTCAACACTTTTCAGTCACACAGTCTGTCAGTCCGTGTCTGGATCTGTTCATCTGTCTTTTGGTGAGCTTCACACCCAAACACAGCCCCAGACCAGCAGCACTGCACATGACGATCACATGACTGTGTTTTGGCAGGCCTGTCACCCTCAGCACTCAAAACTGCCACTCACACTCACCTGCCCATAGAAACGACACGTTCATCAGAGTGAGTCTGTGTGTGTACACACTCCCTGTCACTCCTGAGAGAAGTGTGAGCCACAGGCTGTGAACGAGGCGAGAGACTCAGAATGACAGCGCTACAAGAATCAAACACGTTATTTGCAAATGCAAACGCAGTATATGAGCATGGCATGCATGCACTTGGGTATGTCTGTGTATTAAAACCAAGATAATAAGCAAGTAGCAATTACTGGCTTACAATTCTGAGAGATCATAAAATCATGCGTTCATAAAGCAACGTCATAAAGCATGATATGTTTCTCGAGCATATTAGAATGATTTCTGAAGGATCATGTGACACTGAAAACTGAGTAATGATGCTGATAATTCAGCTTTGATATCACATGAAAATTACATTTTAAAATACATTCACATAGTTATTTTAAATTTTAATAATATTATAATATTAGCTGACTGCTAAAGCATGGTGTCAACGTCAAGGTAATGAGTTTGATTCCATATAAATGGATAAAATGTATACATGATTGGTTAAAGTTGCTTAAAAAGCCACAAAAATCTCTAAGAAGTTGTTTAAAACATCTGAATTATGTAATTTCTGCACCACTAGTGTCGATAAACAGAACTGCAATTTCCTTTGGACTTGCACATGTGCATCTCATGCCCTGTGTGGGAGCATTTCCATGCACAAGTGTTTTCAATATCGCAGCGCCGAGCCATGTTTCTCTTCACCCACCAGCTCTGACACTCACAGACAGGAAGTGGGAATGGATGTGAGATGAACAGATCACTCTCCTTATATCAGAGAGAGAGAGAGAGAGAGAGAGACACAGGAAGACAGAGGCACTCTCTCTCCCTTGACACTCTGCTTTCCCTCCTGCTAGCACTCATCCCGTTCTCCTCTCGTCTGTTTTCCTCATTCACGCAGGAAAGGAACACCTACAGGAATCCATGAGGTCATGGGAAAGGGCCGTTAGCTATTATAAAATATTGCATTACATACTTCATGCTCGTATGCAGTGAAACTTCAGCAGGATTTAATTCGGTTAGACCGCTGCTTTTTCTCGTTCATCCATCAAACTAATTATTGTTTCAAGTTCTAATTAAGTTTCAAACTGATTTACAGAATACACCACCTCTTTTATGCAGCTTATCAGCCCACGTAGGTAACAGTTAATTTAGGGAAGTTTTTAGATTAACGAACATCGGCTCTCTGCTAACGAATGATATTTGTATCTTATGATGCAGTTATGTTGCCACTCATGTGACTACAACATGATAAAGGGCTGTTGATCTGTTAGACAAAAAAAATCACGATTTTATGAATTTATCACTTGTTTTCCAGTTTAAAACTATACATTTGCTTTTCTTACTAAATTGAATTGGAATTCATTCCAAATTTAGGGTCAGTAAAAATAAAAATAAAATTATTGATCAAAGTGACAGTAAAGACTTTTGCAATGTTACAAAAATACTATATTTTAAACGAATGCTTTTGTTTTGAACTTTCTGTTCATCAAAGAATCCTGACAAAACATATCACGGTATCTCAAAAATGTTACGCAGCACAAGCAGTTCAAAAATTCAGCATCAGATCAACATATTAAAATGATTTCTGAAGGATCATGTGACACTGCAGCCTGGAGTAATGATGCTGAAAATTCAGCTTTGCTGTTACAGGAATGAATTACATAAAAAAAAGTGTATTAAAAGAATATGACCAAAGTTTGAAAGTTGAAACAATAGAAAAAACAACATTTTTTTATTCATTCAGTTTTTACTCCTCCGTTTCCTCATCCTAGGTGGTTACTACTGTAGGGTTTTTACTTGCTGTCAAAAAGAGCTCTTTCTCAAGTCTCTGTGATCTCCATGTCTCTCAATATGGCTCTGCTCCTGTCTCTGACCATCCGCCAGGCGAAAAGAGTCCAAAACACCCAAACACTGCTGCTTATGGGAACATAGACAAAGTTTTGTTTGACTGTACTGAGTACTTTCTTAACAGCGGTCGGATGTCTTGTTGGTAAATGTTCTCACACTTACCAATGTTTTCCACCCACTAGAAACACAAACCCAGCATGTCACATACACACATTATTCCAACTGCAACATCTAAAAATCACATCAAGTGTCTTAATAAGCAAACTTAATAAATCCCAGGGCTGACATGGTTCATATTTGAACTTCAAGCTACAAGTGTCCTCCTTAACCTGTCGCTGTGTCTTACATTCCAGGTTACTCTCGTAACTCAAACAGCGTGTCTCCTCGCGGGTACGTGCCGACCTCCACACCTCAGCAGTCCAACTACAACACCATCACCTCCACCATGAACGGATACGGAGCCGGAATGACCAACCTGGGCGTCCCTGGATCCCCGAGTTTCCTCAACGGATCCGCCGCCAACTCTCCTTACGCAAGTGAGTGTCCTGTTGGTCAGCTAACAGATCCTGAACTTCCTGCTGAAAAGACTTTTGGGCTTCTTTACTAGTTTAACCAGCAAGACTTTTCACTTTCAGTTAGCCTCACTTGCTAGGCTACACTCTTAAAAATAAAGGTTCCAAATGGGGGTTTGTGTGCACAATTTTGTGTTCCAACCTATTTTGTGTTCCCAAAGAACCTTTGAGTAGACAGTTCTTTAAGGCCCGTTCACACATATAATGATAACTATAATTATCAATATTCTGTTTATTAGCATGCAGTGCAGTTATGTCATCTGCCGCTTTAAATGCTCGAGTGCTTTATAATCAGGTGGAGTCCAATTGGCAGTCAATTGGCTGTTTTTAATCATTCATCAGCTTGAAAAAAACGTTCTGAAAATGATTCCAATAGTATTATTCCTCTGTGTCATTATCGTTATAGCTGTGGTGTGGACTTCCTTATTATATGGCAATGATTATTAAAACTTTATGCAGGGTTCGCACAAGGTCCTTGATGTGTTTGAATTTAGCTTTTAGAAATTTAAGACCTGCAATACTTGGAAAATCATCTTGTTTTGTTAAAAAGTGCTTGACATTGAAAAGGAACGTATGTGTGAGGTATGCACACCTGAGAACAAATATACATTTTGGAAATGGCATTAAATATAATTCATCAAAAAAAAATTACGGGTATTTAAGGCCGGGTTAAAAACAAAGAACTGCACTTTTGTGCTGGAATGGTTTAACTGGGAAACTTGAAAAGATAAATATTTAATTTGAATGATGTATTTTGAAGGTATTAGCAATAAGATAAAATACATTTCAGGGGTTTGAATTCTTGCAATGAAGAAGTTTAGTTTTAGTTTTGATCGCAGTCTTTAGTCTGACGAACATTTTAATAATCTGAAGAACCTTTTTCCACTATAAAGAACGTTTTTTTGCAATGGATATTCTATGGATGATCTACATACTGTAGAACCATCAAGAAAGAACCTTTATTTTTTTAAGAGTGTAGACTGACTCATCTACAACCCAGCCAGGATATGTTAGATACTAATTGTTTCAGCAGGGTTGTTGTTAACTCATCAGTGTATGTATTGTGAGTCTAAAAAGTTTGTGATTTTGGATATCACAACAGGCATGTTTGGTCACAACTCAGCCAGCGTCTTAATTCTAATCTGAAATGCTAAGGTTGTTTGTTTGTCTGCGTGTTCTGTGAGGGAAAGGTTATTGTCTGTCTGCTGTTCCATGCACTGCGAAAGTCTCCATCCGAACTAACTCCACGAACACTCATATTTTTTCATCTCCTTTCATGTCTAACACATTAACGACTCCTCCATGCCTCTCACTCACTCCGTCTCACGCTCGCTTTCTCGCTGCGGTCAGGATAGTGAGCTTTCTGTCTGCACTTTCATGTAAATACGTCTGCTGCTATTGTATTTTTTTGGGGGGGAAATCACAATGTTGGAGGCCTGACAATTACAAATGAGGTTTATATACTGAAGACTGTTCATATATTCGATATATAGCAGCTGTTTTTTGTGTGATTGGCACTTGTTTGGCAGGCCGAGCTTTGCGAAAAGCTGTTTCGGGGCAGGTTTGCTTTCCATTCATTATAAAAATGAGAAACAAGTTGGCAAGGGTTTTCAATTGGAATTTCATTGAAGAAAATTCATTGTGGGTTTTACTCCAGTTTGGTGAGAAAGCTCAAGCTTTCTGCTCAAGATTCAGCGCCAATGCCATTGGCTTTTATTACCTGTCTTTCTCTCAAAGCATGCAGATGACCGCATATTAGATAATATCGTCTATTGGAATGCTTTACGTATACGTGTGTCAATAAAAGAAAGCCGCTCTCACGTTGATGCTTCTGCAAAAGTGTGGTTTGGCAGTCAAATGTGGACTACATTGACATAAATTCTCTTCAAGAGTTCTAAGTTATGGATCAACTTTGCAATGCAGGTGTAGCACACGGTTTCATTCCCATAATACCTCACTCTGCCATAGCCCCTCCCCTTCAATTAACCCTCTAACAATCGGCATGACCCACCTCATAAATCTCATCTTTGTGTGTGCGGGTGTGTGTGTGTGTCTCTGTGTGTGTGTCTGTTTCAGTCACCCCCTCCAGTCCTCTATTGGAGCACCATGCCTCCTCTTCCTCCTCCTCTTCATGCATCCCTACTTCCATCTCTCTGTCTGCGGGCCCTTTCTCATTCTCTCCTGTCCATATGATCTCTGCAGTCAAACAGAAGAGCGCCTTCGCGCCTGTCGTCCGGCCACAGACCTCCCCGCCCCCCACCTGCACCAGCACCAATGGGAGCAGCCTACAGGGTGAGAACCCCACCCCTCTCCTGACTCTGAGCCAATCAGGAAACAAGACCCTTCTCTAGAATGTGTCAACGAAAAAAATGGCACTACATTTTTGAGGACAAAGTTGATCCATAACTTTCTACTTTTTACTTAGATTGGTTGCATTTACAGCAAAAAAAAATATATATGTATATATATAAAAAAATGCTTTAGTTTTTCATGCAGGTGGTGATGTCTGTTGGGGTAAATTATTGTAAAATAGTATCAAAATTACTTCAGAGTTACATGGAGTCAATAACTTATTCATAAAAGATCACTTCTCATGTTACTTGCATGTTATGAGCCCAAAAATTTTCTTATATTCTCAAAACGTTACAATATGACTGCAGATCAGTTTGTACTAAGGAAACTCTTAACTTTAAACTGTTAAACTGTAGAAATGTTAGCTAAGCTAAAAAATATTACACACTCCAGACTGACTGTGGAATGAGCTGCACTATTGACCCGTAATAACCATCATTTTATGGTTCAAATAGGTCATACACTGAAAATAAAAAAAATAAAATTATAACTAATGATTTTCTGTCCCATTGCAAATATCTAAACATTATTTAATCAAAATACATTTTATTGGGAAGAAAAATGACTTGTAATAATAAGTCTTGCTTTCTTAAAAATGTACAAAAAATACGTTTTTTTTCTGCTTAAAATAATAATAAATATGAATGGGCCAATGAATGGGTTCAGAAAAAATCAACTTAATTCAAAGGAAAAACAAGATTTATTTTTCTGATCCCATTGGCAGATTTGTTTATTGTTCTTGTTTAAACTCACTTAAAAAAAAAAAAAAGACTTAGGCCTGGTTTCATAGACAGGACTAAGACTAAGCCAGGACTAGGCGTTAGTTAAATTAGGACATTTACTTAGATTTTATTAGAAAAAACAATTAATGGTGTTCATCTTGAGACAAAAGAATGGCACTGACCTTTTAAGATTCGTCAGTGCAAGTTGTTTTCAGTTAAGGCGGCTCAAACATGCCTTTTAGTCTGGG
Organism: Chrosomus eos; assembly: GCA_036326025.1. NCBI lineage: Eukaryota > Metazoa > Chordata > Actinopteri > Cypriniformes > Leuciscidae > Chrosomus > Chrosomus eos. The sequence goes on along the minus strand of CM070835.1, from coordinate 9,489,662 downwards.
ACTAGCTTAAGCCTGGTCTGTGAAACTGAGTCAAATGTATCTTGATTTAAGAATATTTGGATGTTTGTTCTAAAAAACAAGTATTTTATTGTAAAAATCAATATTTTTTTGCAGTGTATATCCGAGTCAAATAGATCATATCTGTTATTTAAACCGTCTCTATTTTTGTCGACTAACCTCTTGTTGTTTTTCTCTTCCAGCGATGGCGGGTCTGATTGTCCCTCCCATGTGAAGAGGAACCTGATCTTCCTCTAAGGCTTCACTGAGCCCACAACAAACTCACTGGCTCACCAAATCTGTCTGCCACTCCCTTATTGAACATCACCAGTCCTACGAGGAGCTGCCCGAAAAGAACATCTACACCTGGATCACTAAAAAATATATATATGAAAATGTCCCATGTCCTGAAATGTCAATAGATGTGTTTGTTTTGCCCTCTACGACTTCATCCTTGGAGACTCTGAGAACACCGTACCGGGTGGCATTTCGAAGCAGGACAATAAAAGCTGGATAATATCGCAATGTGAACGAGAAGCCGAGGTTTTGATACGTCCATGACCGTAGGGGCTTCTTTGCATGGCTGATGTTGTCTATAGACTGGTTCCTCTCTGTTCGTTTCATATTGTATGTCCGTCCTGTTTCCACTGTGAGAAGAGAGACGCCGCTCATCCAGATGGGACTGCCACAGCTCAAAACGATTCATCTCTATTTACTAAATGCAATGTCTTTGGTTTTAACATCAAGCTGGTTTTATTCCCTTCCGCTTTTGTTTGAAACCATCAGAGTGGTGCACAAAGACGAAATGATCCCAGACTGAAAACCGTGAGATTTAGCAATGATCAGGATGATGGATGTCAGCCGTTTTCCCTCATACTGTTTCTGTAGTTCCAGTGTAGTTCCAGGTGTGTGGATAGGTAGATTTAAGCCAGGAATGCTTTCTGCAGTTTTAATCACATTTAGGTACCAGACTTATTGTTGAACTTCTTATTGTGCTTTTTTGTATGTATTTATAAAGTTCGTTTCGGGATTTCTTTGGTGAGTTAGGCCTGAATAATAGTATCAAATATCTGTCAACACATTTGATGTCTTAATACCTTTTAGATATTGTAAAAAGAGTGAAAAATAAAAGGGATTACACTTTTTTTGTAAAAACAAAAACAACAATGACAAAAAAAAGAGGTCTGGACATGGCCAGGACACCTGTTTTTTTTAAAGCAGGGTGTAAAACTTCACCACTTTTGTAAAAAAAAAAAAAAAAAAATCGACAAAACATTTTTTCAATCGTATATTTAATGTTTTCTTTTTGCTAAAAGCATTTGTGTTCTTGTTCCTCCTCTTGTCTTGTGTGTTCTTGTGAAATGTGTATGATCATAGTTATTTCCTAATGCACTATTTTTGTTGGGGCACTTACAAGAGCTATGTATCTTAGCAAGCAGAAGAAAATAATAATGATAATAAAAAAAGAACAAAAAAAGAGAAAAACTTATACAAATATGCACCAGTATGTTTTCAGATGATTTTTTTTTTTTTGGGATTACTCTTTGCTTTGGTCATTATAGCTAAAATGGTTCATCATGTGATTTTGTTGATGTTTCTAAAATGTTTCCATAATACTTCTCTGTCCTTGTTGAGGTTTATTTTACATTAGATATTCATTGTTTCGCCACACTGCGTCGACTGGTGAAATTTCAAAATTTCTATGCTGTCATATCTAATGTGCCACATGATTATTGTATCACATGTCCAGAAATGGACTGTATCAGAGGAGGCCAAACCTGTTGAAACGCAGCACATTTTGACGTGGAACCATTCAGTGAGGTCAGTGTGGCTCGTGATATTGTTACTGTTGTTGCGCACACATGCACAAGTTATGCAATCTGTATTTAAATGCAAATCGCTATCCACATTTCAGTGGATTAGTTGTGAAATTAAATATTGGAAGGAGATATAATGATGCCTTAAAATAGGATGTGCTCCAACATTCCAGATCAAAAATCAAGAAAAAAAAAGTCTAAGTCTGTGATAAGATACATTAGAAATGGCAAAAGTCTCGGCAGAGAATATATGGAAAATCATTGAGGAAATATGACATATGTGATCCACATTTTGCAGGTTGTCATCTTTGGTTGGACACAATCAAATATCACTAACTGTGAGCACTTGAAAACGACGTAAAATTTTTATATTCCAGTCATGTTTTTTTTCTTATTTTCTTGAAGTATGTGAAGATGTGTGTTTGCAAAGATGACGTGAAAGAAATAGTGGTTTCTGAAGACCTCTTTTAATTTCACAGGTGACCTAATTACTTCATATTCGTCCTTTTGGGGTTTAGACATAAATGGGGTAAAGAAAATACAATTTGACAGTGCCCTATTATACTACAACAGCTGAATTCAATCTCAAAGTTCACATGAAAACATCTCAGAGAACCAGCTTGGCTGGACACAGTCAAACACACACACACGTCCATCCATTTCACCCATGCATTGAGTTTCCTAATAGCTTGTGAAAGTTTTTCTGTCATAGATGTAGAGAGCTGGCTTCTGCTTTCTTTCTCAAACCCTGTTTTCTTTGGAAATGTTGAACTCAAAGTGAAATGAAGAAAGGTACTGCATCTTTGTGAAATATGAAATATTATATCAAAATATATCAAAGCACAATGTTTAATTAATGTCTTTAGAATTCAGTTAGGGAGATGTATTCTACTTTCCTTTTTTCTCTCTGACCATGCTGTAAATAAATGCATGTTTTTTTTCCAGATTTTTTTTCCCTGTGATCCCGTGCTTTTTGTACAGAAACAGAAAAATAAAGATTACATTTGGCTTGAAAGCATTTTGTTGAGCGTCTTTATAATGTGAAAAGCACATCTCTTTTTCACTTTCACAATGTTTTAAAACATCAACAGTCCATCGAGTTATAAAAGTAACTTTTTATGCTGTGCTTCTCAGCATGGGGTGGACCATCTCAGGCCAGAAATCTCCAGCGCCGCTCCAAACTTCACAGCGAGGCTCATCCTTCCAAGGTTTCGACCTTTTGGTCTGCTCCGCCTGCCAGCACTGCTCAGTTGATGGGATATATTTTTGAAACCTTATCCAAAGACCACATTCAATTTTTTTCAACAGTTTTGGCCTTAAAACCCAACGCGCTGAACCTGCATAAAGACACGTTGACCCATGCAGATCAGAATCAATCATTCCTGAAATCACTCCAGCGCAGTAATTTTCCTGAGCTCTCTGCTTGGATAGGACAGAATGAGGGAGATATTCAGAACGTGATTTGTGCTCATGTCAAGGAAATATCTGAGACATGAAGCTGGTGGCCTTTTGATTACCTCTAGAGTTTGACAGTCTCACAAATTGCACAGTCGACACTATGTGTAGACAGACATGCTGTAAACTAGCCAAAGTCAGTCTTACTAGCTGACCACTATATCTCAGAGCAGAAGTTTAATGGAAAAGTAGAAGAGAGAACACAGTGCAAAAAATAATCATTTGGCAGTGTTTTTAAGTATACATCCAACTAAATTTAAAGGTTTATGCTTACAATGAAAAACAAAAAAGGTACTTGTAGATGTATTGGTGGCTTTAATGCATATGCATGTGTACAAGGGAGAACCATCATGTTAATGTGAGCATGCTCAGTGTAACTGCATCAACGTGTGTTTTTGCACATCTACAGTGAAGAGTCAGAAGCAGGTCATTTGAAGTCTTTTATCTTCTGGGTCCTCACAGCCTTTGATGCCATTGGGCAGAAGAGCTTGTATCAAAGCTTTAGCCCATAAACAGGAAATCTGCCTGGTATCTCCAGAACGTGTGGGAGTATCAGAGCTCCGGCTATCTCTCAGTCCATGCTGCCGAGACCAGACTCCACAGACTAACACGACCCTCCTATTGTTGCTCAATGAATATCCACTTGTCTGTTTGTGAGTGGGAGAATGTCGTTCCTCAAAGATGCAAGGCTGCTATCAGTGTTTTAGTTTTCCCATGGAGAGTTTTGTTTCACTGCCATCCATACGTCAGCCCTACGATAACAGTTCCACGCTTCCAATACCTTCACAAAGAAATGACTGGTGCAGCCAAATGACGGACATCTTGTGTAATGCCTCCAACAAACTTTTTTGCGATTTCGGCAATCCTATAAGATCATTACAAATCAAACTGTACGACATGGATGTAATAAACTTGGGAATGACATGTACGTAGACTGTACAATGATGAATCCTGTTGAATCGTAGGCTACGACGAAAGTTAGAATTGAAGAATAAAATGTAATCAGCATGCGCTAGTGGTAAATAAAAAGAGCAAGATGAATCGCACTTTGGCAATTGTGGTTTTTAAAGTGCGCTAAAAAAGAAGATGAGAAAGAGGAGAATATGGACACGGTCTTGGCTAGGAAAAAGAGGCCAACTTGGCAAGCCAATTTTGCAAATGGACCTTGAATTAAGTAGTTTTAAGTTTTGGTGCAGTGTCGCGTTGATCAATACGCCATTTCATGTTGTATTTTTATTGGCTAGTCAGTAGACGTAGGCCATAAACACACATGAGATTATTATGATAATCTGACACTTTCTGAAACTGTCCGAAAATTATTGCAGGCTATCTTTGGCCGCAATGTCGTGACAACGGCCGTCTTTGAATTTCTCTCAATGTATGACGTTGGACCAACTTTTTGGAGCCACGACCACAGAAAATCAAGAAAATTGGTCAAATTTTGTCTGGGACAGCCCAAAATCATACAATGTATACCTGGCATAGAGGGGAAACATTTAGAGCTGGTTTGTCAAATCTTGAAACCACCAGCCACACCTGACAGTTTTAGGGCAAGACTCCCGTTTCATATTCTTGTTTGATGGATATTTCAGAAGAAAAATCGGGCTTTAGTTGAATATGAAAACAAGTAAAGAGTTTGTGGTAAGTGAGTGAGAGACACTGGTTTGTATTTGTTTCTTATGACCCTAAAAGAATAGCTCGCTCAAAAAAGTAATCGTTCAACAAAATAATTTAAGAAGTTAAGAAGTAGAAATACAAATGAGTATGTGTGAGAAAACATTTGACTTATAAATATTAAAATTGAAAAAGGTGCATTATATGTTGTTTCCCAATGTGCCCTTAATATGTACAAATAATACAAGAAATAGTTCTCAAAGACTTCCTTTCCAGGTGTGTGGGTGAGTCAGAGAACTCAATGCCATGATGTCACTCCTCAAGTACGGCCCATCTGTGTATCAGCCACCCTGACAAGTACGGAATGGCCGTGCTTCCTGTGTCCTGATGATGTCATAGTGACAGAGCAGGCCCGCCGTTGCTTCTGCGAGGGGTTGGACAGCAGTAAAACAGGCCCAGAGGACTGACAGGGAACTGTAAGTCATCTTAAACAGGAAGTGCATGAGGCCTCAGCCTATGATGACATAGGATCCCTCCACCAACTCTGCACAGTTCACAAGGTGCATAAATCACCCGTGCAAAAGTTCACCTCCAGCCAGGAAAGGCACGATATGCTCTGGAAAGATCACATCGGCCCATCAAAACCATGTGTTGCGCTATGGTCGGCTCTCGTCTGAACGAGAACCTATTTAGGCGTATCTCCCGCTGTTGGTTGCGGTTCCTTCCCGGATTTGATGATTGTGTTACAGCGTGGCACAAGCAAATGGCCTCTGCAGGTGTGAGTTATTGAGAAGTGATCCATCATTCTTGTCAAAGCCAATCTCGGTTTTGATCGTGAGACACGTTTAAATGTTTGTTAGGGCTACTAGCAAAGAGAATTCCATACGGAGCAAGAATGGGAGAGATCTCACGCTGACATTCATGGGTCAGGCGGTGATCTAAAGTAAGAGGAATTGACGTGGTTTGATTCAGTGGATGTGCGCTTGCTTATAAAGTGAGAAATGCATTGCTAAAACACTTGTTACTTGCTCTTCCTCCACCTGTCATTGAGTATGACAAGTGTTACCGGATGGCTCTCGATGAATACTGCTTTAAAGATGCATGTCTTTCACAGCCAAGGTGGATGCAAAAATCACCTGTCAGAATAACTCTTCAAACCAAATCAGTTTGCCATTATAGAAGAGAAAATCTCACTTTAATTAATAACTGCGTGCGACCGCAGCGGCATTTCTTCCCAGTTAGTCCCTCCTCCCTGTCATCACCTCCGCCTAAAACCACACCTCATTCTCTCACCACGATCTCTCCATTTTGAAACCGCTCGCGGTATCAGCTGAAGAAATATTATCATTTCCGTTGCCAATCGGACCTTGTGTGGCCCTGAAGCGAGAGGGCCGTGTGGAGAGTGTGACCGGGTCACCGAGACGAAGTGTCGCTGGATGTGGTTGCTCTGCTGGGGAAGAAGCGCTGTCACACCCCCCTTGGCGGGAAACTCGATCCTAGCAGCTAAGAGGCGAGCTGGAGAAAGCCCCATCACTCCTCCAACATCCCAGAGAGCTTGCATCCCGGGAACCCTGCTTGTGTTAAAAGAAGAATAACATCCCTTGTTTTGTTTTGGTATTCTTTTTTTTCTTTTTTAGACGGCCTTCGTTCGTTCGAAGACAACCTCGGCGTAAAACGCCTCCTTGAGAAAACAAAGAAGAAAAAAAGTACACTTTACACCTGTTTCCTTTTTTCATCTGTCTTCATTATTCTGTAGGAGGCAGGATGTTTGGTTTGGCTGCGACCTGCCTCATGACTTAATCCCTGGGTGCTATTGTTAAATTTTCGAGAAAAAGAATGAAAACCAAATGTGGTGTGGGACCGAGGATTGAGTTTCAAGCCTGCACTTTAACAATGTTATATTTCCAGCCGTGCAGGCCAAATAATTCACTTATGTTTCTCTTGTAATATTATGCCAAACATGAGATCTTTACTTTGTCAAATCTGGTAAATATCAAACCCACGATATCAATAGGAAAACAGATTTAATAAGCATTCCCAGAAGAGGTCGGAGGAACACCTCTCACCTGGAAGCGATAAAACGGGACAGGAAATGGAGGCAGAGAGTGAGTGCTTCCCAATAACGCCAACCCCTGAAGAACAAAAATATGCAGAATCATCATAAACCATTATCTCAGAGCAGAAACAATCGCTAAAGACATCTGGGGCACAAACTAATTATTTACACAGTAAATATATAGTTTAATATGTGTCTTAGTCTATAAATACTACTAAAATAAGAATATATACATTAGGGACCGAGTTGCCATTGCAGATTTTGTAGTAAATGTAACAGGAAATGTATTAAAAATCCGTTCAATTATATTAAGATGGGTCACACCACATGTCTGATGTAAAATCCGGATCACGAAGCAAAACCAGGTTAGAAAAGGAAAGTAAAAGTTCTTCTTTAGAAGATTCCCAGTGAGCAGGGAAGCCCTTCCCGATTGAAATTTAAACAGCAGAGACACTGTGATCATCTCCCAGGTACAAATCAGAGTTAATAAATCAATCTGCAGCCTGGGTGTGCTCACAGTCACTTGCTAAACAAATGGATTCTGCATGCTTAATGAGAACACAAGGAGGAGGAGGAGGGCTGGAGGTAAAGTAACTAATACCTCTGATGGAATCTGCAGACGTGAGCTGCAGACACCTGCCAAAAAACAAACGGCACCGGCCCAAGTCGGGGATTTGGCCAGCGAGGCCGCGGCGGCATCCGCGTAGGAGAGCTTCTCGTTCCATGGCAGATTTACAGCGGACCATGAGGCTTTTCTTGGAGAGACAATGGGCTGTCGGAGCACCCAAAGGCACACAGAGGATAACTACAACAGCAGATCGTAAAGAAAGTCTGATGATGATGATTCTAATCCAGGCCTTTCTATACATGTCAGACTTATTTCGTTAATACAAGGTGATGAAATGAACAGATGAGCAGCAATCAGCACTGCAGCTGGAAAACACATCCTCTTGCACATGTTCAAAACCTCGCTTCATTGCTGCATGTCTACTGCAAGTTTTTGGTCTACAGGATCATGTTGTTCAGGAATTTTCTATGGGAGATTTGAGATGTCTTTCTTGAGCACCGAAACGCTTTCTTTCGATTTCAGTCACAATATTTAACATGACATTTTTAATGTATTGTTATGGGCTCTCAGAGAGGTTCGTGTAAGCAAGAAAATGCAAAAGAAAACTGCTTTTCAGTGGCTTTGATTCCAGAAGTTTCCACCCTCATTTCCTCCTTAACTAGTTTTAAAGCCTTGGACCAAAGCTTTGAGATTAAATCACAACTTTTTTTCTAATTTTGATTAGAAGCAAAAAAGTATGTGAAAATTAGTTTACTTTACTTTAAGAGGCACTGTATACATCCTAAGAATCACTGATGATGTCATCTAATCAAAAATTACAGTAAAGTATAAAATTATTGGCTTGATTATAAATATAAAAGTTTTCTCGGTAACACTTTACAATAAGGTCTCGTTTGTTAACATTAACAAAAAGCTAACATTACCTGAGCAATATAATTATTACAGCATTTATTAACCTCTGTTAAAGGTGCTCTATGTAACTTTTAGCGGCCTCTAGCGGTGATGTTTCAGATTGCAACCAATTTTTATAAGAGCGCTCGTGCTCGTACTCATAGACAATACCGTCTATTACGCAAATATCTCGGCGAATACAAGACAGATTCGGCGAGCACTGAGCTCGTTGGGACCATCTAGTCGAGCTGAAAAGAACCATATAAGTTCCATAGTTTTTGGTGGTGTTTTCGCGGAGATATTAGCAGAAAACCATCGGGCGCGCTGCAAAATTGCGGACGCCGGTGACGTCACGATCTCAGAAGAAATCGCTTGTATCTCTGGAACGCAAAGACCCAGAGAGCTCAAATTCGGGCGAGGAAGTCCCAAGGGGACCCTTGCCCGAACGCTAGAGTGGCGGGCCTCGGGGATGCCCCCTATCGGATCGCCGTTCGCTGGGACCCCCGATTTCGAACGGCTATAACTCGGGGAGCCGGGGGAGTTGGACCTCGGGGGTGGGCTCGTTCGAAAGGGCCCGTCCAGCACTACGAACGATTAGAGTCTTGGGAATATTGATCAAAGATTGACCGAGATATGAGCCAAAAAACGTGCACCTTTAACCGGACATAACTCCCTGACCGTCTACAATAGACTGTATATACACTCAAAAAAATGCTGGGTTGTTTCTGTAAACAAATTGTTGGGTTGATTGTGCTGGGTCAAAATGCTGGGTTGTTTAGGGCACTGTAAACACATTATTGGGTTGCTCATGCTGGGTCAAATGATTTGTAAGGGGGTAATTCACAAATAAGCAGCTGGTTGGGTTATTTTGACCCAGCAACTGGTTTATTCTTTGCGGAACTTTCTGGATTCTTCACTTCTGACTCGAGGAGGACGTCACTCGGAGCGGGCAGTGTTTTATGGTAAGTTAATGTTTACCGTGGCGATATTTTTAACATGAATAATTTCACTGTTCAGCATACAGTCTTTGATGGTATGCTGGAAGTGTGAGGGGTAACGTATTTATTCTGTAAAACATTAATAGTAACAGGTTAGATTTTTTTGACAAAATGCTGCGTTAGTTGTAAACCAGCTATATCAGCAGCCTTATTGAAATATGCAGTTTAAATTGTAATTTCATCACGTAAATATCGTATTTATTGTGTACGTTTAGTAATTAAAAGTGAGGAAAGCGTTTTGAATGAAACCGTACACGCGCAGTAGGCTGTTTAGTCTCGGGCTCGCTCGTAAAAACTGCGGGAAAAAAGGTCTAACGTTAGTGACTCGTGTGAGCTTACAGTCTATGGCCGTGAGTCGTGTGTGGAAAGTCTGCAGGCACATTTAAGAAATTCTCGTCAGAAGAAGCGACGGGGGTAAGTTCCAGTACAGTCTGCTTGTTTCTTCTGGAATGGCGATGTCGGAAGGGATCGTTATTGCAAAAAAAAAAAAAAAAAAAAAAAACGTTGTGGGGGATGTAGGGGAATTGTATGTCGTGCAATCTTTACAAACGGCGACTGAGGCATTGATAAATAAATCGATTTCATATTAAGCATGTTCTCGCCCTGAAAACCCATTAACGTTACAAGTTGTTAAGACCTGAGGTAGGCCTAAGTTACTAAGAATAATTTAGTATTAAGGCAGTATGGACCGCGCGATGTTTGAGGCCAAATATATTCACAACAGCGCCATTTTAAACACCAGGGCAGAAAAGTCAAAAATCCTACTTTAAAAATATGAATTGTTATAAACAGCATACTATTTAAATGTTAATGCAACTTTTTGTATTATGCTCATATTGTTTAGCTGCTAAAGGGGAGACAGCTTTGAAGGTCCTGCAAACTTTCCTTCCCCCATCCATCTAAGTTACAGGAGAGGAGGAGAGGGCGTCAGACCCACCACAGAGGCACAGAGGTCCTTAACATGCAACCTGTAAGTTTTGCTTTAGTGTTTCTACTTCAATAAGAGTTGACGTTTGATATGCTTGATAACTATGAAAGTAATTTAGGTTTAGAATATTTAAAGGTGCAATCTCTGTTTGCAACATAACATTTTTTTAAAATAGATTTTTGTTCATTTTTAAAGCTGCAGTCCATAACTTTTTTGTGTTCAAAATTGACTAAATGTTTATGATGAGCAAGTACATCATGAATCCATTTTCCAAATCGTGTTTTTGTCTTATCCTGAATCCCAGACTATTTTAGATAGCTAAAAGTCTGTTTAGATGTGTAAATAGACATTTTGTTTGTTTTTCACATTTGGCCATATTTGGTAATGTTTGCAATAAAAAATATAAATACTTTCACAAAAAAAGTTTAACTTGCATGTCAGTTATATTGCAACACTCTAAGTGATTGTGTGTAATCAACAGGTGGGGACCAACATGGATGCATATTTACAAAATGACTGGAGCATCATCAGGGATGTGACGAGGGGGACACGTCAGACCTTTGCCATTGTTCCAGGCCACGCCATCGAGACCGAGTCTTTGCTGGAGGCTGGTGATCTTTGTTTCAAAGCCTTATTTTGTTTTTCATGTTAAATACACGAAGCAGTGTATCAAATTAATGGAAAGGAGTCGTCCTCTGTAAAATTTGAGGAAAACCCTGTGATATTTAGTCGCATTTTAAATGTTTGTTGTTATTCTTAATAAATCAACACATCTTAATAAATGAAATCATAATTGTATAAGAGTTCAAATGAGTTGCTTAATGACTTTTAAAGGTGCATTGTGTAAAATTTAGGAGGATCTGTTAACAGAAATGGAATATCATATACATAACTATGTTTTCAGTGGTGTATAAAGACCTTACTTAATGAACTGTTATGTTTTTTTTTTACCTTAAAATGAGTATACATTGTATAATTGTAATAATTGTATACAAAAAAATATTAAAGAGATGTATTAAAAATTAAAAAAATATATAAATAAATGATTGAAATCACATATACAGTGGCCTCTCTGGTTTATTATATTACAGAGACAATAATTATTTTACATTCGTAACAAAACAAATATATTTGTTACTAATTTTAATAAGGCAATGGGACAGGAAATAACCCAGCACATGAGTAAGACTTAACCCAGCAAGATGGTCAATTTCACCCACTGGTTGGGTCAAATGAATGACCCAACAATATGGGTTAAATGGAAAAACCCAGCACTTGGGTCAAACCAACCCAGCGTGTGTTCTGTCCAATAGTGACCCAGCGGCGTGTGTCAGGGTTTGTGCAGGTGACCGAAGACGAGGACACAGAAGCTTCAATATAAAGTTTTAATAACAAAATGAAACTTTCAAAATGAAACAAGAACAAAACTCCAGGACTTTAGGGTTTACACACAACCATACATAGACGACGATCGACAAACACTGGGAGAAAACACAGGGCTTAAATACACAAGGAATAATGGGATAATGAACAGAACACAGGTGACGGGAATGACTAATTAGGCAGAGCGGGAAAACTTAACAGGACTAAACCAAAAACCACAAAGACAGGGGAAACCAAGATCACAAAAACAGAACTCAAACACATTAAATTGTTACAGTACCTCCCCCCTCCCCGAAGGCGCGTCCTCGCGCCGTATAACATCCAAAGGGGTGGGAGGGTGGGCGCCCTGGAGGCTGACGAGGGCATGGTGCAGGTCCGGGAAGCCTCCAGGGCGGAGCAGGCTGTGGGCGTGGCCACGGCGGAGCAGGCTGTGGGCGTGGCCAGGGCGGAGCAGACTGTGGGCGTGGCCAGGGCGGAGCAGGCTGTGGGCGTGGCCACGGCGGAGCAGGCTGTGGGCGTGGCCACGGCGGAGCAGGCTGTGGGCGTGGCCAAGGCAGAGCAGGCTGTGGGCGTGGCCACAGCGGAGCTGTGAAACCCTCGGGCGTCCAGGGCGGAGCTGTGAGACCCTTGGGCGTCCAGGGCGGAGCTGTGGGACCCTCGGGCGTCCAGGGCGGAGCTGTGGGACCCTCGGGCATCCAGGGCGGAGCTGTGGGACCCTCGGGCGTCCAGGGCGGAGCTGTGGGACCCTCGGGCGTCCAGGGCGGAGCTGTGGGACCCTCGGGCGTCCAGGGCGGAGCTGTGGGACCCTCGGGCGTCCAGGGCGGAGCTGTGGGACCCTCGGGCGTCCAGGGCGGAGCTGTGGGACCCTCGGGCGTCCAGTGCGGAGCTGTGGGACCCTCGGGCGTCCGGGGCGGAGCTGTGGGACCCTCGGGCGTCCAGGGCGGTGCTGTGGGACCCTCGGGTGGCCATGGCGGTGAGGACCCCTCGGGTGGCCATGGCGGTGCAGGCTCTTCAGGTGGCCACGGCGGTGAAGACCCTTCAGGTGGCCGTGGCGGTGAGGACCCTTCGGGTGGCCATGGCGATGAGGACCCTTCGGGTGGCCATGGCGGTGTTATTTTTTCGGGCCTCCGTGGATCTTTGGCCGGCCTCCGTGGATCTTTGGCCGGCCACGGCGAAGGCGTATAGCCCCCCCCCCCCCCCCCAAATTTTCTTGGGGAGAAAGACAGGTTCAGGAACGGGAACAGACTTGACATCAACGGGCGCTGGGTCAACGGGGTCTGGGTCAACGGGCTCTGGGTCTGGGTCAACGGGCTCTGGGTCTGGCGCTGGGTCAACGGGCTCTGGCTCTGGCTCTGGGTCAACGGGCTCTGGCTCTGGCTCTGGCTCTGGGTCAACGGGCTCTGGCTCTGGCTCTGGGTCAACGGGCTCTGGCTCTGGCTCTGGGTCAACGGGCTCTGGCTCTGGCGCTGCATGGGACTCGGAACTGGACGGGGCCAGCACATCAGGGGACTCGGAACTGGACGGGACCAGCACATCAGGGGACTCGGAACTGGACGGAACCAGCATTTCAGGGAGCTTGGGGCTGGGCTCAGGCTCTGGCGGGCAGGCGACAGGCTCAGGCTCTGGCGGGCAGGCGACGGGCTCAGGCTCTGGCGGGCAGGCGACGGGCTCAGGCTCTGGCGGGCAGGCGACGGGCTCAGGATCTGGCTGGATGTGGTTGACGTGAACCCCAGCCTCGGCAGCCATCCTCCTGGCTAATCGCACTGACATCAGTGGGGGATCAGTCATACAGGACATCAGCCGGGGAAGTCCATGGACCGATCTGGCGGCAGGGCTGATGCGGTGTGCAGGCTCTGGCGGGCAGGCGATGGGCTCAGGGGCCGGCGTGCAGGTGATGGGCTCAGACGTTGGCGTGCAGGTGATGGGCTCAGGCGTTGGCGTGCAGGTGATGGGCTCAGGCGTTGGCGTGCAGGTGATGGGCTCAGGCGTTGGCGTGCAGGTGATGGGCTCAGGCGTTGGCGGGCTTGGAGCTGGTTGGAGTGGTAGATCTTCTACAAGGTAGCTGGATCCACACGCCCACAGCGTGTGATCCACAAACTCCAGGAAGGATAGATGGAGGTCCTTGACAAGAATTATCTGGGCCAATGGGTCCTTCAGACCACCCCAGAAACTCTTTGTTATTTCCTCTTCCTCCATCGACACATCATCATAGATGTCTAAATAGAGCCCCGCATACTCTTCGAGGGAGCGTTCGCCTTGAAAGAGGATCGGGTTTTCGAATGGGCTCACCTCTTTGTTCTTCCTCCTTCGGCTCATTTTTGTTTACGGTCGATCGTTCTGTCAGGGTTTGTGCAGGTGACCGAAGACGAGGACACAGAAGCTTCAATATAAAGTTTTAATAACAAAATGAAACTTTCAAAATGAAACAAGAACAAAACTCCAGGACTTTAGGGTTTACACACAACCATACATAGACGACGATCGACAAACACTGGGAGAAAACACAGGGCTTAAATACACAAGGAATAATGGGATAATGAACAGAACACAGGTGACGGGAATGACTAATTAGGCAGAGCGGGAAAACTTAACAGGACTAAACCAAAAACCACAAAGACAGGGGAAACCAAGATCACAAAAACAGAACTCAAACACATTAAATTGTTACAGCGTGGTTAAGGTTGGGTTATTTTTTAACCCTGCATTTTTTAGAGTGTAAGGAGCGAGGCTCGGGAGCGCGCATGCACGTCAGATCCGTTGGATTTCGCGGTAAATCCGACCCGGAGACTTCACATAAAAATATGAATATCGGCCTTCAGAGGTAATAGCAAAACTCGAGAAGTGGATCATTGTAATGTGTGATTACAACCCCTTCACACACAGGCAATAAAAAAAAGATTCATTTTAGTAGAAAAGTTCCACATAGCACCTTTAACGTTAGTTAATAAAAAAGTTCATGTTTATGCCAGTAATGTTAACAGGTACAAGTTTCGATCTTAAAAATGTATTAGTAAATGTTGAGATGAACATTAACTAAGATTAATAAATGTTGTAGAAGTTATTATTAACTAATATAACTAATGTTAACAAATTAAACTTTCTCCATGAAGAAAAGTGGGATTTCTAATTCTGTAACCTGCACCAAACACTCACTTCTCTCGCTCAAACCCAGCATTTACTTTACCAAGCATCATCTATTCTCCATCCATGAATATTTATCTATTTGACACTGTTCCAGGTGCCTTCTGGGTAAAAGCATTTGCGAATGTTGGTGACAGGCTAAATGAAAGTGTGTATGAATCTAAGCAGAAATCCAATGATTGAAATGGGACCATCTGCAGGAACATTAAAATGATTCCCAGGGAATGCATGAGCTGAAAAAAATGTATACCAGATAAAACTTTGGATAAAAGTCTGCCAAATGCGTAAATGTAAATCTTTATAAATCAACAATTATCTTTAAAATCTATAATCTTATAGAAGTATCCACTTATTTATTCATCGTCATGGTCATATCATGGCTGTATGCACTGTAAATTTGATAGACAGACTAAATGTATATATTTAACTCATGAATTTGTCTAACGTTATAAAATATATATGTGGAAACTGTCAGCGATATGCATCTATGTTGCAATGGACTTTTAGCGCATAGGCATGAATATGTATGTTTCTGTGTGAGAGAAAATATTCCATATAGCGTCCCATGAGAGCTTTAATGGGTCATTCCGCATGTTTACACAGCAGCCGAATTCTCAGCAAAGCGTCTTCGACGAAGTCAGTTCTCCGTTAACTATGCGAGGTAGCTTGTGGTGAGCGGCGCTCTCATATATATTTCAGCTCAAGCAGATTGTTGAAGGACTTTTGAAACAGGAGATTTGAGATGACTCAACTTTCACTGCAGCCGTATAAACATTCACTGCCGCTCTGCCCGAGATCCATCAGTCTGCCCTTAGTGAAAGCGGCCATAAAAAAATCCCCTCCGGGAACAGTGAGAACGTATGAGAGTTCCAGCCTGGCAAGGACTAATATTAAAACAACGAAGCCCCATAATTATCATAGAATTCCAAAGAAGGCCGGCCCTTAATTAGGCCACACAGGATCCTCTTTATAAAGTATGGAAGTAATAAATAAGCCATTAGCTGGGCACTAAAGGCGCAAGAAATAAAACCCAGTGCAGGAGAAGGCAGAGATTGGCCTGAACTCAAAGACTGATGGTGAATGATATACTAAAGCCCCTGGGTCACAGATCTTCATCACTATTCTGAAGCACAGCTCAGAGCTCGACTCTTTCCTTACTGCACTGTGATTTATGGGTCACGTGACCAGCTGTACTATAGGCACTGAGGATGGGAAGCTCCGCCCCCACACCTGTTAGCTGATCTACGGCAATAGTAAACAAGTCACACAAATCATTGTATCATTATGTACTGTTAGGCGTAATGCACCGTTGGTTTACTAAATTTCTTCAGGATTATTTATCGCTAACGTCACACTCGTATCCAATATGCGGTCAAGCGCAGTCTTGTCAGGGCTGCTTTTGAGGTTGAGAAAAATCTCATATCTATGAAATTATGAAACCTCTCCTTTAGGAACCGTACAGTTTTATTAGTTTTACAACGGCTGCCGTTAACGAATGACCGCCTTCACCGACCAAGTAAAAAACAGCAAAGTTAATGGCTAACAAAGGAAGTCAGGAGCAACGCTAGGCTGATTATGGCAATAACTCTCACAGATACTAATTACAAATGGCTGTAAAATAAGTCAAACTGGTCATCCTAATGAGCACACCAGAGACCTATTTTTAAATTCCATTAAAAAGATCTATTCTTTCTCCTTTTTCTTTCCATTTTTTCCCGCAGCATCAGTGTCATGTTATCAGACGTAACACAACAAATACAGCATGTCTCTTAAAGGTCATTATGCTGTAAAAAGTTTCTTCAGGTAAATTATTAATGTAATTATCCAACTTGAAATTAAAACCGATATGAAGAAGGAACCACAGAGTGTCAACATATAAAAGCATGTCCACATATTTTAAAATTAAGCTTTGGCTAATTAAATACATTTTAGACTGGATCAGGGAGATGATTCTGCTATCTACAGAAAGGGAGAGATTCATGTATACACTAAAATTCAAAAGGAATTCATAATTTTATTCAGCAAGGATGCATTAAATTGATCAAAAGTGACAGAAAAGACATTTAATGTTGAAAAAGATTCCACTTCTATTTCAAATAAATGCTGTTCTATTTAACTTTCTATTCATCAAAGACTAAAAAATGTCAGTTTCCACACAATAAAATTAAGATATTAAGCAGCACAACTGTTTTCAACAGAGGCCTGGTTTCCATTTCAGATTTGCAAAAAACTTGTGAAATATTTTCTAAATGTTTTTGTTTTCCAAACAACTATTGCAAAATGACAGCGTTTTGATTAACCATTGTTATGCGACTAAAACGTAATGTTTTCGTCTTGCGAAAAGTAATTACAAAAATCATGGCGACGGATGTTGCTGACTTATATCACAGCCACCGCACTAGCCATATTTTTAATCGATGGAGACGTAGGCCTGTTATCCAAGCATTAATGGCAAGGAAAGCCTCTTATACTCTGGATTTGCCATTGTGGGGTGTTTGTCTTTTATGAGTTTAATAAAGAACTGTGTCGTCTTCTGTCCAAACAAACCTTTAAAGAATAATCAACGTTTACGTACAGCAGGTGACATGTAAATGCGAAAAAACTGTTTCCTTTGCAGTTTTGCGAAATATTCCTTTTTCAAACTGCCTGAAAAACCACCTCATGCGAGCAGAATTTTTTTTTGCGATATATGGAAGTGTCAGGGTTTGTGCAGGTGCTGAAGACGAGGACACGAAAGCTTCAATATAAATGTTTTAATAACAAAATGAAAACTTTCCAAACTTAAACAGAAACAAAACTCCAGGAAATCAGAAGACACACAACCATACGAGGACGACGATCGACAAACACTGAGGGAAAACATAGGGCTAAATACACATGGAATGATTGGATAATTAACAGAACACAGGTGATAAAACTGAACACAAACGAGGAGCGGGAAAACTTAACAGGACTAAACCAAAAACCACAAAGACAGGGGAACCAAGATCACAAAACAGAACTTAAACACATTGACTCGTTACAGTACCTCCCCTCTCCCCGAAGGCGCGTCCTCGCGCCGTATAACATCCAAAGGGGTGGGAGGGTGGGCGCCCTGGAGGCTGACGAGGGCATGGTGCAGGTCCAGGAAGCCTCCAGGGCGGAGCAGGCTGTGGGCGTGGCCACGGCGGAGCAGGCTGTGGGCGTGGCCACGACGGTGCAGGCTGTGGGCGTGGCCACGATGGTGCAGGCTGTGGGCGTGGCCAGGGCGGTGCAGGCTGTGGGCGTGGCCACGATGGTGCAGGCTGTGGGCGTGGCCAGGGCGGTGCAGGCTGTGGGCGTGGCCACGATGGTGCAGGCTGTGGGCGTGACCATGGTGGAGCTGTGGGACCCTCGGGTGTCCAGGGCGGAGCTGTGGGACCCTCGGGCGTCCAGGGCGGAGCTGTGGGACCCTCGGGCGTCCGGGGCGGAGCTGTGGGACCCTTGGGCGTCCAGGGTGAAGACCCTTCAGGTGGCCATGGCGGTGAGGACCCTTCGGGTGGCCACGGCGGTGAGGACCCTTCGGGTGGCCACGGCGGTGAAGACCCTTCGGGCGGCCGTGGTGGTGAAGACCCTTCGGGCGGCCGTGGTGGTGAAGACCCTTCGGGTGGCCATGGCGGTGAGGACCCTTCGGGTGGCCATGGCGGTGTTATTTTTTCAGGCCTCCGTGGATCTTTGGCCGGCCTCGGCGAAGGCGTATAGCGCCCCCCCAAAATTTTCTTGGGGAGGACAGGCTCATGATCGGGAACTGACTTGACATCAACGGGCGCTGGGTCAACGGGTTCTGGGTCAACGGGCTCTGGGTCTGGGTCAACGGGCTCTGGGTCTGGGTCAACGGGCTCTGGGTCTGGCGCTGGGTCAACGGGCTCTGGCTCTGGCGCTGGGTCAACGGGCTCTGGCGCTGGGTCAACGGGCTCTGGCGCTGGGTCAACGGGCTCTGGCTCTGGCGCTGGGTCAACGGGCTCTGGCTCTGGGTCAACGGGCTCTGGCTCTGGCGCTGGGTCAACGGGCTCTGGCTCTGGCGCTGGGTCAATGGGCTCTGGCTCTGGCGCTGGGTCAACGGGCTCTGGCTCTGGCGCTGGGTCAACGGGCTCTGGCTCTGGGTCAACGGGCTCTGGCACTGGCGCTGGGTCAACGGGCTCTGGCTCTGGCGCATCATGGGACTCGGAACTGGACGGGGCCAGCACATCATGGGACTCGGAACTGGACGGGGCCAGCACATCAGGGGACTCGGAACTGGACGGGGCCAGCACATCAGGGGACTCTAAACTGGACGGAACCAGCATTTCAGGGAGCTTGGGGCTGGGCTCAGGCTCTGGCGGGCAGGCGACGGGCTCAGGCGGGCAGGCGACGGGCTCAGGCTCTGGCGGGCAGGCGACGGGCCCAGGCTCTGGCGGGCAGGCGACGGGCTCAGGATCTGGCTGGATGTGGCTGACTTGAACCCCAGCCTCGGCAGCCATCTTTTTGGCCAATCGCACCGATATCAGCGGGGGATCAGTCATACCGGATATCAGCCGGGGAAGTCCAGGGACCGATCTGGCGGCAGGGCTGATGCGGTGTGCAGGTTCTGGCGGACAGGCGATGGGCTCAGGCGCTGGCGTGTAGGTGATCAGGCTCTGATGGGCAGGTGACGGGTTCAGGGCATACCGGACTTGGATTTGGCTGGAGTGGGAGATCTTCCACGTGGTATGCAGATCCACACGACCACAGCGTGTGATCCACGAACTCCAGGAAGGATAGATGGAGGTCCCTGACCAGAATTATCTGGGCTAGTGGGTCTTTCAGTCCACCCCAGAAACTCTTAGTCAACTCTTCTTCATCCTGAGTCTCATCATCATACAATTCTATATACAGTCCTGCATATTCTTCAAGGGAGCGTTCGCCTTGAAAGAGGATTGGGGTGTGAATTGGGTTCACCTCCTTGTCTTTCCTCCTTCGGCACATTTTTCGCTTTTTTAATGGTCGATCGTTCTGTCAGGGTTTGTGCAGGTGCTGAAGACGAGGACACGAAAGCTTCAATATAAATGTTTTAATAACAAAATGAAAACTTTCCAAACTTAAACAGAAACAAAACTCCAGGAAATCAGAAGACACACAACCATACGAGGACGACGATCGACAAACACTGAGGGAAAACATAGGGCTAAATACACATGGAATGATTGGATAATTAACAGAACACAGGTGATAAAACTGAACACAAACGAGGAGCGGGAAAACTTAACAGGACTAAACCAAAAACCACAAAGACAGGGGAACCAAGATCACAAAACAGAACTTAAACACATTGACTCGTTACAGTAAGTTTTTGCGAAATAGACGTGTTTCCATTCGGGCATATTTTCAATTCGCAATTTCAATTTGCCCAATTTGAAGAGTAATGGGAATGCAGCTATTGATAATAAGATGTTTCTTGAGCACCAAATCAGCATATTAGATTATTAGCATATTAGAAGAAGAATCATGTGGCACTAGAGCAATAGCTGCTGAAAAACACAGGAATAAATATTAAAATATGTTAGAATAAAAAACATTTTAAGAAGTAACAATACTAGTTTTTACTGTATTTTGATGGTGAGCATAAGAGACTCAAAGACATTAAAAAACAATATTACAGACTCAAACTTACTGAAACTGATCACAACTTGTGTGCAGAAGTTTAGAAAAGTCCCCTAAATGCATTTGGACACTTAAAATATACTTTAAAATGTAAAGTGACTTTTGTCACTTTAAACACTTTAAAACTGTAAAAACTTTTTAGAAAACAAAACATCAAAACAATTGGGATTTGCAAACAAAAGATACTTCACTTCACTTTTGCAATGACTTTAAAGCTATTTGGCCTAAGGCTGTTTGGCCTAAAGGTCAAACCATTTCAATATTATAACAAACAATATTGTAACAAACTTCTAATATTCTGTGTGAAAAATATGCTTGTGCTTTCTTTATATAAAATAAATACGTCTTGGTTTGAAATTTTTGTTATTTAATATCTCTACATTTTTAATGGTCCAAATACTTCTTGAATTTATTTTTTGTTTCAGATGATGCTTAATTTCCTTTGACGACATGCAAAATGCAAGTCCATTGTCGGTGCTGCTACAAAGAACAGAGAAGCTCTCTTCAGCACCTTCACTAATGTGGGTCACTCTGCAAATGAGCGATTGCCTTTGCAGTCATAGCACCAAAACACTTTCTGTAAAGCTCTAAGAGGCTAGGAGCCTTCAAATAAACCACTCTAGGGAGACGTGCTGCAGGCCGGTAAGACCATCCCACCTCTCCGGTGTAGAAAAGGTGGATCGGTGGTAGATTAAACTTATCTGAGGACGAGCCAAATGGGCTGTTCTCCTCCAGCTGAATTTCTGACGGAACCCTTTCGCCGTGCCATCTTTCGACTGCCTGCAGTGGACTCTAGAGGACTCTGAGCTCCACAGGGTGGGCAGATTCTAATAAAAAGTAGTTGACATTTTAATTGCATTTTTCTCATCAAGGACTAATATGCAAGATGGGCCTGGCATCTCTTCGGAGAGCAATGTGGGTGATGTTATGATCAGTAATTTCTTTGATAAACACTCAGAACCCCCATTGATACGATCTCAGTGAGAGGCTTTGTGTGGAAGCGCTTCTCAGCTGCATTTGTTGCCAAGCCCAACTAATGGAGACATTTGATTGGAGCGCAGTGCATGCAGAACACTTTGGCTTGTAGCTTTTCGACGATTGCGTTAACAAAGGCTGCACACTTGGACGACTACAGTATGCGCAAACTATTGTGGAGAAGAAGTTTCTGAACGTATTGTTGTGCTAAATTCTTATATTAATCAAGGCCAAGGAGAGGGAGGTCAAATACTCAATTTCCATGTTTAGTATTAAGCTTGTCACGCTAAATGAAACCATGTCCAAATCGTGTATCGTGGTGGAAAATGAAGTGCTCTTAGCGTACATAATAACTTTATTGGATTATTTTGTTACACTAATCTGTGAAGAATATAAAGTCAGATTAGGCAGCTTCCCCCTGGTGTGACAGTCACCAAAGACCTCTAAGATTGTCTGTATTAGCGTTTCCCAGAAGGCCATGCAGTGCTGTTTAAATACATAATGTTTTTCAATTAAGAGTTCTTTAAACATTGTCAATGAAATGTATTTTTCAACTTATACGTTTTAGGTGGAGAGGAATGTCATTGCTGTGTTTCTACTGAAAAAGTATGAGAAATGAGCAGCAAGCTTTTTCTCATGACAACCATCCAAGAAGCCACCTGGATTAGCTCTGTTTTCCATTGGGCACTAACACACTTCAACATCACCAAGTTGAAATGAATAGAGTAATTTACCATCTGGTTGATGCCATCATGTCCTGCTAGTGTGTTGATTGTTTCTCATTACACGCCTGCTTATATCCACTCATATCCATTATAAAATATCATTTAAATTTTCATTTGATTATTTGCATTTTTTACACCAATATATCCTCTTAACAGCAATCTGTTGTATAGCAGTGAGCAGCTCCTCTATGAGAGCGTGGTTTCGGGGTTAAAGGTGTAAGCACTTTCCAAAAGGCTCCCAAACGGATTAAACGGTGGAAATAAAGAGAGGTAATTGGAACTAGTCGGCATAGCTACAAACAAGAACTTCTTCCCTCAGAAGCTTTAAATTTACTGTTTGAATGGCAGAAAACTCAAAGATTTTTCAATTACCAATTTTCTCCGTACTTCTCTTTTCTTTTTCTCTTATGCATTTAAATTGGATATGATCTCAGAGGAAATGGTTATCATTTTAATGACACTCTCCATTCATTAAAGGCTCCAGATCTCCAGCCTTCACACTCTCATGGGGAACCGCCGAATAAGAGGCAGACTCAGAGAAGGAGAAAGAGAGACGCTCTGTTCAATTACCTCTGTGTTGGCCCTTCCTCACGAGGCCCCGCTGTGTGGCCCTTAATCCTATCCTAAGGAGTCAGGCCCAGGTGCGAAGAGAACTAGAAGAAAAATAAAAGATTTAAAGTGCTTTTTGTGTTCACTTGCATATTAGAAGTAGATCAATTTACTTAAAAACCAAAAGGATGTTAAAGGGTTTTATTTGTATTATATTTAACTATTTTCTTCTTATTCTTATATTTCTTATTATATATAGGCCTATATAAGAAGAAAATAGTTAAATATAATAAAAATATGTAATAATATAAAAAGAAAATTGAAAAAAAAATCTAGAGTTAAATTTATCAAGAGTTAAAGATGTTTAGCTATTTTTACTGGAAAGACAAAGACTAAAATATTGCTTAAGAAAACGTTTTTTTTGCCATTTTTCTATTGCTATAGTTGTTGAAAGAAAACTATGTGGAATGGGACGTATGATCTTTTTGATAAAAATGATATAATTGTATGAGTACGGTTACCTCATTGAGAGAAATGAGAATCATTTGGCGTTAGTCTTTGTGGGCCTCATTAATTGGGTTTAATCAGAGGATTTCAAAGAGAATATAAGATCAAATATTAAACATGTTCAGCTGTCGTGATACACACAAAAACCGTTCATTCGTTTGTTCCTCTAAATTTCCTCCTAACACAAGTTGAATAACATCAATGCAAAAAACACGCGGCCTATCCTTTGTAATTTGCATTTTAAGGCATGTCTTTAAGTCGGCAAATGTGTTCTTTTTGTAAATAAACCAACACGCCAGATTTCCACCTCACCTCAGGGGCAACAAAGCAACGTGTTTTAAGTGGGGAGAAGAAACAACATTTGATCAGGGACTAGTCACAAATTTCACTCTACGATGCTTTTAATATTTCAAGTTCCTAAGCAATATGCAAATAAGAACCGCATTAATCGTCGGGCGCATTAGTAAGTCAAGGCACACAACGCAGCTTCGGAGATCGGCTTTATTCATTGTGTAATTAGGACCCAAATGTTAATGAATTATGCTAATTCGGTACAATTAGCATATAATATTGAAGACAATCAACAATTAGCATATGCTATTGGAAACAATCAAAAGGGCTGCATTCCCATATGGATCTTGCACCCTACGTATAGGAAGAGGCCGTTATGTGGGACGCGGAGGGGGTATGTGAATTATAGCACTTTCTTTCTCTCATTCACTCTCTCACCCCCGCCAAGCAGACATGACCTCTATAACACAGCGTATAGTGGTGAGTGTGTGTGTGTGTGAGCTAGCGGCTATGTCTTATCTTTGCACGAGTATGTGTTTGTGCGCATACAGTGGGACCTAAAAGCTTCTATTTTGATTTTTGATTTATAATTTACATTATCAGCATTGAGAGAAAAGTTCTGAAAAACTGAACCATTAATACTGTAGATTTTAGAGTTTCTAATTTTTGTCAGCGGCACTCGAGTTGCATGACCTCCACAAACTGCATAAAACCTGATGACCATGTTCTCTAAGCATGACCCAAAGAACAAACACTAAGAAATCCATGTTAATATTTCAATATTTTTTACTCAATGCTGGCAATTTTAACTTGTACTGATCACATGGTCAATGACACATATTAGCTTAGTTTGCCTAAATTTACCTAAATTTTACATCATAATGTTACTTTGTTTTAACATATATTATATATATTTCTACCTATATTTCTAGGTTTGAATTCAATCATAAGGAGCCCATTATAAAAATAGCACAAAATAAAAAGGCCAATTAAAGGCTTTCTTTCCACCGAATTTTCTTCGTTACAATTTAGCAGATAATTCATGCCTCAATGAATTTTCACCTACACTATTGTGTTTCACAGCTTGACCTAAGCCATAAAATTCACATAATATATCCATCAGACGCTGCTCCAGCATGTTCCAGTTTAAGCCATTACAGCAATCAAGACTCACTCCCATTAGAAAGCTCTGGTATTTCCTCTCTCGCTGAGATTTCTCCAGTGACCTTGGGCAGGTTCCTCCAGGTGTGTCGGCAAGCCTGCAGTCAGTGGCCCCCGCTGAGGCCCCACCGCTCTCGTGCTCTGGGTGCGAGATTGAGGTGGAGGGGCGGCCAGCCGATCAGAAACGCTGCAGCCAGGTCGCCCATTTGGAACTTATTAAAACGGCGAGGCGGGGCGAGGCCCAGGTTCGGTGGGCCCCCGAGGGGCCCCGCACTGTCTGAGCTCATTTGCAGAGTGTCCTTTCCCACTGACAGCCTTCTAATTCGCATTTGAATTTAGGTCACATTGATCTGGGCCTGCGTCCAAAGCCGGCGCTCCCAACGGAACCTCCTCATAAGGCAGGACTTTTCTGCCCAGAGAGAGAGAGAGAGAGAGAGAGAGAGGAGAGAGAGAGAGAGAGAGAGAGAGAGGAGAGAGAGAGAGAGAGAGAGAGAGAGGAGAGAGGGAGAGAGGGAGAGAGGGAGAGAGAGAGAGAGGGAAAGAGGGAGAGAGGGAGAGAGAGGAGAGGAGAGAGAGAGAGAGAGGAGAGAGAGAGAGAGAGAGAGAGAGAGAGGGAGAGAGAGGAGGAGAGGAGAGAGAGGAGAGAGAGAGAGAGAGGAGAGGGGGGAGAGAGGGAGAGAGGGAGAGAGGGAGAGAGGGAAGAGAGAGAGAGAGAGAGAGAGAGAGGAGAGAGGAGAGAGAGAGAGAGAGAGAGAGAGAGAGAGAGAGAGAGAGAGAGAGACTGCCTGCAGCTTTACGGGTGTGAATCTTTTGGTGAACGTTCTTTTCTCTCTGGACATAAGCATGAGGAAGTGAGGGAAGAGGGGATGGATGGATGGATGGATAGAGATGGAGGAAAGGTGTGTGTTAAACCAGAAACTAACTGTAGAGGGCCTACAGAGAGAAAGAAAGAGAAATGTTCAATGAATAAGTGGTCTTTGAACCACTCCAGATGTTTAACAGGTCATTGGCTGCAAGAGTTATATATGGAGACATGTGTTATGATATAAAGCTGACTTCATACATAAGGAATATAGCTAGCAACTTGTCATCTTTAGCTGAAACATAAGGCAAGGTTACTAAAGATGCAGAATCTGAGCTCTAGCTGAAATCACATGTGTGTCTGTGCTTGTGAGAGCCACATTTATAAGAACATTTTACTTAAATGTCTAGTTCAAAAAAAAGTTGTAAATCTCGCATATTTACAACTAAAAATGGAAAAGGTATATGTTTAAATTGTCTCCTAACCATGCACAATGCAACAACCAATCAGAACACAAGTTCTAAGCACACAACATGTTTGATATTGTTGATCAAATAAATGGAGCATAAGAAACTTTTTTTTTAACAACTCCACTATATAATGCATATATGCATACACCCTCTCACCCTGCATCATCCAAAGACATGTCAACTAACCCAAACACAAACGAATTCACAGGAGGAAAACAGTGTTTCTGATTGGATAAAACACTCTTTTGTTCTCTTTACAGAGCCTTGGGCTGCATGCCACAAAAACAGCTGTGATTTCTCATGACACCTATTGCAGTCGATTCTGTCAGTTATTTGGAACATTTTATGCAAAAATAGATAAATAAATAAATATCTTACAGCACCTTCAATTTACAACTGTAGACGTCAACAGAAGCTTGAACTGCAGGCTAGAAGAAGAAGACTTTTCATGTCAGAGCCAGAGCACTTAGTCACTAATGCAACCATATAGCTATATATATATATACTGTATATATATAACAAAAGGTGAAATAATCCTAAGCAATCTCCTAATTCGTTCTAACTGCCTCATGTAATCAATAAAATAAAGTCTCTACTGTATATACAGTACAGGCTGACAAAGTCTGGTTACGGTGTCTAAAGGATGAATGAAGGTGATAGATGTACAGCTGTAGTGTGTGAGATCCTCACGGGCAAGTGTGAATCCGACTCTCCCCTCCTTTCTCTTGGACTCCTCCTGGATAATTCACTGCACAGACTGCACTGGGAGTTTTTTCCTTTGTATCCATTACCATTTTTTTTTTTTGCCTTTCTCATGAAATTTGCAGATATGGAGGAGGCTCTGACCTCAGCAGCACGGATGTCTCACATTCCTCAAGAACTCAATTAATCACAGCATTTAAAATAAATAAATTAAGGGCGTCGTGTAGCAGTGCAGAAGCAGCTGCATCCTTACAAGTGCTCCTGAGAGACCAAATTAAGCCACAGAAATGTATATCTAATACACCGGCCCACTAATGATGCCCGTTAAAAGAGCGGGTATGTAGGCACAGCTTAAAAATTACACGGGTCATTACGGCAAATTGAAACCAAGATTTATCTGCTGCCAGAGCAGCGCATAATTTGTTTTACCTGGTAATCACAGAAGCCATATAATTAAACATGAAAACAAAAAGCACAAGAGCTATGGAACAAGACAGTGTGGAGTGATTCTGTAGGACTGGATGTCAAATGCAAAGGATTCTAGGTGGCACCAAGTCATTGAGAATAGACTGAGTGTTAACCTGTGTGGTGTGTGAAACTCTAATTGCTGTACTTAATAATATGGGATACCTGGAAGAAAGAGGTATAGTTGTTAATGTTCAGAGGATTGTTTGGGAATTTTCCGGTTCCAAATGTGGGATTGAAATCCTGAGACACTGGAGAAATAGATTCCGTATCAAATGATGAAGAGAGCAAATGTTTCCTCTGTAAATCTGAAAAGAGCCTCGTCGTGGAAAACAGGATCTTACTTGCTATTTTGACATACCTGTAGAAGTATCATTTACTCGCTCTCATGTCACTCCAAACTTTCCAGAACTTTTACTTTGTCATTCCATACTATCTTTCTTCTGTGGAAAACAAAAAAGACAAAAAATTGTTTAAACATATTATACGCAATTGTGTGTATGTGTGGCACCTGTAAAACCCTACATTATGGGGACAAAAGATGGCAATATCTAAAATCATTTTCCTTGTTGGGACATGCAATCCACATGCAGAATTATGCTTTTTGAAAATATAAAAATGCAGAAAGATTTCTGTGATGGGTGTTTAGTTATTATTTATAATGTGATATTTTATAATTATACATTTCATAAATTGTAATGCATGTATATATAATATTATTATAAAATTATGAAATATATAATTATACAATATTACATTTATATATTTAAAAATAATACATCTAAAAACAGTGTTTCAGATTTTTGAATTACACAGGTCTGTGAGCTACCCACGGCAGATTGAGTGTGTGAAGCATAAAAGGTCGTTTATAAAGGGAAATCAAACATATTAATTCATTTTGTCAATGGAAACATCACAGTAAAATGCAATGCTTCTATTATATTCAACAATTAAATGACATTACACTTACTGGATTATTTAGTAATCTCTTAACATTTGGTATAAGGACATGACCTATACATCCCAAAGATAATATCAGAAATGATCATTTTAGACAGTCAGTATAAATAACCAGAGGTTTATCCACCGGTGTTTCTCTGCTGTATTCATGGGTCTACAGTGTCACCCAATCCCTGGGAAAAGAAGAAAACATCTGCATTTTAATAGATTTTTTCACCCATGTCTTTCAACATCATTAACTTTATTACGCCGGACACTCCTGTTGCAAAAACAATTCAGCATAATCATTTGCGAGCATCTCCCCTGCGAGGGCATATACCCTCCTCCTCCTCCTCCTCCTCCTCTCTGCCTGGCAATTACCACCGAGCCACAGATGCATATCTCAGGCAGCACAAACTAGATGCAGCAGATAATGTGATTACTCAGTCATTACATATTGGAGTGCATTCATTATGGGCAAAGACCAAAAATCTGGGCATTGTTGACAATGCCTGGGCAATGCCCAAGATGTACAAGGTTGCGGAAAACATAATGTCCATAATTTCATGTCGGCAGTTCAAGATGATCAGGCCGAATCGCAGAGGAGATTGAAATGCATACGATTAATTCATTATGCAAACCGAATTCTGATGGGATGCGAGGTTGTCGTTAAAAAAACACAGGAGAGAGAGATGTTTTTTTTTTTTTTTAGATGAAATGGTAATGTGTGAGTGCAGACAATGACAGGGGGTCCCATTGGTGGAGATGGGAGGATTGTGGGTAAACAGGTTACAAAGACGGTAAATGGTTTTAGCAGCCACCTGCAGAACGTTCATTAAAGCGATCGAGCTTTTCCGAATCGTTTTCGGCTTAACGTTAATATCACGAAAGTTGTTAACAGAATCATGATAATAATCTAGGACATTATAATCCTATAATGGGGCTTACTAGTGAAGAACGCACTACAGCCAAATCACTCTACAGAGAATCCTAGCTCCCCAAGACTGTCATAAAAAAGCAGTTGATGAAATCCTGCCAAATTGTCTCATTTAAGCGAGATTAAAAAAAAAGTTGGTCAATCCATGAATCATTAAAGCTGTGTTATTTGCGCACAAACTTTAAGGCCCAACATTATTTATCGCACAGTGCATTACTGAGTGCGCGGTGTCGTATTTGTGTATGTTGAAACCGGGGCAGAGCTCTGCAGAGTGAAACAGAGCAGATGTTGATTATTTAAGACCAACTGATACAATCTGCACATATTCAAATGGGAACGCCTGACTGTAAGGAGCAATTTCATTCAGCAATTTACTGCAATATGTTAATGCGGAAAGAAAGGGGGATTAATCCCTAAATGTATTCAGTCAAATGAAATGAAATAACCTATATTTGAAAGTGTAATTTTTAACACACCTTATTATTTCAATCCCGGTAATTGAAACCGCAATCCCGGCAACTTGTGTTAAATTAATGTGTGGCAAACGGCACCTTTCGTTTGCCAAGCCTGAGTGAGTTTCTGCATGAATTGAATTTAATTATTCCTGTGGCCCGATATATTATTAATCATCTATATTGATTTCTGAACTCCCTTGCTGCTTGTGGATATGCAAATCCGACCGTGGCAATATTGGGGTGGGATCATTTGCATGGAAGCCCATTATTATTTTATAAGTAAATTTTAATGTGGACTCAATTAAAACTCAGTGAGTGGAACAGTTAAATTGGCCCAAGGTATAGGCTGCTTGCGTACAGGCGCAGGACTAGGATGTATCAATTAGTGCGGATCAAACTTATACTCATCTACAGAGAGATAGAGGGGGGAGCTGCAATCTAATCACACTGGCTCTCAATGAAGGAGATGTTCAGTGATTTTCTCTGCAGAGCACGCCTATGGTTGCAATGTAATGAAATCGGATCAGTTGGTCATTTGGATACTCAAATACGTCTTTGAAGTAAACTATAATTGAGATGTGATTAAATGTTGTAGCACATTTCATTTATTGATCAGATGGATCGTTAAGATGAAGGCCGGCGAGTTATTTGCAAACCTGTCCGTGCCTCAAATTAGAAAAGGCTGTGATTGACTATATTATGTGAAGAATATGGTAACTGAAAATACCATTTGATTGCTTGAAAAGCATTATTTTGGTTGATCAAGCATGCTATTATTTATGTGTCAGTTTTTTTTTTGGCAGAAGCCCATAAAACTGTATGACATTAAAGCATTTATGTTTCATTTGTGGACGTCATTCTTCATCTCCGGCTTGAGTCTGCAAACAAATCATAGCCAAGATGCTATTCATCATAACAGCTCAATGCAAATCCCTTTGCCAGAAGTTAACAGTGATTGCCTTAGCAATTAAATGACACATACTGTATGTCTGATTCTGAGGGACCTGAGCATATCTGCACAAATGATTCTAATGGTACAAACGTGACCTTTGAAAAAGCACTCAGGGCATTAGATGAGCTCTTCACCTCTTAGCCTAGTTTCGTCACACACAGCCCAGGCTGGGAATAGAGGTGGACGTCTTTCTGCTACAGCGCTAATTGTGCACAGAAGGGAAAATAGATTAAAACACTGTTCAGGCTGATCTTTATCTGAGAGGTCAATGTGTGCACAAAGCTTTATTTTCCTTTTCCTGACCTCTCCGCACAGGCTCATTCTGGGGGTTTTTCCCTGTCATGTTATGGCAAGGTCTCTCTCTCTTTCTCTCTCACACACGCTTTTCACATTATTACTAAGCATTCAGGATATCATTTTTACTTTTAATTCAAGCATAATTCAGGACTTAAAGTAACACCAAGTAACTTTTCCTCTTCGGTCGCCTTACTGGTTGGAAACAAAATTGTCCATTACCGCTGTCGTAAATAATTTAGCCTACCGTCACACGCACGCTCGCTGTTTATCCAGCACCGGCTTCAGAATGAACGATGTCCACAGACAAGGTAGAGTATGTTACATGATTTCATGAAAGGATGATGTATTGCGACATCAGATACGAAGAAAAACGAAATAATGACTTGGCGTAAAGCAGTCGAATTTTGTAGTTATTTTTGTGCACGGGTTCCTACCCGAAACCCAAAGTTACATAGTGCCAGTAAAAGCGATACAGACCACGTCAGGCTATGGCAGAAGTGTCATTTATCTTATTTTAAGTTGATGTACCATCACAAGGGTCTTGGAAATATATTATGAAGGTTGAAAAACTACATAGTGTTACTTTAAACAACACCTAGTGTTTGACAATCAAACAATATTTGATTCTTTTTTATTATTATTAAATATAAATAGAGCAAAACATTGCATGAAAGGAAAGTGAAATTAAATTTGATTAAAAATCAGGTAATTATAATGGTGGCAAGGGGGGCTTTCCATCCCACATTTGGGGTAAAAAGTGTTTTTTTTTTCCACACACCAACCCCCCAAGCATGGGACAAAAAATAGTGTAGATATAATGGAAAAATAGTGTAGATATAATGGAAAAATAGTGTAGATATAATGGGATCAGTAATACTTTTTTTTTCAGAATCACAAATAGTTTTCTTATATCAATATATTTTTGCAACATTTAAGTAAATAGTTAATTAAAAGACCTTCTGTATTATTCTGTGTTTATTCTGTAATTCAAATACATCTGCATCAAGTTTTTTTTTTTAAATCACAAATACTATACTCATCATATTTGAAAGTTTAATCATGCTCATTGAAACTGAAAATCACAGTCTTTGGCTTCAGATTCAGAATATATGTGATAATTTCTGTTAATTCTCTTAAACGTTAGATCAAATTACTTTCAAATTAGCCCTTTAGAACTTTAATACTATAAGCTCATATTTCAGAGACAACAATCCGGACGGAGACAAAAAAATTTAGGTAAGCCATAGTGGTTTTTGATGCCACAGTATTTGTCGTTATGGAAGAAAATAAAATTACCTAGCTACATCATCTCAGGGGAACCTCAGGCCATCTCACAGGAAGTCCCAGGGCAAGATCACTCATGTAAGAGGAAGTGATGTCACTGTTATCATTGAGCAAAGCTCTTGGCAGAGGAGGAAACAGAGATAAGGGCTGACGTATCAGCCAGGCGACATTAAAGAAACAGTTGTCCTTTGTCAGAGAACACCAGTAAAGGAGGGGACGCTTTGATATTTGGTTGGTCCTGGAACGACATTCCAGTCTCAAAATTTAGTCCTAACCCTATCCCTAGCCCTACCCATAACATATCCCTAAAAGGGAAATCATATGTGAATAACACTGATGTAGAAGCACCTAACCCTGGTTGTTAGCCAGGGTTAGCTTGTTAGCTTGACATAAACTGTAAACTTTGATTGGTTGATTGGAATGTTGTTCTGGGATCAACAAGGATCTTGATTCAGGAACATGTTGTACTTGGTGAAATCACGTTCACCGTGTGGGTGGTGTGATATGTGGTAATGTGTTTGTGTTTAAATCAATTGTCTTCACTTGTGTGCAGTGATATGAGCTGAAACCTTCTACACTGGCTACGCCATTGGCACATAAAGTCTGCAAACATAATGTTCTTCAAGACATGATGCACTTGTGAATGCTGATGCAATGCACATTGATTCATTACATAATTATGCATTAATTATTCCTTCAATAGAAGGAATTGTGTGTTCTGTGCAAATAAAACATTTCGAAATCGAGACTATTAGAACACACACACTAATAGACTCACACATGCACTCGAATAAATATACACACAGACATATTAAAATAGCTACTGGCGTTCTCTAGCAAGAGCAAAGTATGTTATTATATAAACGAAGTCAACTGCATAAGTTCGCCGGTTATATTGACAATATTAAGACCTAATTGCTGAGTTTACTCAAGTGGTTTATGGCCGATTACTGCCCTAAGTCATTTCACTTTCCTAATTTCATTTTCGTGCGCATCTCCTGCTGTGTGTTCTGTTACGAGTGAAAGGTGCATGAGAAAATCACATCAGCTCCGCGCAGTCAAGTTAATCATTTCCCATAAATCAGCAGTGTAACATCAACCGGTCAAGTTTTATAGAGATGTTGCAAATGCCAAAGCACTAAGCCAGAAATATCACAGAACAATAAATGGAAAGGAAAACGCTTTAGTTATGGACTTAGTTGGGGATTTACTGAAATCTTTCATAGACAAAAGAATGTAATAGTGATTCTAGACAGTGTTATTTATCTTAAGGGTCAATCACAGTATAGCTGATGGAATGTTCTGTGCTAAAATATAAAATGCATTTACATTGACGTATGTAATTATATATGTATGTTCATAAATGACTAACTAGTATATCTCAGACATTTTTTTAAATTAGATTTTAATTGAAATGCTGTGTTATTTTTTATGAATGTCACATATAGGGCAAACTGTCAGAGTTGTCATTTTTATTGAGGAACATTATAACGTGTTATAAAATGTATTTAAAATGTAAAATTACATTATAGCTGTTTCATTAACGATTTTTGATTCATAATAGTTAGTTTGAATTTAGTTGAGAGGCCTAGTTTAATGGTATATTCCATTGAGACAACATGCCCCACAACTAGGGTACAAAAGTCAATGTGTGATTAATGAATTATTTTTTTCTGGGGAAAAATGGTGGAAATATTATAATATACAAATATTTCAAATAGACAAATTTTCATTTCTGAGATAGATTGATAGTTTTATTTAATGCCATGTCAGCATCTAAGGCTATGTTCATGGCAAACATTTCAATTGCAGACATACAAATATCATATATTTAATCAACATATGATCACCTCATTGAGAAATCTTACACTTTAGTAAAGAAAATTACAACTAGTGCTAGTTTCCACTATCTTATAATATGTACCTATTGATTGTAACCACTTTAAAGACTATAAAGCTTTAAAAACACAATTATCAAAATGTCATGTGGTATAATGCAATGCAGTGCTGTACACTCTTGTGTCATAACTATATTTGTGGTCAGAATTATTGCTCTTGTTTAACAGATTTACATTAACAACTTACCGTGGACACACAGGAAAACATCTCTCCTTCTATCTAATGCAACCACACACAAAACAGTATGTACCATTTTCTGACAGGCCGTAAAAAAAATCATGTGTGCATTTGTCAGCAGTACTGAACATATTGAAAATCCACATGGAGATGCAAGCTTGCTGATATGATAGCGGAGTAATATATGACCCTTCCACTCAAGCCTTGGGGACCGACTGCCATTGCAAATCAAAATACAGGACCTGCTCTTGGCTTTCTGAATATCCCACAATGCCATTGGGCATTTCCCCTCCTGCCCCAAAGGATTCAGGGAATTTCAGCCCGACTATCATTCCCACATCATTTGGAGTCGTAACGCTCAGATGGAGCCAGAAGTGTGGAGACTCTGTTACAATAATCCATGAGCATCCGTGATCCCGGATACTCTGACCATCACGGTCCCTCAGCTCCAAGCCAGTGATTTAAAACTTATACATGAATGCCCTCTAGCTCACATAAGCCTAGCAGGTCATTCATCCAGGACAGAGGTCAGTGAACCAGGACAAAAACAAATCCCTCACTTGGCCCAAGCTGTCCTGCTAAGGAGAGGTAGTGCAGATATGAAAGGAGGGAAAGAGAGAAAAAAGGGGAGTACAGTAAAGAGCATGGGTGGGATTGTTCCTCATGTAATGGTGGAATTCTGAGGCTCAATAAAGAAGTATATCCTAACGCGTTCCAGATGTGAGAAGCCTGTTCCCAGGTCTGGATGCTCACTTGCTGTCCTTTCCCCTAGTATAGCTCTCGCTGTTGGAATATTGCAGGAATGGTTCTTGGCAGCGAGAGCAGATTACACTACCCCTCTGGCTTTATTCTCTCATTTCTCAACCCCTGTCATAACATATCCAGTCAAATCAAATCTGCTCAGATCAGACAGCATTATCTTTTTATGGGCATGTAATATGTTTTTTGTTAATTTGTGTAACTGAATTTACCATCCAAAATATTTTATGTTGGATATCTTGGAGAGAAACGGACAGGTCCTTGATTCTTTTTTGCTGTAGATTTCCAAAATAAATATATTCTTCATGTTGATTGATTGTGTATACAAAACTCTGGTTTCTAATTCATACAGAGCCCACCCTGCCTTTAACAAAGCAATGAAGCTATTTGTTTAGACATATAGCTCGGGATGTGGAAGTTTAGTGTGTGTGCAGCTTTTCTTTCTGAAGACAAGTCTGAAAATTGCATAATACTATTGCTGTAACCAGCTGATTGAAAACAGATATTTAATCTCGAGTATAAAAGCTTTTCACAAAGAACGCTATATATTTGCTGACAAGATCAAATTAATAATTTAGGTATGGCTATAAATTGTAAATTTAAAACACTACTGTAAAACAATTGGCCCTTTGAGCAGACACATGCCATCTCTTGCCAGTATTTTAAGATGTGCAAGTTATTACACAAGCAAGAGTGCTGTTTTTAGCACTGTAGACATTTTTAGACAGTTCAAATAAAAACACTTACACTTTGACATAAATTTACCAACTTCTTTGTTTTTGCTCTGCCATGAAAATAATTCCATTTTCCAAACAGTCACGTTTCACAATTCTGAGCAACATGCAGCATAATGTTGTTTTGTTTCTGATAGAATAATTTGTGAATGATTTACTGATCCATTCATTTCGACAGTCACTTGTTTTGTTCCTGAATGAATCAGTGGTTTTGTACGGATCGGTTAGGCGAAGGATTGAATGATTAACTTATACAGCCAGTTATTTACTTCAGGGATGGGCAACTTCAGTCCTGTAGGGCCACTGTCCTGCAGAGTTTAGCTCCAACCCTAATCTATCAAACACACATGAACAAGCTAATCAAAGGCTTCAGGACTACTAGGGTGCTTCTCAATTCTCAAATTGAGCCCGTGACCCAGAAACCGATTGAACTCAGCCATCTTGAAGGGCATCTCAATGATCTAATTGCACCATGAAGAGGCAAGGAACAGGCAGTGAGGAAGCTTCCCGAGGAGTAATGAGTGGAGGATACACAGGTGCATCATTCCCTTGCATCCTTAGGAGGTGGATCTAAGATGCGAGAAAAAGAAACAAGGATGCACTTAATAAAAAATGTGAAGCACACCTAGGCTGCGTTCCAGTCCAAAATTGTCATGCCCTTCACTCGCTAACTTCCCTCTGTCTCGTTCACTCCGATGTACGTCATTGCTTACGTTGCATGAGTGCCCACAACTGGCAGAAACTGCAATGGGCTGAACTGAATTGGAACGTCCTAAGCCCTTGATCACTTGGAATCAGCTATGGAGTTGAATTATGATTTAAATTAGTTTCCCTTTAAGAATTTGTTTAAGGCAGCATCCAAATGTATATAGATGTGTTTGGGTTGTTTTAAATGTGAAAAATCTAAATTAATATATCATAGAGTTGTTTGTGGTAGTGGTGATTAGACGAGATCTGCTGTGACGTCACAATCGGGTTGCATTGTGGTATGGAGCTGCCTGAAGTGTACATATGAAGTAGACTCGCTCCCTCTGTCAAAATCAAGGGAACAAGGGTCTGTCCATATAAACTTCCCTCGTCCACTTCACGAAGTGGAACGCACTTCAAAATGGAGGCAGGGAGGGGAAGTGCTTAGGGAAGTTTGTAAGTGCGTGTCTAAAAGTGGACTGGAATGCAGCCCTAGTTTATGTCCATTATTTATGCTCTTCCCTTGCCAACTTCCCTCCATCTTGTTCACCTAGAGGTACGTTATTGCTTTTGCTGCACTAGTGTCCACTATTGGCTGAACACCTAGAAATGTGTTTGAATGGAACACCCTAAGCCCTTGATCGATTGGAATACGCTGGAGCTGATTTATAAATCTTAATTTTCACACCACTCTTTAGGCCTACGTATGCTTGGGGCCGTTGGAGAAAATATAAAAACAAATGAATTACACAAATGGTAATGATAATAATACAATAAACTATAAGTGTGTAAACAGTCAGCTTAATCTAGCTACAAGATTATGCGGTTAAATGTCAAAATAACATCTGACGTCATACACTAGAGTGCAGTATGTGGGGTGTGGGTAAATTGATCTGCCGTGATGTCACAATCATGTTGCATTGTGGTCTATGTGGCCTTAAGTGTACATATTAAGTAGATTCGCTCCCTCTGTCAAAATCGAGGGGTTGGTCCAAATAAACTTTCCTTGCCCATTTGACGAAGTTGAACGCACTTCAAAATGGTGGCGAAGATTCCCTTAAGGGAAGTGCTATGGAGTGCTTATGGGAAAGTGTATGTCGTGTATGTCTAAAAGTGGACTTAACACAGACCAAAGGACTTGATAGAAGTGGTTTATGTACAAGTAAGCTTATGTGATCATCAAACATTCAACAGCATATAAATAAAAACTGCGAAATGAAATGTCGAAACCTCGAAAAAGTATGACTGTGCAAACTATCGTTGATGGGCGTTGATGGACTGGATCTACACCATCTGTTTTGATCATCGTTCTGTATTCGATACGGACAAAGTCTTTGATAAAAATGAAAGCTTTTTATTCAAAATGTTGCTTTTTATGTAATTTGATAATTCACTAAAGACGTGTGCCACTTACTGGTGTAACGTGTAACTGAAGAAAGAGTGACTGAAAACTCCCAAACAATAAAAGACAAACTGAGTGCCTGTCTGAAACCATTGATGACACAACAATGCGGGTCACAAAAAATGGCTAAAGAGTCACATTTTTAGCAGTGTTGCTGTAAGCATTTGGGTTTTTAAATTACACTTCATTTCAAAAAGGTTGCAGACACCTAATATAGTAATCATTAAGTTATTGTTTGTTTTTGTTGGGGCAGTTTATATGAACAGAGGTATTTGCTGTCCATCAGTCACATTAAGATGACTGAACTACTCCCATAGTTTGCAATATAGGATGTAAACAGTGCTTCCTTCCTCTTACAGTGCAAGTATGGATTTCTCAATTACTATTAACGGACACAGAAAAACCGACTGCTTTCAGACCCGCTGCGGTTCTGCTAGTCAGTTACGGGTGCGACCCCTCACCTCTCAATCTCCTTGCTTAACAGCCTCATTTCAAATCACAATCACTCTGAAGTGAATGTGCAATTTTCACTGGCCAAATGGTAATCCAAGAACACCTCACCAAAAAAAAGGAAAGCAGAAAAAATAAAACAGTCAGTATTCTTGGAACTTAGCGATTGAGTTTCACTGGACGCTTGCACACAGAGGACTGTCCCTGGCCACTGCGGATACGTTTGGAAGTCAAAGCCCATGGACGAACAATACGGAAAAGCCCAGGCATAGTCCATTAATTTCATTCATTTTTTTTTCAATAAGTAAACTTTAAGTATTCGTGAAATGAGTACTAAAGCCTCTTTAATGGTGTTTTCACAGCTGGCTGGAGCCCTCCTCCTGCTCAGCAATAAAGGTCCTTCCTGAATGAACATTAACATGGGAAGCCAGTAAGATCATACTTGGCTGACGTACCTCCCTACTAAACACCTTGTGAACCCAACACTTATCCTACACAGCCAGAGCAGAAATCTGTAAGCCATTCACGATCCGCGC
Organism: Chrosomus eos; assembly: GCA_036326025.1. NCBI lineage: Eukaryota > Metazoa > Chordata > Actinopteri > Cypriniformes > Leuciscidae > Chrosomus > Chrosomus eos. Next base: position 9,451,022 of record CM070835.1, on the reverse strand, counting down.
CTGCCTTTGCACTGGTAGCCTCTAATCTTTAACTGGTGACATATGGGATTTTAATCATGTTCCTCTCTTCCTTTTTTTCGATCCCTTCAAATCTCTTGATTTTTTCAGTGTCGTTCTTGCTAACACATACGGGAGGGATTCACTCTGAGTGATAGCTGCAGTTTTTTGCACTCGCTGCCCGTGTCATTTTAGGACCCAGTTCACTAAAGAAATCAGGTAATAGCGGAAACAGAATTTTGTAAACGTGGCACAATCTATAATAATAGAAAATAAACAGGGAATCCGTAGTCACCATGCTATCAGTAGTTTAGCCTTTTATTTTTGCTCGCAGACGATTAAAACAATCAAATGAAGACTGCATTTTAGCGATGGGGTTATAATATTAGGCCTACAGTCAGATGAATTACCTAACATAATTGAAGGTTGCGCATCCGTAAGAATGTTGCGCATAACCGCATAGGGATGTTCACGAGCCAGACTGATCTCATGAAATAGCGTATGTATAACACGCCAATTCGTATTTCCATTTTTGGCGTGCTATCAACACGCATAATCGCTTTTCAGTGTGTTTATGAACGCCGTTGACTTAACGTTACATTACTGTATATATAAATATGACCTACCCCAACCCCGTCCCTAAACCTACCCGTCACTGGGGTTAATACCATTAATAAGTGTTCCCCTACCATCCTAGGACAAAAAATATCGCTCACCAGATGTAGATCTAGGTTTTTCTTCACTTCGCTCGGACATTTAACGGCGTGTACATACACGCGGAATCACTTGGACATTTAACGGCGTAGACATACACACATACACGCGGATAGCTCAAAATGCGTATAGATAACACACCACTTGACTTGAAAGTGGCGTGTATGTTTACGCAAAAGTCATGATGTCATGTTGCACGAGCAATAAGCACGTCCAAGCCGGGTTTGTCACTTATTGGGGGCCCCATGAAAACATTTTCGTTGTGGTCTGTGTTATTTGCAGCACGTTTCTGTATTTGGTTGTGTTGTGAACTTTTGCAGCGTTTTTCTTATTTGGTTGTGTTGTGAACTTTTGCAGCGAGTTTTTGTATTTTGAACACACGTGGGTTGTGAAATTGATGAAGATATTTTCTTAATTTGCGGGTGTTTTTTCTGTGTGCATATGTTTTCTTCAGTTGCAGCGCGTTAAGCTCTCTCGGCCACCGTACCCACTCCATAAGCATCTTTTCTCTATTTACGAATATCTATTTACGAATATGGCTATGTACGCAACCATCCCAACAGGCTAAAATATAAACAAATTTCAATAGGCAATAAAGTATATTCTATTCTATTCTATCTATAGTGAATCAGGGTAAGACAAAACACTTTTAGAAAGAGCGATTGATGATGTAGGCTATTGACACATTGCTTAAATTTTGTTAATGTTGAACAAAAAAGGCGACAGCTTCAAAGTGACAACAAAGAGCAAAAGTGCTCAAACTAAAAAAGTTAACGTTCACAAAAAATACAGCAAACGTTTCTATCCACCTTGGACTTAAACAGTTTGCAATCTATTCTAAGCCGAATTCACAAAAAAATTTGTCATGGAAAAGAATGATATTGGAAATATAATAATAATAATAATAATAATAATAATAATTCATTACATTTATAGCGCTTTTTCTGGACACTCAAAGCGCTTTACATAGAAGGGGGGAATCTCCTCAACCACCACCAATGTGCAGCATCCACTTGGATGATATCATGGATATTTGTGTTGAAATACTTCACGAGTTCACACGTACATGAAATCTAAAGTTATATTTATGCGTATTCGGCTTGCTGTCTGGCGGGGGAGGGCTCCGAGCTCGGAATTTTGCCCGAACCGAGAGTACTCCACCCTATAACGGGGTAGACCCAGCTGAATGGGGTGGTGGAGGGATGCTGAGACACTTGACGTGAGACAGGAGGTGAGGAAAAGCTTTGTTTATACCGGCTTCCTTTTGAGCTGATTGGTTGATTACCTGAACATGCTCTTTGTTACATAAAACTTCATATTGTAAAATTTAGTGAATTCACCCCATATTTTTAACTGCTTCCATTTCTTATGTTTTTCTTTCTCTCTACCTCTGAAATGGTGGGGCAGTTGAACGTGTTATCTGCTTCTATATTGAAAGTTTGGACTGTTAACAATCATGTTAAACATTTCTGGGGATCATGGGCATCATCTGTGAAACCCTCACACAAAAAAACACACTCAAATAAATGAACAAATACAAGAAGCATACTCACAATTATTGTCTAATTAGATCAGTCAAGCTCTGTGAGAAAAGGCTTTAAAAGTGATCATGGCTGAGCTGAATATCTTTAGCATTAGAGTGAGATTAACCATAAGAAATGGTTGACAGGCTGTACAACTCAAAACCTCCATTAACAAAATGTTTTGTCTAATGAAATCTGCAAAGAAAGCAGAAAATGATCCCAATCCCCCAAAAATGTCACTCACAGAATGACATCATAATAAACAAAGTGGCCGAGTCCAGGGAGAAACTTTATTTTTCTACACAGAATGATGTTATCTGATCTGATGACATGTGGAGAAAGGTGTAGGGGTGGAAATTGGCCTTTTATTTATTCTCCCTTCATTTTGTACAAGTGGCAACAGTGATTGTGCCTAATATCTGCTTTAATACTGCGATTTTGTACATGCGTTATCATATACATATTTTAAAGGAATTGTTCAGCCAAAACGAACATCGTCCTTGTAGAATTTGACAGTAATGACCATCAGTGTTGGGGAGTAACTAATCAGTGAAAAGTTCCAGAAAGTGTCCAGTAACAAGCTACTTTTTAGCATAACAAAATGTCATATCTTTGTTGTTGTTATTGTTCTGTCATATTGTGATGAATAAACAGTAAGTCAAGTACAATACAGAAATCGATAATAAAGCCTTAACAGTCATTCCTCTCTCATGTGAAGCATTGGGAAGTGAGATTAATCTTAGTCAATCAGTTGTTTTTTTGTTTGATTCAAAAAAGGAGTACAGCCATAGCTAAATATATAGTTAAATGCTGCTGTTTAATGTTATCGGTTAAACTTGAATTCATGTGTCAGATAAAACATTACTCTGATAGTTTTATATTTAAAAATATATTACTCCCTCAAATAGTTAACTCTTTTTCTAACAACTAGCTTGACTGAAGTTCCCAAGTTCCCAAACACTGATAACCACTTTTGTTGAATGGAAAAGAGAATTATTTTTTGTTCAGTTCCCTTTGTTCCATTTATTTCAGAAATAACAATAACTTTGCTAAAAAAAAAAAAAAATTTGATGACCAAATAATACCTAATAATAATAACTTTAAAAAGACATCCTGCATAGCAAATACATTAAAAACCTTATATATATATATATATATATATATATATATATATATATATATATATATATATATATATATATATATATTATATATATATATATATACACAAGTAATTTAATTAGCTAATTTTAAATTGAATTCCTCACAGAAATTGATTTAAACTTTACAGATGAGGCAGAGAAAAGAATGTCAAACAGATTCGTAGTATTTTGGGTTTTTTTAATATGGATGTCAGAGAAGAGGCATTAAAACTCCTTTGGTTTGAAACAACACGAAGGTGGGAAAATCGTGATAAAATCATACCATATTCATGTAGCTATCACTAAACTACTCTGTTATTTGGAAATCAATGTTGTTTAGTTAGTTTGACACTTGAACATTCAGTATTTTAATGGTTTTATTGTCACACACTCTTTCACACAGACACACACGACATTACAGTTGTTCTCCTCACCAACACAAACACATGACGGAAATGACTCAGGCATGTGTAAAAAAGTTTGCTGTTCGCCACTCTTCCATTTGCCAATTAAATGAAAACTTGAAACAACAACGATGGACACTTCAGATATTGGGAACTGCATGATACAAGGAGACGAGCCCTTGGATCCAAGCACAAAGACGATGCTGTCATAGCACCATTGACACAACCTGTAAATCGTGGAGTACCGTTAGATGTGGTTTTATGAGTGAAAACAGTGTGTGGTAACATGTAACCAGAGTCGGAACACCCTTCATGTCTGTAAAGTCACAAGACCAATCACACACTTTTATTAACATAAATGTGTCAGTAGCTTTATAAAACTTTAACTTTATTTATATACTGGCTGTTAGGTGGCGGAAAGAACAAAAATGTTATAGCAACTGTTAGCGGCTGATGTCAAAGTGTAAAGTAACAGAAACCTTTAGAAACAAAAGTTAGTAAACATGGACATCTATTTTAACTTCTAAAGTCAAATTAAAAAAGATTCAGACTTCACACTCTTGCAGTTAATAATTGTGCATTATTTATCATGAAACTTTAAATAGTTTAATGACTTACTGTGGTTTTGCTGGTTGGACAGTTTGGTTATTACTACGCATTAGAGTTAAAAAGTAAAGAGGAGCTGTTTTTTATAAAAGACGATCATTAAAGTGCTGTTTTTGGTAAAGAAACATAACATTTATGAATATTGCTGTTGCGTTTTTTAAATTTCCTGTTGTAAGAATTTATGACACAATTAATTAGACTGAAGTTAAGTCTGTGCTGTATTCGAAGAGATCTTTAAAGTACATTTCCTTGCATTTATCTTTAACTGCTGTAAATAATACTATTCTCTCACTAAGTAATAAAACTTCTAAGCACTGCGTTGGTGTCATTTTTCTTTTTAATACTTTTTGGATGTGTCTTCAGACTAAGAAGTTGAGAAGTCTTTCTGGAGCCAGGTCCTGGGCATGAATCAAGGTACAACCCATTTCCTTAAACCAAATCTCATTATCTGTTCCTGAACTCCAAACGCTTAGCCAGTTCTGTCCTCACACTCATTAGCATGTATGTTTACTTTGGATAACCATCATTCACATGAATTAGGTTTTTGGACCTTTTTTCTAAACCAGAGCAAAAACATTTCAGGGAAAGTCATCTGCTGTGGTCACTGAAAAATAAACAGAAAAGGCTGATGAGATTGGGAAGTCCTTAACCTTCTTCCAGTTTAAAAATCAGTCAGATTATGTAAGGATCTAATTTTATTTTCTTCCTTCAAGTGAGCTGGAATTATTTAATTATAACATCATATATCAGCATAATTAATCATTGCCATTGTTACAATAACAATAAATGATGGTCCAGATATGCGGATGTGGGATTAAATGAAACTACAGTAAATCAAAACTGATATATAACTGTATATGTGCTCACATCATGGATGAGTATAAAAGATCTAATGAAGATTCAACAGGCGTGTTTCCAAAACTCCTTAATCATTCTAGCCCTAATTCTTTGTGTTGACAACAGGAAAGCTGAACCCGGGTAATTGTATAATCTTCTAAAATCCCAGATTTGTGAGGACATTTGTTTACATTCCGTTAGTGAGTTCATTTGGCAGCACATTCACAAGTCATAGTTTGAGAGGATTAGATTCTTTCTAACAGATTTTAGCTGGATCTCTGCCACATCTAGGACAGTTGTAGCCTGTGATAACATTAAAAAAAATTTTTTTTTTTAAATCACTGGCATATGTAAATGTCTTAGACTTTTTCCATTATGGGAGAATGTTCTTTTTCCATGTCTCCAAAATCAACAAATACATTTTTAAAATTAAATAATGACATTCAATAAATCTAATTACTTAGGAGCCAGCCACACAAAATATCCATATTACTGCGACTAAATCACATTTAATGTTGTCTAGATCAGGGATTTTCAAACATATTAATAATGGTTGTTAGTGGCTTTCTTGACAAGTCATAATTAAATTAATTATTCAACTGATTCGTTCAAAAGCACTAATTAATTCAGGAACTAAACTAGTGTTATTCATTCAATAGATTTGTTCAACAATTCTCTCAATCATTAATCATTTGTATAACCATTTAGTTTTGAAGAGTAGCCTAGGCTACAATCAATGTACACTTTGACTTTACTATCCCATGAGGCCATGGGAGAGGATTTGTGAATGAAAGTGAAGCTACGCGACTGACTGACTGACGACACATTCGTTTGTTATTTTAACATTAAAGTCACATGTTGTTGTTTCTGGCGTTTCATCGCAGACTGTGTTTCAACGCGATACCTGCTCATTAGAGAAGTGTCAGTGAGCTATTTTTAGAGTCTGCACGCGACGTTCCTTGGACGTGGACGCGCATCGACACAGGCTCGTCCTGCTCCTCCTTCCTGGTATCGCGGTTATTGCGGCATAGTCAGCGATGAAATGCCAGAAACCACAACAGGTGACTTTAAAGTCATCATGGATGAAAAGAACAAAAGGAAATGTGAGTTGGTTGATTCAGTAAATTAGCTCAGGTCAAGATAATCATATTTTCTGTCTACACCTGTTGATGTTAGCCTTATGTTGTCTGAGCTAATAGGCCTACACTGCTGCTTGGTAACTTACTGTTAGCTAAATATTTAATGTAGAACATTCTGTGTAGCCTAAAGAAAAAACATTCTGTAGACCTACCATGAAAACGAGTCCACTTTAAACCGCAGCATTTTCGGCATGCTATGTTGTTAGTTTGTATCCATCTTTAAAGCCACACAATGCAGGAATTTCGTTTTTGTCAAACAGCGACCCCTAGAGTCGCTGTGGAGTACTTGTATTTAACGTTACTGTCGTAAATACCACTCACGCAGCGTCTCTGCACTCACAGCCTGATACCCCTTTTAAGCTGTTATATTAAGGTACAAATCTTGCATAGTAAATGGTAAATGGACTGCATTTATATAGCGCTTTCACAGACCCAATGGCCACCAAAGCGCTTTACATATCTGCCTCTCATTCACCCATTCACTCACTCATTCATACACCGACGGCGGTGTCAGCCATGCAAGGCGCCACTCAGCTCGTCGGGAGCAGCTGGGGTTTGGTGTCTTGCTCATGGACACCTCGACACTTGGTCAGGTGGAACCGGGGATCGAACCACCAACCTTTCAGTTTGTAGACAATCTACATGAACCACTGCCGAAACATTACGATAATGGCAAAAAAATAGATGCCTGCATTTTGGCTTTTACAGAGACCTAGCAGAAAGCTCAGAACGATTCTGTTTAACTACTGTATTAATGGCTTTGGGAGTCAAGGAGGCAGCGTTTGTCTATACATCAATAAAAAGTGGTGCAATTCAGTAATATGTAGTATGCCTTTAAATAAGATATCTAGCGCTAAAAAGTGTTTTTGAACTTAATCTGAGCACACGTGTTCGCTGCTATCAGTGTCATGATTCAGTGTTCTCTTGTGGTGGCGCGTGCGCAGTCTTCACTCGGACACGCTCTTCAATCTATCGCCGTTGCAGAGACTCTCTATTCATTCCGGTGAAATCACAAAATGAAACCTAAATCCAAAAATAGTTACCAAAAATAGTAACCTCTGATGAACAGTTTTGATGAGAAAAAACCGAGATGACCACATTCAACCCGAAAAGTCATATAACCATTCCAATAACTCCGAAGCTGTTCAGTTAAGCTAAAAAAACTGCATAGTTCCCCTTTAACGCGTTAAAAATTTTAACGCAATTAAAACATTATATGATCCCGCTCTTATTCATGCAAATGCTTTTAAACTATTCATGCACGACAAGACAATAGAGGACGCTGTCAGTCTTCCTGACACGCGCACACACAGGACCCACAGAAAGACGCCCGTCAGTATCGAGTTCTCTTTCATGCTTGAACGAACAATAACACACATGTATGCAAAAATGTCTGTTTTGTCGAGTATCCTCACAAGAACAGTCTTAAATTAGTTAAATCAAATCTTAAATTAAAGTAAAGAGAGATGCATTAGATCCTGTCAGCAGCGGCAGATCTTAAAGTGACAGCAGCCACTACACTAATTCTCTGTCTCTGTCGTTATTTTCATCGAGATACAGTAGCTATACAGTAGCTATTGATATCATGATATTGGCCTTCATTCGTAAAAAGATGCCATTAAACAATTATTTAAAATATGCTGTCTTTATGTTGTTTCTACATTACAGTGGAAATTGAGTCTCACATTATTTAAAATTTATTTACTCACAAAACATTAATGGCTAACATTTTTGACTATAAAATTATTCTCTAAAGTCTTGGCGATTGGCTATTAAACAATAAAGAAAGGCATCTTTTTCTTATACATAGTTTAGTAGCCTACTATTCTTTTTGGCAGAGTTTATCATTACAATCAAATTATTTCCTGAATTTTGTAATCACCATAGTCCCTAAATGTATGTAAAAGCAGGAAATGGAATTCAAATCGAAAACTTTTTCCCCCATTTTGTAGGCTATATTAACAGTACATTTTCTGTACTATTCACAGATATCCCTTATACAGAAATGTCTATTTTTACAGACATTCTTATGGCTTTTGGTAGCAAATAATTGTAGAACAATATATACAAATTGAACATGGTTTATTTTTGTAAAAATTTTCATGTAAACATTCTTAAATGCATTCAATGGGTAAGGATATATATATTTTAGTGCACCATTAATACAATTTAGTGCAATACAAGCACCATTAAAAGTTCTTTGTGGAAAACGTTTTTAGACATTAAACAAACAAGGGACAGAATTAAAAAAAAGAAAACACAATATTCCTAAAAGTGTTAGTTCACCCAAAATTGTAATTGTCATTAATTACTCACGCTCATGCATGGGTGAGAACACAAGCACTGAGATGCTTGTGTGAATATATCAAAATATTGTGACAAAAGACAAAAATAATTTCACACACAAAGCATTTGCATCGTTTTTTTGGGGATTACCAACCAATCCAATGAAGTGAGATAGCTTACACCGTGTACTACACGCGACAAACGGTAAATAGTTTCAACATTTCCTTCTTTTTTAGTGAACCGTTGTCATACAACCGTGCTGTCTTTTATTACCATAACTGATTGCTGTCTATATGCACATGGTTTTTCATCTAACTGCTAAAAACTGGATGTCAATAGATTCAAATAATCACAATTAATTTATTTCTGACCAGTCTTTAGAATAAATATAATGTAATTTCAGAAGTAATGTTAACTTTCCAGGTTCTGGGTCACAACCAACCACTGGCAAAAAAAGTGCTGACCCTAAAACTAAAAAGTAAACAGTAATTATGGGACCCCCAAGTTCATACAGTACAGTGAACATTTAGTCATTGCAAATAAACGCCTTTAATTAACATCCAGATTTATGCCTTTGGAAATGTCCTGCTCCTGCTGTAAAAATAAAACATCAGCAAGGTGTTAAAATGGTTAAATGTTTTCGTAATAATCATTTCAACGTCAATTCATTTGACAGAGGCATTCGTTAAACTTGCAGCTCTCTCTGCAAGTTTCCAAGCGACCTGGGAATTGTAATTCAAACATGGCCTTCCGGTGCATTTCTCAGGTTTAAATGAAGGCATGTTTTTCTGTGGTCAGTGAACTCAGCCCCAGAATCTCACTGCGCTCTGAATGGGAGAGGACGTACGGGGCAGGTTATTGCCGAGCTTTCATGTGTCAGCAATCACGGGGTCGTGATGTTATTGCGCTGGAGGGAGGTTGGCACGCTGTTACAGAACAAATGGTTTGGAAAGACGCCCAGTGTCACGAAACTTTAAACACATTAAGAAATCTGTGCTTTTCACTTTCATGTTGTTGAGAAACAGGCTTTATTTCGCCGAATCTCATGCTCAAAGTAAAAACAATGAGTACATGTGGTCAGAAAATCAACACGTGTTGTCTTGTCAGTTCCTATGAGGGTATTAGAAGGGGGCGGAGCAACCTCTCAGCCAATAGATTCCGCAGCCCAAACCTTAAATAAGATCGAGAAAAATTGAAGAGCTTGTGGATTTTATTCTGAATACACTAGTGTCCTATCCAGAATATTTGATTTAAACCAACACAGAGTAAAAGGTAATTGTCAAAGCATCAATTTATGGTAATTTACTCCATCCCTCTGTTTTTTTCTGCTCTGTTATTTTATCAGCCTCATCATTCAGATGTTTCGCCAAACGCCAGCAAGGTGAAAAGAAAAAAAACACTCGTCTAATCCTGATGTCAATCTCCCAGTTGACGCTTGTGGGATTTCTCCCCAGGATTGTCTAACCCCCATTCAGCGAAAGAACCATTGGACACACTAATTTGTCTCCAGCTCTCCCAATTCAAGCCACGTTCATAGAGTTCCTCCTCTTAGTCCATTATTGACATATTGCCAATCAAACAGACTGACATCAAATACTCACTCAGGCAGGTTCACGCAAAAGAAATCAACACTGTTACCTTGGGACAACAGTATGCTGTGGAAACCCTGACGTCTGCATCTGCTCTGTTATCGAAAAGATGCTCTTTTCAACACACCTGGGCTGTATGGATCCTCTGGACAAGTACTGCTGAGCGGCAGTTTTTTTCCAGTTTTGTGTTTTACAGTTCACTAAAGGTGATATGTTTCTCACAGCAGGATAACGGCCCCTATTGACAGCCGTTCAAAAGTCACATTGTATTCTGACCAGGGTTGTGGAACATTCTGAACTGAAGTATTGGCTCCCTTTTAGTTCATGAATTTGGAATGGCTACAAACCACAGGAAGTAGAACTGGAATGACAGGAAAAATAATTTACTAAACAATTCAGAGACATTCAAAACTGTTAATGCATTCTGGGAAATAGATATATTGGCCCATAAAGCAAACCTTTGAACTTCAAGGTTCTTCAACTTTTTTTTCCAAAACTTTCAAACAAGGTTAAAAACTACGATGATACACATCTTTTATTATTTTTTATTATTTATAATCGCAATTCTGCATTCTGTTTACTAACACAGTTACTATCAAATTTAAGGGATAGTTCAACTAAAAATGAAGATTCTGTCATTAATTACTCCTCTACGACTCAACGACTCAATGTCGTTCCAAACCCGTAAGACTTTCATTCATCTTCAGAACACAAATGAAGATCTTTTTGAATTTTTTTTAATCTGAGAGCTTTCTGTCCCTCCATAGACAACACTTTGCCGCTTCAAAATGTTCATAAAGAGATTGTAAAACTAATCCATATGAATTGGATTACTCGAAATTTTTCAAAGAGACTTTGAATTTAGGCTTTTATTCGCATAAAATGAATATGGGTATGGAACAACATGAGGATGAGTATTAAATGTAAGAATTTTCATTTTGGGGTGAACAAACCCTTTAAATAAAATTCTGAAATGAAAAAGTACTTTTTTTCAAGCAACATATGTATAACATATTAACTTTAGGTAGCACTTTACTGTCCTGTTCCCCATGTACATGTAATGGTACATATGGCAGTACCAATTGTTCTTTTTTTGTAAGTGTAGTATGCTATAGCCTACTTAAAATAACAGTAAGTTTGGATCTGTTCAAGATGGTAAGCCACCATGCCAGATTGCACAGTCTCTAGACCATCATGCTTGCATGAACCATTCCAATACAGTTCAGCAGTTTCAGTGCACAGATTTAAAGGCCTGCAGTGAGGGACGAAACTTTATGGAAGTTACAGGCCTGGACGGAGACAAAACCAGAGGCGAAGTGGCCTGCGATGAGAAGACTGCTGGGGGCCGTTCAGGGCAGTGGGACTGCTCCCAGCCGCCCCCAAAATGTAAATGAGGCAGAATGTGGAGGTAGAATGAAAGCATCTCCCCTCTGCTCTGTCCACTAGTGGAGCATGAGAGAAAGATGAATGCAGTGTCAGCCATTTGCAGATTCACCCTCATGATCAGAGCGAATGCTTCCGAGCCCAGGGGTCTGCACTGAGAGAGCTTTAGTGTGATATACGAGTGCAGTGAGATGTCCACAGCCGACCCCTGATCGCCACTGCGGGTGCATGGAGTGTCGATGGGTGTTTATTTAAGCTTTCTTGGCATACCGCACTCTCCCGCAAAACACATCTCCTGTGGGTTCACTCTCGGCTGCTTGTTTCTGCTGTTCTCTCACACTCAGCATCAGATGGCTCTGTTCAGGTTGACAGCAACTAGATGGACCTGTGAGAGAAATATGGAAATAAAAGCTCAGTTCCAAACACCAGTGAACTGCTTTGCACTGCTACTAGGCAGCTGCTTTGCACAAAAAAAGGTGATTGATTTGGGGAACACTACATAGGAAGCAACTCCAGTTTGATGATAACACATCGCCAAGCTAACGACGCTATAATCTACATACAAATACATAGCACAATAACAAATAAATGAGTGCAATGATAAAAACATTAAAATATTTAAACAATGTTAAAGGGCACCTATTATGGCATTTCAAATGTTCCTAATATTGTTGATGAGTGGCCATCCCGCAATGAGTGGGCGCGGCCAATTTGAAAATTTTTCGTCTTGACGTCACAACGAAAAGGCAAATGACTCATTCATTAAATTGACTCAGAGTCGACTCATACTTTTGAGAGACAATAACTTTTTTTACGGTGAACTTTCATATATAAAACTTTGCAGGATGTTTTTGTTCACTTAGATCTATATGTTACACACTACATGAAAGGTAATTTTCAAAATTCCATAATAGGTGCCCTTTAAAATGTTTTGTTTTTGGCAGAAAGGATCTTTTACACTGCTGGTGCTGTTGGTTATTGCTGCTATACTACACAGTAAGTATGGGACTTGCTGCCAATACTAGGGATGCACCGATACCGATACCAGTATCGGTATCGGCCCGATACTGAGCTCATGTACTTGTACTCGTACTCGTGAAAATGCCCCGATAGCAACAACCGATACCAGGCAGCATGTGTACCGTGTCAGAAATTATAATGGGGATAAAAAAAAGAAGGCTGTATATAAAATAAATGTATCTTATCAGTGGAATATTAAACAGAATATATTAATGCGTCGTCTATATAACTATATGGTGCGCAAGCTGATAAGAGAAAAACGCGCAGAGGATTGAGCGCGCTAAGACACAGACGCGCGAGCTGGTCGAGCGCATCCCTTTTTCACAGACGTCAGTGGAAAGTTTGTAGTTCAGTCGGATGTCAATGGCAAATCAAGTAAAACGAGGCATGTAGCTTATTAATAACGTTAACTGACGAGAGAGAGAGAGAGAGAGAGAGAGAGAGAGAGAGAGAGAGAGAGAGAGAGAGAGAGAGAGAGAGAGAGAGAGAGAGAGAGAGAGAGAGAGAGAGAGTTGAATGCTGTTGAATGCTGTTGGTTGCGGATCGTTCACTCAGCACGTGTTATTTGGATTAAAACTAAATCGTATATGTAAGTAAAACATGAACTGTTACCTTACTTACGTTTAACGAGTGGTTGCCTACATTATTACTGGACATTTGCAGGTCAAGAATTTCCATGAACTTCAAACATCCACAGCGCGCGCCCCGAAAACCACCAGACAGCGCGCGAATACTGAATGGAAGTCTTTCACGCATTGCGCTTGTACGGACGAATTCACACAAAACTATGTAAAAACACCTGTCTTGGCGAGTATCCTAGTAAAAGTCTGTTATATATCTCAAGTGAACGTAGACAGTATAATTAAAATGGCGTCAGTGCGTTTGTGCGTTCAGCCTTAAAGGGGCGGCACTTTAATAAATCTGCTGCTGTGTTTTAATGTTAATCAAACAAAGGACAAATAAATTACTCTCTGCTCTTGGCTAAATAGGCTACCTCTATCAACTTTACAAAAAGATCCATATATATTTAGTTTATACAGTAATGAATATGCAGTGCATGAAATATATATTTGTTGAACTAATTAAGTTGAAATTTAATAAACAACTAATATGATTGATATTATTTTGGTTTCTCTACCAATACATTTAAAAATTACAAATGCATGAATTGAAAATTAATTGAAAATTAAAAATACAGGTATCGGTTACGGTATCGGTATCGGCGAGTACCAAAAATGAAAGTATCGGTATCGGACTCGGTCTGGAAACAGTGGTATCGGTGCATCCCTAGCCAATACACAACATGCTGCTGTGAGCAAGTAAGACATGCAGCTGCTGTACAATATCATACATGGATTACCCATAGCAGATCTATACAGGTGGAGCTAGGGAAGGCGAAGGGTTTCTGAAAGCGCACTGCAAACTTCTACAACAGACGCTGACCAAGTGTTTGAAAGCTGAGCTGCAAGCTCATTGGCTACTGATACAGCAGGAACCAATCAGCTGTGCCCTATAGAACAATGTGATTGCAAGCAGATTGAGTTAAGGACCTATCAGTTTTCATGAAAGAACTTTACATTTTAATTAGATCAAAATGTTTTATACTTTTCAAAGAAATAAACTTTTTTTCATTGACATTGAGTAATTGAGTTTGTTGCAGTGCATTCTGGGATTGCATTCTCAATACATGCAATGCATCCAGCATGCTCTCATTGCAATTCATAACTATTTTACGTTTTGGAAAATATGTGGCTTTAATTCATATGAATTTGAACAATCTTATTCACACGTCACACAAGATCGAGCTTTTGCCATTGCTTCACCAAAACTTTGGAACAGCCTCCATATTCTTATTAGAACTGCCTCTTCACTGCATGAGTTTAAAGTAAAACGTAAAACGTATTTTTTTTTCTTTGGCTTATAATTGAAGGTGATACGTGCTGTGTCTGGTCTGTTCTCTGTTTTGTTTTGTAATGTATATGGTACTTGGTGTTACATGTTGACAATGTCTGATATACTGTACAGCACCTTGGTCAACAACTGTTGTTTCTGGTCTCATTGACTTCCATAGTATATTTTTTTCCTACTATGGAAGTCAATGAGACCAGAAACTGTCTGGTTACTGATATTCTTCTAAATATCAGAAAATCAGCTGAATGGATTCGAAAACGGTAAAACCCAACTGTTTAACTATTTCCAAAAAAGTGGAGTATCCCTTTAAGTGTGGACCTTCATGTTTAACTTTTTTTCTAAAAATTGTATGTTTCCGTGCAACTCACATCAGACATTCATAAGAAATTGCCACCTCATAAAATAGTTCAGTTTTCTAGTGAGATCGGGTTGAATTAATCTCTTAGAATGCAGGAAAAACAAGGTATCTTAAAAGGCATCATAAGGGCAGGATTCATGTTAGAAGCATGCATATGATGCTTTAAAATGCTGTCTAAGTAGGCAACTTAGGTTTTGGAAAATACCTTAAGTTATTAAAGAGACTGAAACCAGAGAAAGAAAATTTACAAGTAAATCCCTAATCTTCCCTTAAATCTAGAGCCAAAACATTTCAAATACGATTATGTTTAAAATAGCTTCACAGAACAAAGAGAACATTTCCAGAAGGATGTCATTTAGTAGGAATGATGGGAGATATGAGTTTTGTTTCTATATGTCATGCTGTAAATACTGGCTGGATTGGGAAGCCCCTCCACATAGAAAAACAAGGAATGGTGCACATCTGTTTCAGTGGTGACCAAGTTCACATACACACACAAATCACTCCATGTGACTGTGAGTTCAGAGATACAGAAGCAACCTTTTTATTTGTATGTAGGCTACACAATGCATGAAAAAGCCTCATGATGCAACAGCCAATACTGACTTTTCTTTACTAATATCTGAAGTTTACATGACAATGATGTACTAAAAACGGAAAAGTCTTTCCTTTGCATTTTTACAACGTTGTCAAAAATGATCCCTGCTCACACGGACCTGCGAAAACGATTAAAAATGCTGTATTATGCTGCCAGGCCAGTAGTTGACGATGTCATATTGTAAAAAACTAAAAATAAAGTCTGTACACGTAATAGGCATGCGCATGATATCATGACGTTTTTGTAGTTTACACAGAGACAATAACTTGTACTTTGAAACCAAAGGTCCAGACAAAGCTTTTATTTAAGTTTTATTTACTCTACGAAGTCCATTTTTACTTGCATTTGGCCCTGTCAATACAAAACATCTAAAACTTGAGAAGAATCCTACACTCTCTTACACAAACAAGAACATAAACAGGCTCACAAAACCGTCACAATCCCTCTGCGTTGCTGGTGGAACAATTAGCGACACATTTCCATGGACAGAATATTTACAAGGACTGCCAATTCCCAGGTCCATTTTACATTCAGCGTCTTTTCCTCCTCAAGGCAACACGGCGCGTTAAAACGAGGAAACAATGATCAAGTGCCCATTGGGTCAGAACCAGATTGAGATGGTGCAGTTCTCCCAAAACTCCTATTAAAATGTCAAACCGCAGAAAAGAGAGAGCACGTCTGCCTCCCTCTTAAACCACAGAGGAGAAATTAAGTGTGGCCTCTTTGCAAGCCATAAATTACAGGTTTTAAACAACAGGGAGTCAAGGAAACTCTCCATCACTGTTGTAATTGCTCCGTGAGTGCCACACTCTTGTAAAGAAATTAACCTCAGTTCTGCAGCGGCGCATGAGAGAAGGAGAGGGAGCGTAAAGAGGAAGAAGGGAATGTCTTAACTCCAATGCCTCGACCTCCTCTAAATTGTTTGGACTGAAGGAACCACTTCATACATAAATATTAGTGTCCATTTTCATGTTTCTCAATGATACAGGATATTCAACTTTCAGTTTCTCTCTGAAAGAGTCAAACCACAAGAGATGCCTGTTTATTCTTAAAGAGCTTTGAGTCTCTTTACACCTGCCCAGAGTGCACGATTGGTCATAAAAAAACACACACTATGCATTCTGATTCATTCTCATTGAATCACTTGGAGGCACTTTCCAGTTTTGATGACGAAGTTGAAAAGTTTTGATGGAACTTCTTTGAGTATTTCTAGGGGATGTGTGCTGCACTCAGGCTCTTGCTGCTCATGCTGACAACAGATGTGTCAGAGCTTTCCTGGGGATCCATGGCACCACAGTTTGGGTCCAACCCAGAATAACATCCACTGGAACATGTTTCCTCTGGTCCACAGCCGAGAGTCACCTTTCCCATGTCAGAAGACTCCATGTAACTAACACTAGTGATGAAGAACTGACTACACAAATAAGACGTCTATCATCTAAGTCTCTCGGGAGGAGAAGATATCTGATTTGATACCACTTCCATAGTGACTAGAGAGTAAATGATAAAAATTAAATAATAATAATTATAGTTAAAAAAAACTTCACTAAAATATTTCAATTTCAAAAACATCTGAGAGAATGGCTGATTTGGAATATTAATCAAATATTAACATTCTAAAATTGATCCTCCTCCTCATCACATATGCACTAGAAAGCAGTGCATTTAAAATGTTGCGTAATTATGATTTTATTAAGGCTGTCAATTTAATAAACTAACTAACTAGCTATATAAATACGAGTTCTTGTTATTTTTTTTGAATATGCTAGAAAAACATGGACTGCCAAGTCAATAATCCCCAACATCTTGGCTAAGATCTGTCATAATCTGACAAAAAAAAGACGGTTGATATCACTGGCTTTTTGTCACGTTTTGGATGTGTTCTGTTATGTTTTAAGATCTTGTTTCCCCCTGTCTTTGTGATTTTTGTTTAGTCCTGTTAGTTTTCCCGCTCCTCGTTTGTGTTCAGTTTCTTCACCTGTTTTCAGTTCATTATCTCGTTTGGTTCAGTTCATTTAAGCCCTGTGTTTTCCCTCAGTGATTGTTGGTCGTCGTCTATGTATGGTTGTGTTTCCCCTGAAGTCCTGGAGTCTGTTATTTTGTTCCTGTTTGGTTTTGGAAGTTTCATTTTGTACAATAAATCAACTATATCACAGATCTCTTGTCCTCGTCTTCGGCTACCTGCACACAACCCTGACAGAACGACCAACCGAAACAGTAAAAGCTCAAACCCTGTTCCTTCGGCTTCAGGATGAGTTGGGATCAGATCGCAGCTCTGGCCATGAAGAGCCGTGATCTGTTTGAATTCTCAGACAAGTTTTGTTTGCTGGTGGCGGACCCCAGTACCCTGGCCCCAGTACCCTGGGAGACGACACCATCATAGGGTGTTACAAGATTGCGGTCCAGTACATTATTGACCCACGGCCATTACCTGATGTCACTGGGATGAACTGGAGGGATGCGATCGCCACATGTTGGGATAGCTTTATCCCCACCTGGACTATCTCCAATCCCAAGTCTGCCCGTCTCTCCAGCCCAGCCAAACCCATGCATCCAGTCAGTCCAACCAGGCCCGGAAAGGAAACGGTCCATCACCGCTCCGGACCCGTAGCTGAAATCACCTGGCCTAGGTCACGGAAGCTGGCGTCGAAAATGTTTGATCCAGCCATTATGTCCGTCCGTGGGGCCTGCAAGTGTGTTGCTTTTGCCAAACCCATCGCCTGCCCGCCAGAGCCTGAGCCCGTCGCCTGCCCGCCAGAGCCTGAGCCCGTCGCCTGCCCGCCAGAGCCTGAGCCCGTCGCCTGCCCGCCAGAGCCTGAGCCCGTCGCCTGCCCGCCCGAGCCTGAGCCCGTCGCCTGCCCGCCAGAGCCTGAGCCCGTCGCCTGCCCGCCAGGAGCCTGAAGCTGGTCGCACACCGAACGCGCAGCTCAGCGCCACGCCACGCCACGTCTAGGACAACTCTCACCTGAAAATCTGATAACATCAGCAATTTTCTGATTTCTTTAAATAAATATAAAACTAAATGTATATTCCAGCACAGGGCTAAGTCAGTATATACATTACTAATATTTGAGACACATAAATGTAAATTTAATATATAACTATGTAAATGGCGCCGTGTGGCGCTGCAGGATTTTGAACACGGTCCAGAGCCGTTGCTGGGCGCCGCGGACAGACGCCGAAAGGCGCCGCCGGTGTGTGTACTCTCATAGAGAATAATGTGTTCGAATTTAAAAGACCTGGCGCTGCGTGGCGCGGCGCCGAGCTTCGCGTCCGGTGTGCGACCCCCTTGAGCCCGTCGCCTGCCCGCCAGAGCCTGAGCCCGTCGCCTGCCCGCCAGAGCCTGAGCCCGTCGCCTGCCCGCCAGAGCCTGAGCCCGTCGCCTGCCCGCCAGAGCCTGAGCCCGTCGCCTGCCCGCCAGAGCCTGAGCCCGTCGCCTGCCCGCCAGAGCCTGAGCCCAGCCCCAAGCTCCCTGATGTGCTGGCCCCGTCCAGTTCCGAGTCCCCTGATGTGCTGGCCCCGTCCAGTTCCGAGTCCCCTGATGTGCTGGCCCCGTCCAGTTCCGAGTCCCCTGATGTGCTGGCCCCGTCCAGTTCCGAGTCCCCTGATGTGCTGGCCCCGTCCAGTTCCGAGTCCCATGATGTGCTGGCCCCGTCCAGTTCCGAGTCCCATGATGAGCCAGAGCCCGTTGACCCAGCGCCAGAGCCAGAGCCCGTTGACCCAGCTCCAGAGCCAGAGCCCGTTGACCCAGCGCCAGAGCCAGAGCCCGTTGACCCAGCGCCAGAGCCAGAGCCCGTTGACCCAGCGCCAGAGCCAGAGCCCGTTGACCCAGCGCCAGCGCCAGAGCCCGTTGACCCAGCGCCAGAGCCCGTTGACCCAGCGCCAGAGCCCGTTGACCCAGCGCCAGAGCCAGAGCCAGAGCCAGAGCCCCTTGACCCAGCGCCAGCGCCCGTTGACCCAGCGCCAGAGCCCGTTGACATCAAGTCTGTTCCTGTTCCTGAACCTGTCCTTCTCCCCAAGAAAATTTTGGGGGGGGGGGGGGGGGCTATACGCCTTCGCCGTGGCCGGCCAAAGATCCACGGAGGCCCGGAAAAATAACACCTCCGTGGCCACCTGATGGGTCTTCACCACCATGGCCACCCGAAGGGTCCTCACCAGCACGGCCACCTGAAGGGTCTTCACCGCCGTGGCCACCTGAAGGGTCTTCACCGCCGTGGCCACCTGAAGGGTCTTCACCGCCGTGGCCACCTGAAGGGTCTTCACCGCCGTGGCCACCTGAAGGGTCCTCAACGCCATGGTCGCCCGAAGGGTCCTCACCGCCCTGGACGCCCGAGGGTCCCACAGCTCCGCCCTGGACGCCCGAGGGTCCCACAGCTCCGCCCTGGACGCCCGAGGGTCCCACAGCTCCGCCCTGGACGCCCGAGGGTCCCACAGCTCCGCCCTGGACGCCCGAGGGTCCCACAGCTCCGCCCTGGACACCCGAGGGTCCCACAGCTCCGCCCTGGACGCCCGAGGGTCCCACAGCTCCGCCCTGGACGCCCGAGGTCCCACAGCCTGCTCCGCCATGGCCACGCCCACAGCCTGCTCCGCCATGGCCACGCCCACAGCCTGCTCCGCCATGGCCACGCCCACAGCCTGCTCCGCCATGGCCACGCCCACAGCCTGCTCCGCCCTGGAAGCTTCCTGGACCTGCACCATGTCCTCGTCAGCCTCCAGGGCGCCCACCCTCCCACCCCTTTGGATGTTATACGGCGCGAGGACGCGCCTTCGGGGAGGGGGGAGGTACTGTCACGTTTTGGATGTGTTCTGTTATGTTTTAAGATCTTGTTTCCCCCTGTCTTTGTGATTTTGGTTTAGTCCTGTTAGTTTTCCCGCTCCTCGTTTGTGTTCAGTTTCTTCACCTGTTTTCAGTTCATTATCTTGTTTGGTTCAGTTCATTTAAGCCCTGTGTTTTCCCTCAGTGTTTATTGGTCGTCGTCTATGTATGGTTGTGTTTCCCCTGAAGTCCTTGAGTCTGTTATTTTGTTCCTGTTTGGTTTTGGAAGTTTCATTTTGTACAATAAATCAACTATATCACAGATCTCTTGTCCTTGTCTTCGGCTACCTGCACACAACCCTGACACTTTTACACAAAATCTCACTGGGTTCACATTATCTGTCGTAAAGCACAGAAAAAACATCACACAGTGTGTATCAGGCTTCAGTCTATCTCGGTCAGATCGACAACCTGTCTGAAATTTGTCAGTAATAGACTTATGTTCATAAATATGAAAAAGAATATACATACTGTATATGACATCATAAGCCACTTTATTGCTTTCCAATGCTTTCATCTGCCATCATTACTTTTTTAAAGTATCTTAATTTGTGACTTTTCTCAGAGAATATTGATATGTAATCAATTGGATTAATTACCCAGCATATCATTTAAATTAATTTACTAAAAAATATCTATTATTTATTTATTAAATTATTTCACTGATAATTTTAGTTCAATTATAAACTGCAACAAAACATGCAAACCTTTTTACACATGCAATTTACTGGGTGCTTAACACTGGTTTAAAAAAATATAGCATAAACAAAAAGTGACTAAAATGCTGTAACATATTAAATTATTTTTAGAATCATTTCTTCTCTACAATAGTCTGCATGTGAGGACAATCAGCATGTACTATGGCAGCTGCGCTGTAAGATCTACTGTATTAGCACATAAATATTAAAATGTCTCGTGCTCTCTGCTCTACTGGGTCTCTGTAGAGTTACGCAGGACTCTGTTGTAAGAATTTCAGACACCACAGGGACAAATCAGCTTTAACACTCCACCAAAGTCAAGCGAAACACTGACCCAAACACACACACACACACACACCACACACACCATCAAGCATCAAGCACTCTCTATCTGTCTCACACGCACGCGCTCACAAATTATGCAGGAGCACCATGAGATATAGAGACAGCGAGACTTGTGAAAGAAGTGCGAGGGGGTCCTTTAATACAAGCTCTGAGGGACTAGCCTGTCTGCTACAGGTATCATTAAGAATCAGAGAGAGAAACAATCTGAGGGAGAGGAAACGAGACATGAGAGAAATCAAAGCCACGTGTGACGTTTGCATTCAAGGTGAGTGTGAGAATGTCATTTTCACTAGTATTTCCTAATACTATGAATACTTTAATCCTTCTGTGATAAGGATTAAATAATAGGCCTACATAATAAAGAAGTAGCTATACTTAGTTAGAAGTACTATACTTAGATCATTTTATTAAAAATAAAAATGCATAACAATAATATATTTTGATGCATTTTTTATTTAATTTTATATTTGCAAGTATTTTGTCAACACCAACATGCAGTGGCACTATATCAACACGAACTTCAATTTATCTACTTTTTGCCAGCTCATTCACAGTCTCGTGAAAGTGCGTATCTATACCACGAATGTTATTTTTCGTGCCATGTATACGCCAAAAATGTTTTTGCGTGCATATGCTACGCTGAAAACCCATTGGGTAGGATTAGGGGTGGGGAGTCCGTGCGTATTACACGCCATGTGCGTATCAAATGCACGCGAAAACTCCGTATCATATACACGCAAAAAAAAAAACTATTTTTGGCGCATAAATGGCACGAGAAATAACATTCGTTGCACTTTAAATGTCCCAATTTATGGCAATTGTAGGTTGCATGCATCAAGATAGCATTTTTAGCCCTTAGCCTACTGATATAAAGATCCTCATGATATTCGTGTCTCATTTATTCCAAGATAAAAATAAAAGTGATAGAAAAAGAATGCCCTCTTCAAAAACGCAGCAATTAGCAGCTCTTTGCAAGAGCAAGACCAACAAATAAACAAATAGTGTTTGAGTGACAGTGGACACAGATCTTTTGTATTTTTTTTTTTTTTTTTTTTTTTTTTTTTTTGTGGATGTTCGTTCCTTTGTTTGTATGGTGTTCATAGACAGGGAGCTTGGAGAAACATAGAGTGGTGTAAACAGTCCTCTTTCTCTCCTCTTCATCTCATGAGAGGTGAGAATCCTGTTTCAGCAGTCTCTCTCATCGTACGGCGTCAGAAGCGCCATCGCCCATTAATTACGATCTCCGTGCCAGACATGTGTTAGAGTGGAGAGAGAAAAATAATTACCTCCACACACACTTCTCACCGGATACAAAGACACAGATACAGTTTCTCCTCAGCGGAAGATAACTGTTAACAAGTGAAAAGGCCTCTGCAGCAGACAGTTTAGTCAAAATATTTTTTTTATTATGCAATTGTTGTATTTATAATTTGATGGAGAGATCCATATTTATGAAACAAGTAAATTACTGAGCAACTTGTTTAGAAATTCATTCTTATGTAAAATGTTGGATCAAATTGAATGTGATAATTTATGTATAAATGGATTTACATGATTTGCACAAAAATTCAACATGCTCATGTCTTACTTTCTCCAATCCCAGTTAAGTCATTCAGAGCTTGATTTCCTCAGCAAGTTTGGCTCTGTTTGACTAAACAATGGAAGACAGGGTGAGTCGGACTGTTAGAATTTAAGACATTTTTAGACAAAATTGGATTAAAAATGCAAAATAGGGGTGTTAAATTCAAACTGTCCCCTAGTCACTAAATCAAACATACAAACATACAAACATACAGCACCGGGGTCATGGTTTGGCTGGTTAGTATGATCTTGTTAGCTCATGCTGGTAGATGTCAGCAACTATAGCCACATCAGAAAAAGCATATTTCTTTATTCACATGTTTCTTACTAAATCAAATGTTTAGCAATCAACATAATTATATATAATACAAACAATATATATATATATATATATATATATATATATATATATATATATATATATATATATATATATATATATATATTTATATATACTCCTATGACAACATGCAAGTATAGGCCTATATATATATATATATATATATATATATATATATATATATAGGCCTATACCTTGCATGTTGTCATAGGAGTCGTAAGCTATTGTTTTTTTTTTTTTGCAATTACATTTGGTAACATTAGTGGCACAGAAATTACACTTCACTTGCATGTTGACATTATATTAAAATTGTAACTCTAAAGGTTTTGAACTGCTAACTTGACAAGATAAGATCGTGAAGTTAATCATCCCAAGAACAGATTAATTTTCCCAGACTTTGTCATGTTGTGAAAGACATGAATTGAAACCGGAGATCTGCCATTAGTGGTCTCCAGTGCCGTCCCAGAGAGATGAAGAAACCTCAGCGTGGAGTCTGACATCAGTTTGTGCGGGACGGGGTGATGTCAGAGCAACACACAGCTGAGCTCACACACACCGGGGGTGAAAGAGAGGCTCACATAAGGCTTGAATGGAGCGCTTTTCCCTGCGTCCTCAGTGACGTGTGTAAGAAAAGCTGTGAGGGGGCAATTCTTTAATACATGTGGTCTGCCCTTCTAATCTAAAGCCTGTTCTTCTGTTTGATGCACATGTGTCATAGCTCCAGCATGGGTCTGCGCTGGTCACAGCAGGGCTTTAGGATTACGCCTCGCTTGTGTGTGCGCCTGTGTAAAGGTTACAACGCAAGTCCTGTCTTTCTCTCAGACGCACGGCCCTGTACGGCACCGCGAGTGTCGCTAAATGTCAGCTCGTCCATATGGCCCCCTGGCCGGCAGATGCCACTTCATAAACCGACCAATCACGTCGTGGCATGGGCAGGATCTCTGGGGGCTCCGTCGTCACGGTAGCAAGCCAGTTACACCCACACACACATGCCACCCCGCAGCAAGCCCTCACTGCAGGGCCGAGCGCTGGACACCTGCTCAGGAGAGAGAGAGGGCACATCTGCTCCTGTGGGCACCTCAGACCTGCAGCCTGCAGTCCTGTACAGCTCTGATTAATGAGGCAGAGCGAAGGTGAGGGGCCCCAAACAACAGGGGCACCACAGCTGAACCACAGCACACACTCACTGCAGCGGCGGCGGGATTTATCCACACATGCAGAGACTGAATATGGTGATATAATACCATCAAAATATAAGAATTGAATTGTTTTGGTATAGCAGTTTAATCGTTTGACATGTATTGATGAATGTAATGTAATGTAAAGTACTGTAATATAATATAAATTTAGAAAGTTTGGTTTATTCTGGTTTTATTCTTTATTCATTTAACAGTTTAATTCCAAAATAATTCAATTCACTTTTCTTTTTTTTGTAAACAATACACACTCTCTCCTTAAAGTCAACATGAAATTAAAATGGACACTAAAACATTTTAAATACATGTTTCTGCTTTTATTGTGCATGATTCATCTATCCATGTAATTCCAAACAGTGTTTTTGCACCTTTGAAGGGCACTCCGGGAAGGGGACGCCATTTGTAGGAGTGTTCCAAATGAAAGTGGACAACTGTAGCGAGGGAAACATGTCATGGTCACTTCAGAGAAGTAATTTAATTGTTATGGTTGTTATGGTCTTCAAGTTGTTTTGTATTGTTGTGATATATTACACACACTTTTGTCATGCATTTCATGTTAAGTTTTAAAAAGTTTCATAGCTAAGAAATGTGTTTAATGCTTTATGTGTTTAAAGCTTAACTTAAAAAACGTTATTATAAAATGTACATTTATTTGTATCATAATAATAAGATATTCCTGTTTTCACTGTAAAAAACCTAACTCATTATTTTGAGTTATCTTTTTGCATGGGTCTTTTTTAGTTTAACTAACTTATTTCGATAAGTTGAGGACAAGAAAAACTTAAAATTTCTTGTTGTCTGGAAAATCTAGTTATCTCTACACAAAAAAAATAAGTTGAAATAACTAAATTGCTAAAATATTTTTTACAGTGTATAGCTGTGTCCGGGTTCCACGTGAATCTACTGAGGAAATGACGTCATCTTTCATTGGTCCCGTTGCCAAGTGCGCTTCATTATAACACACAAGTGTCCTGATCTCTCCAAAATCCCCACTTCGAAGGCTTTGTGAGTAGGGCATATATAGGGATGCGCACTTCCGATTGGAATTTGCCCTGTGTTATTTCAAAGAAAAACATTTATCTCTTATTTAAAACACTTTCTTTTTTGGCTGATGTCATCAATTTTCCCCTCCAACCACCTGTCATTTCTGGATCCAGTCAATTCCCAATGGATAAAAAGTTCTGCCCTAGTTTTTGTTCTTATTTCATATTCTGTTTTACTTGAAAAATATATTGTTACTTTTCAAACATAATTATTCATAATCTATCTATCTATCTATCTATCTATCTATCTATCTATCTATCTATCTATCTATCTATCTATCTATCTATCTATCTATCTATCTATCTATCTATCTATCTATCTATCTATCTATCTATCTATCTATCTATCTATCATAATCATTGCCTGGGAATGCACCGGACTAAATGTTGCTGCTGCTAAATGGTTACATAAATGTGTTTTGTTTAAGTGTGTGTTTGTGTGTGTGTCTGTATGCGTGTGTATCTTCATGTCAGGGGAAGTGGCCTTGCATTAACCCCTTAGCAAGGGGTCACAGGTCAGCAGGGGGAGATTGAAGAACACTTCCACCTCCAGGCTGTGCTGGGGAACGTTTAGAGCGCGCGGCAGTGTTATGTTAAAATGGGTATGTGGGAAGAGGTCAGCTGGTCAAAACTATCAGAACAAGCAGTCCAGGCAATGCAAACCTTAAAAAATAAAATCACCTCCCTTTCCTGTATTATAACAGCCTCAGATTTCACATAATATCCAATGTCTTTTTTTTAAACAACCCAGCCATTCATCAATGCCAGTTTCAGTTTATCCACAATAAAAATGTATGAATATATATAGAAAAACAGGTTGTGGGTTGTGGTATTTTCGCTGACATACAAGAATACTGCTGCAAGCAAGACCGAACAGTCTTAGAGGAGTTATGAGAGTTATCCATTTTTCTCTTTATATTGCACAGTTTCTAAATCCATGTCAATTTGATATTTTTTAAATTTTCTCCTTTACTACTAAAATTAAATCATGCATATTCCACACAACAGCATATTCATGCAACAGCTGTGATGCTCAAGTAAATTCAGTGCAGCCTCAACATTTTTTCTAACAAAATTCAATTACATTTATACCATATTTTTCATCCCTTAATCCTATACCTCAACTTAATAACTACCTTACTATTAATAAGCCATAATTAGGAGTTTATTGAGGCAAAAGTCATAGTTAATAGTTAGTGAGAATTGGACCCTAATCTAAAGTGTAAATATATAATAGCCTATTATTAATAATAATAATAAATTGTATATAACAGGTCAATATATCAATATATTCCAGTTCATGTTATTATTTTTTAATTCATAATTAACCAAACTAAACAAAATAAGTTTAAAAGTTTAATTTCATCTTGTTTTTTTTTACCAGTCAACATACAAAATCTACCTAAATAAGAAAAAAACGAAATTCCTCAGAAATATCTCTTTAGGGCTGTTGATACAACATGTTTGATTGCATCCATCGAACTCCTCATTACGTAAGACTTCTGAGATACTTCAACCACTTTTTTCTCCTCTTTCTTACCAGGCACAACAGAGACACGATGTCCCCAAGGCCCCCTGCCTCCAGGGCCCCCGCCCCAAACACAGCATTTTATATGTAAATGAATACCTATTCCTAAAAAGCTCCACTTTGAGCGTAAAAGATTGGTCTCTTTTGATCCACTATTGCAGGATTATTCATTCTAACTGCCTGCCAGGGTTCCAGATATTTGCCCATATCACAGGAGACTGTGCTGTGTGCTGGGGCAAATCCACAGCAGTGGGACATGGAAGCACAGTCCTCCATGACAAATTAAAGGACAATAAAGTGAGAGTTATTAGAAAGACAAAAGATCTGAAGGAGTTTCAAAGTTTCTACGACTCTTAAGAATATTCCCCAGTCTCTCTCCTTGAAGATGGAAAACTTCTACCTAATTAAAGTTTAATGAATCATTTTTGATGGTGCACTCACAAATTAAGTTGTGTACTGAAGCAGTAACATTTCTAGTTAACACCACAAAGCAACGAAGACGCTATTGAAATTTGAACCAGAACATTCAGACCAGGTATATATTTTTGGGCACATTAAATGATACATATATCAAATGTATGTTTTAAATTGAAAATGACAAATGCCGCTCAGATTAGCAATCAAATATCCCCATATTTAACTGACATCTCATCATCAAAAAGCATGATTTAGTCTCCATGCTTTGCTTTAGCGGTGGTCCAAGTGTGCATACCTTTGTGACAGGTTGTCTTGCGAGGTCAGTATTTCAATAATTCATTAACACTCTGCAGCAGGTAAGAGATAGCCGTGCTGACAAAAAGGCGATTACTTTGTGGTCTGGAAAAGTCCCAAGCATGCCTCGAAAATATTGAAAGCAAATAATTTTGTCGCTCAAAAGGTAACATTAAGATGATATTAATTGTAATAAATTGCCCTTAGCAGCTGCTGCTGAAACATGTATTTCTGCAAGGCTCGTTTCGATTTCATATTTCACCCGCATCTCTGAAATCACAACCAGATGTTGTCATCGGCTCCCCTTCTTGTTTCCTCTGCCCAATTCCCACCAAGCGCTGGAACGTGACACTTTCCCTGGAAAATACAATAAAATAGAAAAGTAATGTACGGCTATTTCCTTTCATAAATTCTTTGGCCCTCTTGCCATGCTAGTACAAGTCTCATGTACATATATTTTAATGGAAAGTAAAGCAGTGGATGGCTGTAAATCGGAGGCTGACAGCTACCACTGGGCTTTCACGCAGTACCTGGGCGGCAGTGATTTATTAGGGGCCGTCGTGCTCGTGCGTGTAATTCCTCCTCCCAGCCTGTCGGCGGACCACATCCCTCAGCCAAGATAGATGTGGGCTTTGCATCGTTGCGTTTGCCTCAGATCCATCAATCCTCTTAATAAACGTGTGGATTACCTGTTGACAAACCCATCAGCCCTCATTTCAGCCTTCGATCACAGGACTGGAGGAAGGAGTTGGAATGCATTTTAAATCTCCCTAATGGTTGGAAAGAGGTTCAAACTGACCCAGTTTGTGCCTGACGCACCTCGGCTAATTTTGACCAAAATATATTGTGGGCTAAGTGCCGCCTCAGTGGCCGGCAATAAATGTTTATGTACATTTCCCCTTCTTTTCCATTTGCTAAACTCTGAGAGCACATGATTTAGCAGCGTTAAACATCGTTCAATGGCTTTTTGGATTGTAGTTTCGTATAAAGTTCATGTGTTCCACAAGCGTTGGACTCAAGCAGCCATTACAGCATTTGACCCCTCATAAATGCACACCTCTTCAAACAGCGCAGCGGAACATGACATCATTTCCCTGTTTGGAGATCAGAAATGTGTGAGGCAGGATTGCTCCCCAGCGTCGAGCGGGCTCTGCTCTTTTTGCGCTCTGAGCTAATTGTGTCTCTTGTCTGTGAAGTTGCTTGTGGTTTCAAAGTCAGTTTAAAGTTCCCTAGCAGATTGCACTCGACACTGGAGGCAGAGGACAGCGAGCGGGATGGGAGGTAGGCTAGGTGTTTGATGTAAAGGTGTTAAAGAGCTCACAGGGATGTAGAATATAGGCAGAGTCAAAAAACTTGTTTTGCTGTGTAATTAGATTTTTTTTTTTGAGAGAGAGAGAGAGAGAGCATTCAATCCCTTTTTCCACCAAAATGATGCTCAGCTGGAGGACCTGTTGAACTCTTTGATTGACATAAATGAAGAAGCTGACTGTTACTACTGTACATAACCAGTCCACAAAACTGCCTAACATTGTTTTTTAAGACAATGTTTTAGACCATATTTAAAAAATTAAAAAAAACTAATTCAGCATTTTTTCCACAAGCAAGCAGGCAATATAATATGTTTAAAAATGATTCCAAAATGAATCAAATAAATGCTATATTGTAGGAAAAAATGTGAATATGCAACGCTATCTCACGACCAATTCGTACGAATTTGTACGAGTGATTAAAAGGTGGCTAATTCGTACGAATTCATACGACCTCACTCGTACGGATTCGTACGATTTGTCTAAACCCACGTGATGGGTAGATTTAGGGGCGGGGTCAGGGGTAGGTCATTCGTATGAACTCATACGAATTTGGAATTCGTAAAATATGTACGATTTAGCAAAAAATCCTACAAATTCGTACGAGTCAGGTCGTATGAATTGTTACGAATTAGCCACTCGTACAAATTCGTACGATTTGGTCGTGAGATCGGGTTGGAATATGAGATAAATATAATTTAATTGTAGAAAAAGAAAATACAACTATACAATTAAAAATACAAAATATAATATGAATATAAGATCTTTTTTTTATGTGACTGAGGGTCATACAAATAGATAACTAGTTTAATTTTAAATGAAAATAAAAAGTAAATAAAGAATAAATAAAATTAGAAAAATGATGGCCTAAATAATTACAAAAAAACAAAAAAAAAATCATAAAAAGAATAATAATTCACTGTAGGGAAATTAAAAGAAATAAAAAAGTGTGAATATAAAGTCCCAACTGAACCCATGTTTCACTGCATCAGGAATTTCAAGTGTAGAGTTTCACTAATTAGAATGAATGATTTGCAATGGTTTTAGGTGCCAGTGCAGATCCAATTTTTCTAACTGAAAACAAGATTTTCTGTGGCAAAAAGATTCTCCGACACCAACAGCAGTCAAGTAAAAAGAGACTTGGGTGAAAAGAGCAGAAAAAAAAAAAAAGTTCTGTGCAGGTCCAGGTTTAGCTGAACCCCGAACGACCACCTGCAGTCTTAAATTGGGCAATTAGAACAGCAGAGTGTTTTCTTAGTGGGTAATGCTTGGTAATGAGTTCAACAGTGCAAATCCGCGGAGAGCACACCCCTCCGGCTCACACCCCCACCCCAAAACAGGGGAAAACACGCAACTCTCTACACCTCTCTATCAATCACCTCGTCCTGTCACTGTCTAATCTCTCCTGCTCCCCGGCTCCATCATCCCGGCTCCTTCTACATTCCTTCATTTCATTGACCGGATCCCTAAAGCTGAAAGCAGGTTCGGTAACCCCCCCCCCATCCCTCCCTCCCACCTCTTCTAATTAAGATTTCTCTCACCCCCTCTAACTTTCTTTTTTTCCTTCTGCTGTTCTCCCGATCTCCCTTACCAACCCTAGGCCCTCAACACAAGCTGAAAATTTCTGTGGCTGACAAGAAATCAATGGCATCTGGGCGTGGGGCTCAGGTATTGGATTTCAGGTGGGCCCAGAGGTGCCCGAGCGCAGGCCTGCGAGCCCGGCAACACTGTCCACGGCCGCTAGCCTTCCGCACCGGAGATGCAGAGACAGAGTCTTCTGCTGCCGGATAAAAATGTCAAGCGCTAATAGGTTCCATTGTGATTAGCCGAGATAGAGTTCGCAAATCCTCAGCAGAAAATGAGTTAGAAACAATCTTTACAAGGTCTTACAGCCCCCCAACCACCAACAGCACCTCCATCTCTCCATCCTTGCTCTTCCGAGATTCCGCTAAGCCTCTCGGCACCAGGATGATTGTGGTTAATAAATAAATAAACGATGGACGGGGGGAAAAAATCAATTAAAAAAGAGAGAGTTAGAGTGACAAGAGATGTATAAGACGCAGGAATATGCATGAAGAGAGAAAGATGCTGGTTACCTGAGGATGTGTCCATCTGCATCTCTCTCCAGCCTCTCACTGCAGGCGATGAGAGCGAGTTATACACTCGCATTCTTCAGCTTCTCTTTCATCTGTCCCAATGCCTATACCTCCACTTCAGCCGCTCGACCATCACAAGGAATACAATCAGCTTTTCATGAACATCTGTTCAAGCGCCCGTATCTACAGTCTGCTTTACGCATGAGTCGCTCTCCAAAGGAACATGAGCTTGAGATTTGGGTGAAATGTTGCATTTCGCAGTAATGCATCCTCAGTAAATTATTCATTAAAGAGATCCTGAAAGCTAAAAACTGACAAGGTGAAAAAACTGTTGATATATGTCATCAAAAGTATAGGATTATATAGACAGATGATAGATAGATAGATAGATAGATAGATAGATAGAGAGAGAGAGAGAGAGAGAGAGAGAGAGAGAGAGAGAGAGAGAGAGAGAGAGAGAGAGAGAGAGAGAGAGAGAGAGAGAGAGAGAGAGAGAGAGAGAGAGAGAGAGAGAGAGAGAGAGAGAAAAAATATGGAAAGAAGAATATATTGCAATACAAAACAATTATGGTTCATTAAAATTGGTTATGAGACAAAAGCAAAATAAAATTGTGTAGCTAAAAACGTTTTAAATGTGGTATTTTTGGGGGCTAAAATTATACCTTAAAGTTCTTGTTTTATTGATTCATATATTGAGGTGAGACATCCTTATAATTATTTACAGAAAAAATGAGTTATAATATTTTATTATACAAATTCCAATTATTTATTTATAGTAGCTCATTAGCTAAGTGATCCTATTAAAAATGTGCAAACACTCTGCAAAATCAATAGAAATTTCAGATATTGCAATGTATTTTGGCACTAATATTTAATATTCATGCATCGATTAATCATTGGTGCATTTCAAATAGTATTAGACCCCTAATTACTGTTTCATGGTATATACAAAACCTACAAGAAGTATAATTGCTTGCTAATTATTTATATCATAATAGCATGGAGTGAGCCCCTTGATCATGCAGTTATTAGTTTAATGTAAAGGTAATAAAGAGGCCGGGTATTAAATTGAACTAAGTTATTAAACAGCCGGCCCTTGTGTATGCAACTGTCACTTAAAATTATTTGTGCTTCCTTAAACACTTCCCGTTACCCCTCAAAAGCCCAAAAGTCCTCTCAGTTCCTGCCGACCCAAATTCTGCACACACTGGACAGCGTAAAGGCATCTTATTAGAGTGCATGGGATGATTTGGAAACATGTTAACGGTCGTGCAGTTGGGACTGACAGGAACATTAGTGTTTATGTCAGTGTTGTCGAGGGTGGAGAACGCCGGCGACGGTGTGTGTGAAGTTGAATGTTCAGCAGGGAACGAGAGAGTTTCAGAAGGCTTGAAAAGCTCATTAAAGCTGAGTAGTATTGGATCGATTCTACGGTGTTCTGTTAATGCAAACGCCACCGGGCCGGACAACACTGCCACAACATCCACACACACATTCAGCATTTAATGAGATTAATACAAATAAATGCTGACATGTATATATATATATATTGATGTGTGTGCATATATATTTGAAAAAAATACAATATTTACAAAATGTATTTAGTTATTTGTAAAAGTAAGTAATAATCAATAATAAATCCAAATATTATTAAATTAATATTTAAAAAAATTCTAATACTATGTTAAACTAAAATTATAACATTATAAATTCAGTGAAAATGACATTTGATTTATTACAGTTACACAATTGTACTCAAGCACAGACAGTCTGAAAACAAAATGACCTATACAACAATTATTCGTCATATAAATTTCTGTATTCCTTTTCACATTTGGTATGCACTAAGACCGAACAAAACATTAATTCTGTAATACATATACATTCATTTGGCCTGCACCTTATTCTGTATGGTTTTAAAAATATGAAGATTGTCCCTTACACTTTCTCATATAATAATGTATAATAACTTGTGTCGTAGCACCTCATCTGTATTTCTGCCGTTCCCCTAAAATCAAATCACTCTGAATAACAGCAAATTGCAAAATCAGGGAGCTTCAGTTAATGTCAGGAGTTGCGGCGAACCCTGAATAGCATTTTCATCTTTACAGTCACCTCTCGACCTCCGCCGGCATCCTTTCTGTAATCACCCGTTTCCTTTAACGGCAGCCCACCATCCTTCCCAAGCTGCTCTGCTTCTAATGAATTTCCTGTCATGTAGCCTCAAAAATGTCAACACTCAATCACACAGTAATTGAATCCTAAACCTGTCCAAATTTCTTTCTCTCTCTCTCTCTCTTTTTTATCAGCCCCTGCCATTAGTACATTCTTTTGTTTGCAGCCTTGGAACTTTAAGCCATTCTTTATTGTTCATAGGTTTCGTAATGTATCTAACATCTGTGCGGGGAAGACGGGGGCCGTGAGTAAAGTGAAACCATGTAAAAGTTGTTGAACATCCAGAGCTTGTTTCTACGAGGGGGCCATTTTGGACTTATCATATAGCACGGACAACTCCCCGAGCGACTGGCCCGTACAGAAAGGTCTGAGAGAGGGCAAGGAAGAGCTGAGCTTTTATAGATTCACACACAACATGTTACAAAAACGAAACATGGTCCAAATGATCACATCATCTGGTAATATGAGGAATCAAACCATGCAGGAACATAATTAATTATTCTGAATAATGGCATTAAATTATGTTTCTCTCGCTCTCTCTTTATGTAATTGCAAGTTAAAAAAAAATTAGCAAATTTATAAATCAATATTTATAATAAAGATAGATAGATTGATAGATTCCACAATTGTTATTAAAAACATGATCGTAAAATGGTGAAAATGTAATTGTAATATACATTTTATATTTAAATTATTTGCAAAACAAATAGGTGTATTATATATATATATATATATATATATATATATATATATATATAGTAATGGATGTAGTTTACTCATTTCTAAATATCAAAACTAAAAATTCTTTCATTTTTTTTTTTTTTTTTTTTTTTTTTTTGCTGTGAACATAACCGGACACACTCCATTTTATCCAAAGCTGAATGAATTTTCACCTGAAACAAAGGAGAAAAGTGTTAGAAAATAATTTTCTAACAAGAACAAAGCTATACAACATAGCTTGATGTTCATTATCTCTGCAAAATACATTTTGATTTATGATTTTTTTTCTAATTGGCATGTTCCTGACCGGCCCTGTACTTTTCAAGGTGTGGTGGGTTTTCATCACCCGGGGCTATTTCAGTGTGTGGCTGTGCTCCCTCCCAGCATCCCGGGAGACGTCTGAAGAATGGACCTGTTTGTGGACAGGCTCATAAAGGCCCATCCGGACCTCCTTTTTTATTTGGAGCGTGTGCGGCTGTCTGTGAAACCAGGCCTGGTCCTCGGTGAGCACTTAGCACCTGTAATGAACAGTTGTGAGTCCTCACCCGGCAAGCATGACCCTGTAGCGGCTCTACTACAGCCCTGCGGCGGGACCCCCGTCTGTGGGTCACATGCTTTCTATTTTCCTTGGCCCCGGCTGTTCATATCAGCTCAAGCTTTCAAGGAGAATCAATCACAGAGGGTGCGCACAAGCTATTCAATATGAACTAATTTGATTTGCCGGTATAAGGCAATAAATAACTGCCATAAAACAACACCCTCACATTTGCTGGGACAAAAAGTACATTGTACATCCTTAATTGACTTCAGATTTTTTTTTCCTTTTCCTTTTTCTTCTTTTTTTCCACCAGAACAATACAGGCCATCTGCAGTCAATACTAACATTCCTCTACTTTATATTTCTAAACGAAACACAACCAACTTTGAGACAAAGAGGGAGGTGAGAGCGAAACATACCAATTTGACAATAGAGGAAAGGGAAGCTCGTTGATTTTTGGTTTTATTAAATGTGGCACCACAATGGTGTTTTTGCCAAGCTTTGTCAGGTGTTTGTACAGCGGAGAGGATCAGGAGGGAGGAGATGTATTCTGCTCTGTCAGGTCAGCATGTGTAATACGATGTAATCGCAGGCGTTAAGAGGACAAGGACCTGGACAGTCTCTTTCTTTCTGAGACATATTAAAGCACATAAGTTGGCTTGATGTAATGAAGCAAATGGATCAGCCCACAGTTTGAGGGTCAATGGATTACTAAAGAGCTGTGATGAGAGAAACCAAGGAACTTTTGATGTTAAACAGAGGTGCTTATGTCATTCTCTTTATGTTTGAGATGCAATATGTAATAAAAATTTGACTAGTCCAAGTGTAACCTTTATATGCTAGAGGTTGACTAAAACTTTTAGCATACATACATGTTTGAAATGTAGTCTTTATCTTTCAGTAAAATTGACTTATATGCTTTTGAAAGAAGTCTCTTGCTCACCACACTGTAAAAAAATCCACCTTAAAATTCAAAGGTTCAGTTGCTGCCTTAAAATGTTAAGTATAATCAACTTAATTGTACAAGCCATTTCAACTTAAATTATATTAAACTGACTTAAAACTTAAGTTAAATCTCGTATAACTTATAAAAAAATGACATTTCTTAAATTATTTTGATGAGCTAAAGTAATGTAAAAACAAAGGTTGACATGAATTATTGATCATGTATTTTTACAGTGCAAGGCTCCATTTATTTGATAAAAAAAAACAGTAAAAAAATATAAATAACTTCTCTATTTTACTATATTTTAAAATGTAATTTATTCCTGATGATAAAGCTGAATTTTCAGCATCATTACTCCAATCTTCAGTGGAACATCTTTTCCTAGACTGGAAAAGTGTGACAACTAGCCCCGGCCTTCACTCTATAAAATTCTATTGCAATAAATATATTTTATGTTTAAGCATGTGTCTTCAGCACCCAGTGCAATAACATCAGATGAAGAAGAAAAACAACTTCAGAGATGTATCTTTAAGTATCCTCAAGACACTGATGCGCTGGAAAAATGTATCAAACCTGAGTGTTTCTAAATCCTTTAAGATCCCTGCCGTGTTGTACCTCAGTGTGTGATCCTGATGAGAAATCCACTGTGTGGTTTTGGCTCGTTCGGGGAACAGGGACACGACCGCGTCTCAGGCAGTCCTGATGAAACACTGAAGAGATTACTCCAACTAACACGGGGAGAATCGCTCATAGCGCAGACACTGATGATCATTAAATGGAGATCAAACACTGCCTCTATCCTCCCTGACTGCTTGTCTTCTTCTTCTTGTTGGTCAAAGGGGACAGGTAATGCATGTGGCCACGCTTCATTTAGGGCTAAAGCATTTTACAGGTCCGTCCCGGACCCCACGGGTCCTCAGCGTACATTTGTGAACATGAATATAGATTGATTATCCCATTTAAAGCCGTATTTTACTCAAACAGGAAATGGAATCTTAAATCATAACCATCACAGTCACATTATTCTTGTCGTCTAAAACAGCTTTTGTCAGGAAGAATGAATCAATGATTCATTGGTGAGTCAAATCCAAGTCAAAGTTGAGCACATTTGCTTGTGTGTTTTTTTTCTGTACATACAAAAGAAACATTCTTCAAGCACAAGGCGTGGTTGTGGGACGCTTTCCTCCGCCTGCGAGCTCATCTAAACAGTGTATTGTTTTTGACACATCACAAACATCTCTGTGACATTATCCTACTTGTGTTTTCAATTACTGGCAATCGGTCCAGGCCTCGTTCCATGGAGGTCAATGACAGAGCTACAGCACACGATGACTGTGAGCCGCTCACATCTGAACGCTGATGTGGTTTGTGAGGTTTTCTTCTTCTGTGGGAAGAACAGATTTGGAGTATCATTCTTTTGAACTGGTCGGTGTATAAATGCAGAGAGGAGTCATGTGCCTCTTTCTGTCAAAGAAAAAAAAAGTCTGCGTTTAAATTCCTACAGATTAAATGCAGGTACAGTATGCAGGTGTTTACTATAATACATTTAGTGTCATGCAAGATTCAGTTCCTTAAAGCCTTATATAACAGTGGGAAATGTCTTTAAGCCAATGTGACAGAGTGAAAACACTTATAATTATGAATTTTTATAATACAACTTATTTTGTATGTGTTGTGTGCACTATTATTAAAATGTACAATACTGCAAGCTAGGGTAAAAAATAAACATTTTAGCTGGTTTATGTGACATTTCTTAATATTAAGCCTAGAATGTGTTTTAATATCACTATTAGTAATGATGGCATGATCACTTTATAATATCTGTCTTTAAATGTAAGATATAAAATTTATCTAAAGAATAGTTGCAATACTTCCATTTTAGCACAATCAAATACTTCAGTATATCTTTAGTTGGACCTCAGCACTATTTCCGGATAACTAATGTAGGCTACATTTAGTACAAAATTAGTTGTTCCAATTTAGCAGGCTTTAAGTATATTAATTTAGAATACCAAGAGTACAACTGTAAAGTATTCATATTTAGTACATAAATATGTAAAAGCATGTATTTCAAATACATTTTTTTTCATAGGGAGACTTGTGTCTGAAAATGACATTTCCCATAATTCTATGCAGAAGCCAAAGAATGGTTAAAAACAGAACAAAATCCCTAATGTGCATTAGCACTAAAAGCTTATTTACTTGTCTTTCACTCCAGCCAAATTCGTCTTTACCAAATAACAAATGATGTTTTTATTTCTAGATATTAACAATAAATACTGCTGCTTATGTGTAGTAACTTGTGGATACTATAGTAGCAAAAATATGTGTGTTGGGGTGTGTGTGGGGGGACTGAAATTACAAAGAAAATGAAACATTTCATATGACCAACAGGTCATTAATATATAATATAATTTAAAAGAGATAAGATTTTCATGCTTAAGACAACATGCATCATAAAGTAATTTTCTGTGATTTTCAAGCTTAAAAGGGGGAAATGACTCAACACCTGCGATACTATATATACTGTGTTTTTTAACCTATGAGTTACTAACAACAGTTGCAAACCTAATTTAAACAACAAAATGTACTTTCTTCCTTTCAACTGGAAACTGCATACACAAGGTACGTTTATGGAGTTTTGCAAAAACGTAGATAGAGGCCCGTTTTTCCAATAAGCCAATGAGGAAAAAGTCGGAGTACTGCAGAAAGATCTCTTGACAATAATACTTTTAGATCAGTGTCTCCTCCTGTCATTTACTGCCCTAATCCGCCATATTCCATTGAACCGACCGCCATGCTGAATGCAAAAAAAAAAAGGCCCTCCCAGTGGAAAGATGTATTTTAGGTCAACTACATACATCGCCATCTGTTCTCCTCCATGACTCGAAATAGGAGTGATAGAAGGAGATGGGGAAAAAGCAAATGGTGGAGAGGAGAAAGGTATAAGATGGAGAGAGGAGGCGCTGTGTATTGGGAGCGCAGGGCAGGTGGTGATGAGAGAGAAGCGAGCGAGAGAGGCCGGGCGTGGAGTTGTAACTCGGTCGGGGAATTCTCTGTCGTGACTCGGAGGAAGGCATTTATCATCCTCCAGACCCTCTGCCTGCCTTTTGAGTGAAACCTAATTGACACGGAGGACGCGGAAAATCCCACAACATACTCCTGAGCATGTTGCCGGAACGGTTCGGGGATTGAGGCGGGGGACGTGCGCTGTGTAAAATCGCAGTAAAACGGAGCCTTTATGCAGTTAGCGATACAAAACACCTCTAGTCAAGGCCCGGATTTGGTTAAAGCAGATGCAAAGTAAAAGCGCATGAGAACAAGACAAAAGTCTCTTTGGAGATGCCAAGCAGATCGAATGTAGACGTACTGTAAGTGGATGTTGCGGTCAGGGGAGGGATAAAAAAAAGAGCTTATACGTAGCAATCTACATAAACATTAGCAAACAATCGCATTCACGTTCTTTGCAGTGTATGCAATTGATATACTGGCAAATATTATCCTTTTAAATTTCATTTCAGCACAAATTTGTGGCTTTTTTACAAGCAATTTTTGTTTTTAAAAAAAACATTTCAGAAATGTGATTAAAGGCATGTTCACACAGTAAATGCATGCACTTTGAAAGTTAAAACTCAGTCTTTGACTATAACTTAATAGTAACATTTTACAATAAGGTTTCATTAACCTTAATAATAATTAATAACATGAACTAAAAATGAAAAATACTTTTACAGCATTTATTAATCTTAGTTAATCTCAACACTTGCTATTATGGAAATCAAGTGTTATTTATTATTAGTTAATGCACTGTGAATTAATATTAACAAACAATGAACAGCTGGATTTATATTGTTAACATGAACATTAGCTAATATTAACAAAGGCTACTAAATAAAAACTCTTCATGTTTGTTAATACATTCACTAATGTTAGCAAATGAGACCTTATTGTAAAGTGTTACCACCTTAATTATATAAAAATAATTTACCTTTTTAAAATGTTGTGTTAAAAAGCAAAAGGAATAAAGATTGAAAAAAATCAGATAGTGTTGTTTTAAGACAATTAGTAGGCTGCGTCATAAAGGTGCATTCACATTAGCAACATTTCTGTGAAATTTCACAGCAAAAAAAAATGTATTCTCTATAGTCAATAGTGATGTATGAAACAAAGCTTACACAGAAGTCACTTTCAAACCAAGCATCTTTCAGTTGGTTAACACGGCGAATATACGCAACACCCGAGTGGGGAACTTTTTTGCCCCCAAAAATTAAATTATTGTATATCGCCCCCGAGAAATTTTGCCAAACAAAGGACCACATCATAAGTCATTGAGTCACATCCCATCATGCTTTTAGGTCGCACACTTTCTAACCAGCATGTATCTGGCAGTGATTGGTAATCGCAAAGTTTACCAATCCCAAACAAGCCCATTGTCAGGTCCATCTCATGTGCAATGACTGCCATTAACACAGCAGGACAAAATCCACTCCAAGATCCCTGTTCTCAACATCAGCAACATTCCTAGGGTCACTCGGAGCAGGAAAACCAGAGACTGAGAAGTTTACGGATGATTTCAATGAAGAGACAAACAAAAGGACACAGTGAGAGAGCGAGAGAGAGAGAGAGGGAGAAAGATCATTAGAGCTTCTGGAAACAGTTCAAGTCATTCTCATGTACGAGAGGCGTCCAGAGGGACTGTTGTGTGGGCCTTGGCAACAGCGGTTCCCCCGCATCTGCAGGTGGGTTTTACTTCACTCTCTATCAGTCTCCGTGGGTAACGCACTCAAAAACCATATTGTTTTCTCGTCTTTTCGAGGGTGCGTTGCGGAAAAAGTTTCAAATTCGAAGGCCGCTTCATTCATGATTTATGTCACATTTGATGCTAGTTTAATATCAAATAAAAATACGTCTTGCTCTAGTACAGTGCAAAACCATCTCCAACCGAAAAGAAAATGTGGAGCAGGGGTCGGTAGGGGTCACAGGCCTGGGGAATTGAGGGCCTGCGGCCTAGTTGACAGGGGAAAATATTTTGCAATCTCCAGGGTGCAGCTCGTTCAAATTCAGCACTGGTTTTGCTTTACTCCCAGGACAAGAATTTGGCTTCGATTTCAATAGCTTTTCCAGATGTTCATTTTGCAAATTTTTTTTTTTACCCTTTCCCTCTTTTTTTCCAACGCAGTCCATTTTGAATTTTTGAATACCACAATTAACATTCATAAATCACATCAGGGACACTTCCCCTTCAATCACATGGGAATATTATGGGAAGGTACGATAACTCACAGCAATGCGAAGGCTCATGAAAAATCTTTTTGACAAAGTGCCTTGATTTGGCCAAACAATACAGTACAGATAAGAATTATTATTGATTGGCTTACTTGGAAAGACAAACCCATTTAAATCATCCAAAAACACGCCATCTGAATTCAAAACAAATATAAACCACAGAAACACCTCGACGTCAACGTGAAAAAGTTGCTTTCTGATTACAACTCATAAGGAAGGAAATTCAACAGTACATTGACATATATCCGACGCACTTTGTTTCAATATTTGTCTCAACACAAGTGCTGTCACGCATGGATGGAGGCAGAGGAACAAGGGGGGAACATGAGACCTCAGGGACCACGGCGCACGACCCTGAGATGACCCTGACATAACCGTGGTGAGTGAGAGACAGAACGCAGAGTCTCAGAACACACTTACAGGTCAGCCGCTAACACAGCGTAAACAATCATTCAACCCCACGGCTTTCTCTGCGACTGTCTCTCTCTCTCTCTCTCTCTCTCTCTCTCTCTCTCTCTCTCTCTCCTCTCTCTCTCTCTCTCTCCTCTCCTCTCTCTCTCTCTCTCTCTCTCTGTTTTCCTCCATTTCTTTTTGCTGCTGTCTTCTGGGGCTCCATGTTGTCAACACCAGCAGTTTCTACTGGGTAATTGATGGGTGTAGAAAAATACGTTCTAATTTCACCCCATCAGCTCCTCCATGTTTCTGTTGACAATAACTCATAAGCATGCTACATTCATATTCACAGCAATTAAACATCCATCTTGTCCTTTCTTTATTGTTTTTTATTCCACTTGTATGAAAAAAAGGCAAAAATATAAAAGCTGTTCAAGAAATCTGTTTATAACATTAAAATGATTATTATAAATTAATGTTTGGATTTTTTTTAATACATTAGCTATTTATTTGAAACTACGCATGCATTTTTAGTAACACTTTGTATATGCAACTTTTAAATGTCAGAACTTTATCAGTATATGCACGGATCAGCACAAATGTTGCAGAATATGTATTGACATTTAAAACATTTTTGTAAAGTGCTGAGAAAATGTAATTGCTTAGAAATTGTTCCTTTGCTGATCGGGATATTGAATGCATATATGCTTCATTCAAGTATCAACTTCATTTTTTAGGAAAAATTTTGGATTATATACCTTTTTTGGTCTTGGAAGATGAATTCATATTGAAATCTCTTATTTTTGAATGCTGACTTTGTTATATCGGCAATTCTGTACACATTTTTAGACATTTTTCTGATACTTCATAGGAGAACATTTTTGCCAATTTTTGTGTATTTAATCTCATGGGCTGTTTCACAGAAACAATGAAATGAAATTAAAAAAAAAAAAGATTGTATGTGTGTCATTTTCAGTGGGTAAATAACATTCAAAGAAATAGTATGGTTTCTTGAATAATTCAGTAGATTTCCAAATATATCGTACGCATATCAAAAAATTACTATGGTAGTTACTATCAAATTACTAAAGTTATTGTAAGTACTGTAAAACTCAAATTCATCTGTATAAAATCTCCTTCAGAAAAAGCTATACATAATTCCAATTAACTGTTTTTGTGGCTGCAATGTATTTTTTGCAGAAACTGAAAAAAGTAAATTTTCATGTCCTATTAAGCAGAAACAGGATTTTTCAGATGACATTTTTGATATTCCTGATCGTCTGTGAAGACCTCGACATAAAACTAAGGGACCTCTCGAATCTCTTGCACGGAGAATTGACAACAATCCTTTCAGCCAAACTCACAACAGATTAAATAATGCATGACAGACGCTGTATTCATGCTCTCTCTCAGCTCTATCACTCTGACCTGTCGGATTGTCTCAGGACACTTACTAGAGGCTGAAAGAGAACCAAGGCTCTTTATGAAGTCAGTTTGGAGTGAATTACATGCAGAATGGCAAAGAGGTGATTATTTTTTAGCTGTTGGCCTTCGAGGTGAGCAGGGAGAACTTGCTGATAGCCAAACAACTTCATCTGCTTACATGATTATAATTGCTGCATGTGGGACCGCAAACGGTGATGCAGCCTCCAACCCCCCCCCCCCCCCCCCCCCCCCCACCCCCAACCCCCCTGCAGAGGGGTGCAATGCCCTGGGTAATACACACCGCTGGCAAATGATTGGAGAGAGCGAAAGAGAAATGTTATCATTAACGGCTCATGTTGCATGTAAAGACAGGAAATATTAAAATAAATAAAAAGTAGAATGCATAATCTACACAGAGATTTTAATCAAAATAATTAGCCCGGCCACTACAGGGACCTGTTTTGACCTTTGTGCATTAGAGCGATTAAAACCTCACCTGTGCGCTGAATCTGAACCAGTACGCCTGCAGATACAAGCCGGGGGAATAAAATACCACAACGTTTTCAGTGCAACAGTGATTGCTTTTGACAGAGAGACATGGCTAGCATATCAGAGCAGTGCGAGTTCAGTCACATAGCTAATCTGTAAATGACCGCCATTTAAACTTAGCACTGATATATCTGCGTTGTGTTAATGCCACAGTCTGCAAGTGTGTGTGTGTGTGTGTGTGTGTTGTGTGTGTGTGTGTGTGTGTGTGTGTGTGTGTGTGTGTGTGTGTGTGTGTGTGTGTGTGTGTGTGTGTGTGTGTGTGTGTGTGTGTGTGTGTGTGTGTGTGTGTGTGTGTGTGTGGTGTGACAAGGGGGGGGCTGGATTGTTGCACACAAGCACTACATATTTGCATCAATTTTGTCTTGTCATTATCACTGACACGTGTGTAAGTGTCTGTGTCGGCTAGTATAGCGATATACATTACAGACCAGTTAAGCTCTAAAACAATACACATCTGTTCAATCAACAGTTATTTTTATGACAGACATAGTTAAACATGCTGTGAGATACCTTGAACTTTAGTATTAAAGGAAAAGTTCACTCAAAAATGAAAATTCTAACCTTTGGCTGGTTCATTTCCACTAGAATCATGACTT
Source organism: Chrosomus eos (assembly GCA_036326025.1). Taxonomy (NCBI): domain Eukaryota; kingdom Metazoa; phylum Chordata; class Actinopteri; order Cypriniformes; family Leuciscidae; genus Chrosomus; species Chrosomus eos. The sequence goes on along the minus strand of CM070835.1, from coordinate 9,407,226 downwards.
TTTCCTAGATCCTGATTGATGATGTGTCTGAAATTTTTCTTTTTTGATATCTACTCGCAGTCGGGAGTAAAATGTCAGCAAAACAACTTTTATACATCATAAATTACACTGTATCTGATTATGTTGTCTTTATCTGCTATGTTTAAAAGTGAACTAAGTAACTTTTTTACCTTAACCGAACAGCTTTGGAGTCATTGTAATGTTTATATTACTGATTTCGTGTTGAATGGTGGTCGTCTCGCCGTCTTGCCGTCTCGCCGTCTCGAAAATCCTGCATAGTGCTGCTTTAACTTAGCCTGGCTCCGCCCTCCTACGCACTTCCGCTCAATTTCATTTTCCTTCAGTACTGCGTCTGGGATTGTGCTGTAGACTTTGGTTTTCTCCGATCAATTTTTTACCGGGCCAATCAGCGAACAGAGGGAGTGGCTGAGAACGATGACGTTGATGTCGACTTGTGCGTTATTTTGAGTTGTAGTTCAGTTATGGCAGAGGAGACAGATGCGAGTGAAGCCATTCGGTCCGTTGTGGCAACGCTGCTGAATATTAAAGCCGGAGCAAGAACAATCTTTGCTTAGTTTTGTGTTCATGGCCATCCTCCCACGGGGTTCGGGAAAAGACATATGTCACGACCAAACGTTAGCGATTGGTTATGGCAGATAGAGTGACTCTGGGCAGATCCAATAGTTTTAGACTTCAATAGAATACCCGCCTACAAGGAAGTTAACGCTTGTCATTGGAGCGGTGCCAGACTCTCTGTTAATTAGTGCTGTAGCGTCGCGTCAATGACGTCGACGCTTCGACGTCAAAATTACGTCGACGCCATTTTTTTGCGTTGACACTTTTTATTTATTTATTTTTTGCACCGTTTCCGGCAGTACAGCTCGCCACCACACGTGGGAGACCGAAACATTGCAGAATGGAGGACAAAGACCACTAGAAGTGAATGTGCTTTCCATTAAATGAAGACACAGTAAACAAATCCTTAACCAAAAAAAAAAAAAACGTTGCAATTTAGACGCGCAAACTGGGTGTCGGTGCGGTGAGACATACGGCTCGGGCAGATTCGGCTTGCAGTCGTTCATCCTCGGACGCGGCGCCGCACGCGCTGGTACAAAAGAAGCCGTGCACACCGGCAAGTGAAATAGAGGCCTGCATTTCAGCCCGAGCCCGACGGGCCCCGACTTATTTACGCTCCTAGGGCCGGGCTTCGGGCCAATTTTCACGTCATAGTTCACACGCGGCCGGGCCGGGCCGGGTTTTAGGCTTATCTTTTTTATAGCATATTTTAGACATTAATTAAAATAAATATGAGAAGATGACGATTGAAACGCAAACATAGAAAGACGTTTTATAACCTATCGCACTGACATATGACTGACATGACAGTCTGCTCACGCTCACGCTCACGCTCGCACACACACACACACACACACACGCACGCGCACAGGTTTCCCGGCGGCGCGATCTGAGATTCGCGCGACCGGCTCGTTCTGTGTTTAGAGTCCCGGTAGCGAGCGTGACTTCAGCGCAGCTGGAAAAAGTACGACTGGATTAAAACCTTTCACTGTGGATGCTGTGCTTTTTCTTCACGATGCTCTGAGACTGTTCTTAGCCATGTTTGGAGGCTGTTTTTTGTTTGACTTCATTTTCATGAGTCTGTTGGAAACAAGGATGTAAGGTGGAAATAAGAATGGCCATGTTCTGTAGTGAAGACTTGATTTTTGAGGTAAGATAACCTGCATGGTTGTTTTTAATGTAATTTATGTTGATTTTTTTAGATTGCGTTCTCTGTATTGTAGCCTATTGTATAAACTCATTTAGTTTGCGAGCGCTGTTGCTCTGAGCAGCACAGCAGTTTGCCTCAGCTTTTCAAAAATGACAAAAAACGTTTAAACAAACGTTTAAACTAACGTTAACTGTCTGTGTGATATGCTTAAGTTGTTTTATATCTATGGATTTTATTGTAGCCAAGTAAAGTGTTGATTTGAGAGGCTATAAATCAATGGATCAAACATGTTTAACTCGCTGTCGGCTACTTGGTCGTCATAAAAATAAAAAACATTTTTTTTCTTAATTAACTTTATAAAGAAATGAAAATAAACTTACCGGTAAATACTTTGCCTCTGAAAACGAAACATATCTGGTTTACTGACTGCAACATAGGGCAGGCTGTGTATTATCCCTTTTTTTTATTTTTTTTTATAAACGGGCTCGGGTCGGACTCCGGCTGATCATTCTGATGAGCTGTCGGACACGGGCCGGGCTAGGGCCTGAGCGTCTCGGGCCAGGGCCGGGCTAGGGCCTAGATTTGAGGCCCGTGCAGGGCTCTAAAGTGAAATGGTGTCTTGCCGGTCTTGAGCACCCGCGTCATTTTTCCCGCGCGCACCTTCACGCTCGTGCGGACGCGTCGAGTATAAACAAGGCTTTACTGACTCTCCCGAATCTCCAGCAGGAGCAGAAGCACCACTAACTCCACCTCCGTTTCCCTCGTAAGCTGATATTAGTTATACATTCTCTATGATAAAAAATGTTTGTAAAAAATATTTTAATAACACGGTTTTGGATGTTACAGAGTTCTAATGATGGTGTTCAAATACATAACATTAGACTAACGTTAGCCAGCTTATACAGTATCATGATTCAGTACGCTAGTTCGTATTTATTTGAGATACATTATGTTTTTTTTTTTAATTAATCGAGCAGCAGAAAAATAATCTTCGTCCAATTAGTCGTTAGATTAGTCGACTAATCGATAAAATAATCGGCCAACTAATCGTTTAGTTAATAATCGTTTACCCCAGCCCTACTGTAAATGAAATGTAGGAGAGTCTGGTAGAACCAGGCTAGCTTTAACTGCCATTAGTGTTGATTTTGAAGATGATACATTAAACTTGCAATAATAATAAAAAACACTTGTAAACATCATTACTTGTTCCATTGAAGACAAAAGGAGAAGTTTTCAAAAATTGTGAATGAGATTGAGAAACTACACATAAAACTGACTTCAGAAGACCTGAAAATTCGGCTCGGGTCTTACTGAATAGCTTGTTGTTTATTACCTGCTATAATATGAACAAAGGTAAAAAAAAATACCAGTACACAAGTTTGGAATGACGTACAGGTGATCCTAATGACAGAATTACATTTTTGAATGAAGAATTCATTTAAATGACTTAAACAGTTGAGTCCACTAAAACTAAACCTAAATCAGCAAATATATATATATATATATATATATATATATATATATATATATATATATATGATTTTTAAACACATCATCAATCAATGTCTAGGAAACAGTCATGATCCTTCCTCATCATACTGGTGGGAAGAAATTAACCACTCAAAGGAACCAAGAAAACAGCTACACACTAAAAATACATCAACATAGACAATACTTAAGATGTCTTCTTTGCCATTATATTAAGTAAAAACATGTGAGACAGCATAAGCTGTGGTATAGCCTATATTTTGTTAAAGGAATAGCTCACACAAAAATGATTCAGTCATAATTTACTTATTCTATCATCTTTCCAAACCACTAAGACTTTCTTTCCTCTTTGACAGAATTTTAATTTTGAGTAAACTATCCGAGTAAAGGATCTGAGTTGTTATTTCTAATGCTGTAAGTTCAGTCTCAAGCACCGGTGACACTGAAGTTGTGTCTCTGTGTTTAATGACTAGTTGCTCCAGGACACAATCCTCAACAAGGGAGACGTGGTGACCTAATGGTAAAGGACTTGGATTACAGCCACAAAGATTGCAAGTTCAATCCCAAGTAAGATTGGCCCAGATATTACTTTAGAAAGAGTCATTTAACCATTGGTCGCTCCAGGGCAATGTCCCTTAAAAAAAAAGTAAGAGCTGTTGTAACTTAATTGTTAAAGATCTAGGCTGACGCCACAAAAGTTTCATTGTCAATCTCAGGTAAGGATGACCTAGAAACTTCAAGTTAAGAGGCTAAATTTAACATTTTCCTCCATCACTATTTTGAGCTGACATCATTATAGTCATCATTAGTGCAGGTGAGTTTGTGTGCTGATGCAATGGGTTATCTGATCTGCTGGTGCAAGAGCGGTGTTTCAGATGAAGATAACCCAAAAACACTTACAGGGGTCCTGGTGATATTATAAAAAACAATCAATTATATATTTACATTGTTAAATCATAAAATATAAAAAAATGCATTAAATATTAAATAAATATAAAAATAATAACATATAAAATAAATAAATAAATCATATATATATATCCCCTAGTCCAAGTAAATTTATGATTTGGTCATTTGTATTGCGCCAAGAACATATGTAATATAAACAACATAAAAAAACATAAATTAATTTAAAAAAAAATGTACAAACCCTCTCGCTGACCTTCACTCCTATATACAGTAAGAGTTCTCTTCACATGTGAAATTTTAATCCCAAACTGTGGATTTGCTGACAACACTAGATTTAATCTATACCCATTCATCAATAACAGCTTCTTTGCAAAACCTAAATAATATTGTGACAAGTATGAAAATTACACATTTAGTCCCGGTTCGCTTAGTGTTCACACTGTTAGTGTTTAAACACCGAACAAAAGAACCAAGAGAACTGAACTACAAGTGTGAACACATCATTAGCTTCATATTTGATTTTTTCATCTTTTTTTCACTCCACAAGTGCTGCTGGTTTTGTGTATCAAGATTTTTGTCTTTTCCATGAAGTTGCACCAGAACATCCCCAATAGGAGAAGTAAATAATGAGCCATTTTTACAGACTGTCCCGTGTTTAACCTCACTATATCCTCTAGAAAAGGTTATGTCATTACACTGATTCAATAAAAGCTTGTTAAATAAGGAAGGAGAGTGAGCGTCCCGTCCTCTCTCTCCTAATCACCATGTGGGCTTTGATTAGCTGTGGCAGAGGAATCATGGGTGGCATTTTCCAGCCCTGTTGGGTGTCTCAGTAAAATGATTTACCGCTCTTTCAGCTTCTTCATTTTTTTCCCTTTTTCCTCCTCTCATTCCCAGTGGTTTTGATCTATTTTTTGCTGCCTGCCTGCCAGTCGTTTATCACAGGAAGAATGGCTAAGGAAGTAATCTGGCATTAGCGACCAGTGACTAATACCTCAGGATTAAAACAGAGAAAGCCAACGTTTGTCATTTGTATAAATCATGGCAACATGTCACCATTAAAGATACAAAAAAAAGATAATTTTGTTAACACTTACAGATGGAGGAGAGAGAAGTACAACTGGGAGAATTCTACAAGATGGCTGTATTGTAAAATGTTTAATCATAAATTTACTTGGGTTAAGGTATTCACAATACACAGAAAGCCAATATATACTATAAGCCTCATATGAGATGGCACGGAAAGTTCTATTCAAACCAAGTCCAAAAAACATTGCATTTATTAAAACCTATTCAGGCTGAATATCATAAAGTCACTTATATTGTTTATTTTTATTATTCTGGTTTACTTTTTTTAAATGTTCAGATGCAAAAAAAAACATTAATTAAAGTATACTTTTTTTCTCAAATGAAGAACCATTTGCATCACACTTGGTAGGGCAGCTATTATGTTATGTTTTATGTTTATGTTTAGTAATGACTTACAGTTACAGAAAACTGACTGAGCAAAACATTGAGCCTTTGTTTCTACAATCAGACATGGGGATATATTAAATGATACTTTCCTCAATCTCAAACCTGCACACAAACTCTCTGCCACAGGCCACTGGTCAAACTCCCATCCTGTATTATTCATGACAGACATTCTGCTCTGACTCTGTGTGTGTGCGTCCGTGTGTGTGTGCGTGTGTGTGTGTGTGTGTGTGTGGGTGTGTGGTTGTGTGTGTGTGTGTGTGTGTGTGTGTGTGTGTGTGTGTGTGTGTGTGTGTGTGTGTGTGTGTGTGTGTGTGTGTGTGTGTGTGTGTGTGTGTGTGTGTGTGTGTGTGTGTGTGTGTGTGTGTGTGTGTGTGTGTGTGTATATGTGTGTGTGTACCTTCTCCACAGCATCCAGTTAGTATTAACACAGCCCAACCTGGAGGGAAAAAAAACAAACAAAAAAATAAGAGATGATTACATGGATCATCTGACCAGAGAACATTTGGACTGAAATTACAGAGAAATACAAAACATGTTAATCATTTATTATGGTAGTTCATGGTAAATTGTAATGTTCAAATAAAAAAAAATATTAAAAGGGTGAATCTATAAACTTAGCAGATGCAGTTTTTAGTTTTTCAACATTTAAGTCAACATTAAATAATTGTGCTTAAAAAACTTTTTTTTAAAAAGACATTAAATGGGACAAATTGACTAGATTGTATCAATTGGGAATTTATTGGATCACATAAACTGGTCTTATTATTGTAGGTGGTTGGAGTAAAGGCATTGAATAATAATATTTGATTAAAATAACATTGATGACGTCAACTTTTTTATGTCTTTGAACTTCTGAATTGGAAACTTGTATTAATGTTCTGGAAATAAATCTTATTTCATGTTGACTTTAAGCTAACATTTTCCAAAGCAATTTTGCCATTTTATTGACACTGTAGAAAATACAAAGAGCACTTTCTTACACATCAACCACCACAACAACAAGTACCATGTTACTATGCAATAACTAAGGCATTTTTTTTGCTCACCACTTTTATCTTTAATCATCCAGTTCTAATACTATCGGTTTGTTCATTCTTTGTGAAGTGCCTTCATACGTGGTTTAGCTGCTGTGCTAGTCCTGGAATGTTTGCACTGACACACACTTAACCGTCTACCCGAGCTTTACATTCACACTCAACAGAACGTGTGCGAGAGAAACATTAGGGACCATTTAAAAAGCACTTTGAGGAGCAAATCCCTCTTGGCAACATAAAGTTCAATTAAGCAAACAACCTCTGCTCGTTAACCCTGCCCCATACCTCACAATTGATCAATAAGGTCATAAAACGTGTGCTAAAAACTAGGATGTGATGCCGCACCTCTCCTGTAGTTCCTGCATTGTTAGATCTAAAACAACCAATTAAAGTGAGGATGAGATGAAGAAAGTGAAGCCTTGAACCTGTGAGATGATGATGGCACCTCTTCAGTCCTCCTGGTGCCTTTACTTTTAATGTGAGCATTAGTGCATGGTGTCTCTCTGGACCGCTGCACTTCTCTAGCTTAATTATTAAGAGTGCCGGCTAATGAACTCCAGGATTACTGAGGTGATAATCGCTGTCTTGGTAGGTGCATTAAGTCTTGTTCTATGTCACTGTGCTCTGAGGACAAGAAGAGAGAAAGGGAAATGGAGGGGGAGGAAAAAGAAAAGTGAAAGAAAAGAGTAAGAAAGACAAAGAAATAAAAGTAAAAGACTATCCGCTCACTGCTGCATCTTCTGGGACACGACAGTGTGCGGCTCACGCTCCCAGTGTGAAGGCTGTAACCTGTTAATATGTGCGCTGAAATGATATTGCGATGCTCACGCCCCACTCACGGAGCATGTGTTAAACAGGCCTACTGTAACTTGCTAAAATATAAGTTATTCAATATTAACTTCTTGTCTATAAAACTTTTGTATAAAAGCAAAACAGCTCTAAGGGTTCAAGTGGAAGAATCACAGATGGTTTCAGTAGCAGCATTTCTTTTGCATTGCTTCATTGTATAAAGGATAGTTTTCCATGTTCAAAGCCATTGTAAAATGCAAATCTGTGACTGTACTTTTTTTGTAGAGACATTGTTTTGCTATCTCAAACAGTCTAACTATATTATTTGGCGTAAGAACTGGTGGTAACACTTTATAATTAGGATCAAAATCAATACAATGCATTAGGGTATAACAAACTAACAATAAAACATTTTTACAGCATTTCTTAATAAAAAAATACTTTTGTTCATTGTTAATTAATGTTCATTCTTAATAACTAATGTTAATTTGTAGAACGTGAAATGTTAAAAAATTTACAGTATAGGCCATATTATCAGTTATCATTAATCTAGAATAAAAAAATGCTGTAAGAATACGGTTCATCCTTTTATTTCGTGTTAGCTTTTGCATTAACTGTTAACATACAGAACCTTAAAGTTTATTGAATTGTTTATTCCAATTTATTATGATGATTATTTTTTTTACATGAATTATTTTTAATAATCATACTGCTGCTGTTTTATAAAAGCAATGCAACTATCATATTTGTGTGCAAATATCAGTTACACATCTAAAAAAACACATTCGCATTGACTAAATAAATGTCTCGAAAACACAAAACATCTGCCGAATGTTGTTTTAATGTTAGACAGATGTCTTGCAGAGGACCATATGCACTAAAATTAATATCTTCCAGTTGTAAATGCACATATCGAACACATTTATCCATGTATGTGGGAATCACAGGTAGCCCAAATGGTGTTGAGACCGAGAAAAGGGAGAGTGTCGGATATTTCACTTGTGTTACTTGCTCGTATACACCAAATATAGACTGACCACATTGTTTTATATATGCCTTCTGTTAACAGGTATACTGTGCATGAGAGCAATTGAAAATGCACGAATGTGACCCAGTTCTGTCCACAGCCTTTCACATTTGCCTTTAATCTATGTGGTGTGTGTCTCTGTGTAAAGGCCAGTGTTTGCCGTGTGTTTTACACACCGAGGTCCCTGTCAGAAAAAAAGGGGCCCCTCTGCGTGGGCTTTGACATTTCAGCAGCCTGCCGTTGGTCCGTCCTGCGATCTTTGCACACACATGCGCTTGCAACTTCCCACGATGCCTCTCTGCGCTCCCGCCCACCAGGGACACGCTCCGGTCTCATTTACCCATGAACCCCGGCGTTCCTTCCCCCACCCTGCCACGTCTTGCCACGGACGATTGTATTTTTGATGTCCAGAGGGGCAGTGCTCCGATTTATCATCTTTTAATGTGACATCTCACATTTATCACTCGGGTGTTAGAACACGCAACCGCCATCGAAAATGAGCTTCATTAGCCGGATATTGTGGCTGTAAGTACGCCGGCTAATTAAATTCAAACAGACTCCGCCGACCAGAGAGGCAATTATATTATATGCACACAACATGATGAAGTATTCCTTGCTCTGTTAAAGAGGCAGCACAGCATGCAAATATTTGTGTGTCGCTGACCCCTCCAGCGGTCTGACGGAGCCGGCCCGGGCATCGCAATCTGTTTGATTGTGTTAATTTGGCTTTTTGAATAATATATCAGGCCTATATCACAGCCTGCTTGTGCAATTAAGCACCACGATTACAGCCTGGGACGAGAACACCTTACTGTGTGTTGATTTTTTTTAAAGTCTCATTGTCTAATCTCATCTCCGAGGGCACTTTGGGAATGGTAAGTGGAATTATAGTTATTCACTTTAAAGTAATTAATTGTTAACCCTGCTAAATTCCCACCCACTGTAAGGTCAGATTGTCCCTAGGTCATGTTCTGATATCTATGAAACGTTAGCTAAAATCAGAGTTGTGCTTTTAAAATTAATTTAAAAAGATTGATAGATTGATGGATAGATGGAATACCACTTATAATACAGCATGTTCGTATTTAATATTTCATCATTTTAATAATTGTGGAGCATTACTTGTTTAAATTTCAGAAATTTACACATCCAGTCATTTAAATTCAAATTCCAATTCCGTTTAAATTGAGTTCTTCAATTCTAAATTTGGCACAACCCTGGCTAAAATGGCATGAGCGAAAGCCCGACGAGCTCATAAAGGACTAAAATAAAGATCTAGTCCCTCACAGAATCAACAGTCACATAAAAAAAATGTAGAGCAATTAAGAGTGTCTCCCTGCTTTCTTTTCTCCTCGTACAGCAGTTTTGACAGGCTCTTAATGGCTTTTCCACAGCGGAGGGCTCCAGGAATGTGCCGGCTGGGCTCTGGGTAAAGGAACGGCGCAGGACCGGGATGGCCACAGATGTCATACCGCGGCCTCTCTGTCTCTTTTTCCACTCCATTGAGCTTGTTACAGCCGCTCTCCATACGCACCCTGCCTCCACATCCTCTCACGAACACGGCCCTCTCCACGTGAAGCGGGGAGCCTGGGAGGCCACTGGAAATGGGTTGTGAAAAAGGGCTCCCAGGGGTCAAGTGAAGAGTGAAGGGAGAAAAAAAAGAGGAGAGAACGACCCAACACACCTGCAGGATGACCAGGCGCTTTGCTGGCTGGCTGTTCATGCCCATCCAGTGGCCCGGACTGGTGGTCCTCTTGCCATGCCTTTTGCCCTCGCCCCCTTTCCGGCTGTCCACCTCCCATCATGCCCTCCGTACGTGTCCACCGGGCACCCCCCAAAATCAACAGCACCTCTTGGGCACAGCCTCCCATTAAAGACATCTGTGCATAGGCGATGAGCAGATAAATCATTTTTGCAGAACAATTTTGATAAATGAGCTGTTCGCTTTGGAGTGCCTGTGCTTCTGCGCTCCTTTACCCCAGTGGTCCATGGCCTCTGTTTCCAACATGCTGCAGGCTTATTTTAAACCCATGTATACACACACTCACACACACACATAGACACATGCCAAAACCACCTCCTGCCAACAGCAAAGGTAGAGGAAGTTGGAAAGAGCTTTAAATAAGGAAATGTTCTGAGGCAAGTATCGCACTATTTGGCAAGTATAACTTCCAGTTAACATTAACAACCTAATTTAGACATAAATTAACACATTGGGGAGACTGGGGCTAACTGCCATACTAGGAATCAGTCGCAAGGGCTATATCAAATTATAAGGAGTCAAAAGTCCAATCACAAAAAAAGTGTTTCTCCAGCAGTGGTTTTGTATGTTGCCTTCAAATATCATCATGTTTTGTAATGGGTAAACAAGGAACACAATGAAACCACTTTGGGACCCATTATCCCTGTAATATATATATATATAACAAAGTTAGATTTTAACCAATAGGCTGAACTGTTTAAAAATGCAGTAAGTGATATTTGAAAAACGCTGTTGAGATTGGACTGAGCACCACAACAAACTTGCAGCCAATCAGCAGTAGGGGGTGTGTCCACTCATTATGGGAGAGGAGAGAGAGTGAGCAAGAGGGAGATTTGAAGAAAGATTGTAGAGACATTACAAAAGAGAAAAGTTGAGATAAATATGACTGGAAAAAGAAGGGTTATATAATCAGGCAAGAGCTTTAGAACCCGCATTAATATTAGAAAAGCTTGAAAACGGCCTGAAAACGGACGTCAAGGTTGCGTTGTTTCTGCATACGTGAGTAACATTCGTTTTAAGTGTGTGCTGCTAACAAGAACTCTTGCTTGTATACCGCAGTCACTGTATGTTCATTTTTTGTGCTTCCGTGTCGTTCGTCATCTTCACTTTATTATTTTATATTTTTCTTTGCTTCTGCTATGATAAAGAGACACTCTTGCTCGTGCATTTTGGGGGCGGAGCAATGAAGGGAGTGGTGTGTTTGTTTGGGTTGATTTCAAATATCAACAGTGCAACAACGATTTTGAAAAATCATATACTGCACCTTTAAGCCCATTTTTTCATAAATATCAGGTTGGAGCAAGTTGCCACACTTTATATATTGTAATTTTATTATAATTTCCAGTGTATTCCAAAATATGCACTTTCTGACTTCCGTCAAGTACAGTATAAAGAGTGAAAACTAGCCCTGGGCTCCCCTATGTACAGTAGGAAGACATTTGTGCATCATAAGAAAGTGTAATGATGGAATAAAAATAAAAAAACATCAAATATGATACATCAATCTTTTAATATTCCAATGAATGCAGCACACATCCATATTATTTTCATTTCAAAGAGATTGTCATAAAAGAATAATTTTGAAGAGGCTCATCTAATATTTCAAATATTGTGAATGTTTTATTCAGCATACATGTGTAGCAGTGTGAGAAATTAACTTTTTTTTATTAAAGGCCTGGAATTGATTTTCAGGGGTGTTTTATATTGAGTGCAGATATTTTCTTACATGCAACATACAGCATGTCACATATATGCTAACTTTAATTTAATTCATTGCAATTATGACTAAGGTTCTAAATTTAACTTCATTGGTGTAGAAACAATTTTCAATTGCTAGTAAATTTCACAAACAGCAAGATACACATTGAATTAAAAGTGGAATTTTGAAGCAGAAAAACTGAAATAGTTTTTTGTTTTTACAGTGTGGATAGCCCTAGATATAAAATGAAATGTTGTTAATGTTTGATAACAAATAAAACAGAGGGATTTTCTAAGGAGGTGTTTTTGTGCAACCTTCAGTCCTGGTTCATATCTGACACTGAAAAAGTAAAGAAAAATGCAAGAGAATGGCTGGCTGTGATAACTCGCTTTTCATTTTTTTATGCAATTGACAAGCCCACTGAGCATTAAATCACAGTCATAAACATCTGAAAATACAATCAATGCACATTCATTATTTGAATCATTTTCTGAAAACCTTAAGAACAAGACATTGTTCTAAGCAAATGAAAATTTTTTTTTTTAAAAAATGCTGTTTGTCTGAAAAAAATTTCTAAAAAAAGTTGTTCAGGCCTTTGGAGGAAAGAAGCAGCCAGCGCAATGATGGCACACTTATGCATTTCAAATTACTGCTTTTCTTCACCAGTTCAATTATCCAGGACAATATAACAATCATAAAATAAATTAGGCTTTGCGCGAGAGGGAATTAATGAGGTATCTTTGATGTAATAAAATCAAACAAATATCTAATTAAGCATAACCATTACATTATGGTTAACAATTTTTATTAGTCATTGTTAATGGAATAAATCATTAAGTACTGCACTTAATGTCGAGAAACACTGTAGCACAAATTAAATACGATTTTTTTATAGTATTTGATGTGTGGGTGGAAGGACAATAAGGGGTCGATTTCATGTGCTGTGGTGTTTGATATGGTCGACTTGCTGCTTATTTGTACAGAGAAACTAGCTTTTATGCTTTATTCAGTTATGGTCACAGAAAAAAAAGCATTCAAATTAAGTTGGATTAAGCTTTAATCTTACATTAATGTTAAATTAGTTTCTCAGGTCAGATTTCCAACACTTTTAATTGGCCAGGTAGACAAATCTAAATGCAGCTGAATTCAGAATAAATAAATTATAATTAAATTTCATTAGAGAAGACTGGGGCTGGTTGTCACACTTTTTATTCCAGTGCATTATTCTCTCACTTTTGAAAATTAACGTGGCTAAAGAAATGACAATTTCCATAATTTGCCTGGAAAAACACATCAATTCATTAAACAATTAAACAACAAAACAATTAATTAAACAGCAACAAAAAAAATGGTGTGATTGTGATAAAAATTAACATTTGTGACATCCTGACAAAGAAAAAAAAACTGGTAACACTTTAAGGTTTTCACACAAGGTTCATTAGTTAACATTAGTTAACTACATTAGTTAGCATTAAACTTATACTGAACTGCTGTTATACAGCATTTTGTTAATATTTGTTCATGTTAATTTCAACATTAACGAATACTTTATTAAAATCTTGTTAACATTAGTTAATGCAATGTGAACTAACATGAACAAACAATGAACAGCTCCATTTTTATTATACGTTAACAAAGATGAACAAATACAGTAACAAATGCATTGTTCATTGTTAGTTAATACATTACCGAAAACCCCTTCTCTATAATGAGCAGACTGCAACCTCTTGGTTAAAACCTTCATGACAGTTGCCTTAATCGATTTCTGAGTGTTTTTATTATACGGTAACTTATTTATCCAGCCATAATACAAAATTATGATGACAACAGTTTGGAGGACAGAAATCACACAAACTGTAATTTAACAGTTTTGAACTAGATGTTTGAAGGCAACAAAACCAGTAATTGGACATTTAATTCCAAACCTTATGAGATACAGCCCTTGCGACACTATCTATATCCAGAAATGGGAAATGTGCACATGACAGACTCCATCAGACACAGCAGAATGGCCATAAAGAGCTCGCATCACTGAGACACGCACACACACCCGGACCTACACCTTCACAACACACACCATCACTCATTTACTTCCTTTATCTCTTTATATCACTTCCATTTATATCCATTTCAAAAGCTCTTGTACAAATCTGATAAATGTATTTATATCCTCTCCACCACAGAAACAGCAGTTTGTGCCCACAGTAAGCATACTTGTAGTGGATTGCAGAGTGAGCAGTCTTCTGCTGAGTGTAAACTGCCTCCACCAGAGGCCTGTGGTTTGTTGTCCTACACTATATGCTAATGGAATCATAATGTTATTTAGATCAATCAATCCTCCTGAGCCCGCTGCATGACTGGATCTGTGGCGCTAAGGTCAAGAGCAGCAGGGGGGAGTTGAATTTGCACAACATCGCTACAACACTAAGCAGCCCCCAAGAGGAGCGGACTTTCTCAGTTTGACTCTCTCTTTATCTGTCTGTCTTTCTTGCTCTTGCTCACTCTGTCCGTGTCACTTTGCAAGACTGGCCTTTACCCCTCTCTCCCCCCGCATCAAATCAGAAGGCGATGTCAGCTCTCCCACAGACCCTGCTGGGATCACAGTGACCACTGGCACACTCGACCAGAGCAAGGCCTTATGGGAACTCAGAGCGTTCACTGACTTAGTGCTTTCACTGACCAGCCTTTATGTCTCTGCATCTGTAAGTGGGGGCAAATAAAACTATGGCTACTAATAAACATTTGAAGAAGTGATTTACATTATCCACAAAAAAGCATCGGTACTTAATAAAAGTATAAAACAGAGCTCAATATTAAGGCATGTAACCTTAATGGTAATTTATAAAAGTATAAAAGTATAAAACAGGGCTCAATATTAACGCATGGAATATTAATGTTTTTTCAGAGAAACAGATTTTTTGGAGGAGAATTTTTCTATAGCCCAACCGGACAAGAAGATTAAACAACAATAACAAAACATAACAATAGAGAAGCACTGAATCTTCTGCCACCAAAATGTTTGTGCAAGATTGATTCTCATTGTATAACATTCAGTGAAAACTGTGATTGATAATGTATTGACAGTAACAAGGCCGCACCATTTAAGACTCTCGTGGAGAAATTAAAACAAATGAGTGGAACAGGAAACAAAAAGAAACTCATATCGCGGTAAACCTAAATGTTGAGTCGATATAGTTAAGCAATATCACATGAACAAGAGTGCTGCTTTCCAGAATATCATCACGACTGCAGTTCAATGAACAAGTCGTTTTTTAGACTAGTTTAGATTTTTTGTATTTTATGGCGCTTTTCCACTGCATGGAACCGCACGGTTTCGGTACAGCACGCTTTAAATGGTACCACCTCTGTTGAGGTTCCAAGCGTACCGTATCGATGCTAAAATGTGACGTGAAAACTCTGCAGATCACTGATTGGTCAGACACAATCGTCACTAACGAGCGTCATTCTATTTGCGAGACATCAAACTAGCCAGTAACAGTCACGGCTGTAGCACCTGTTTTAAAACTACTTGCTTGAAGAAAAAAGAAAGAAAAAAACCTTCCAAAAAAGAAATGGCTGAATTGTGTTCAGTGGACGAAATGCAGACATTCATCTCATTGGTTGCCGAGGAGCGGATAAACTATTAACGATCAGTCTATATAATCCAACCCACTTTGAACCGGTACTAACTGCAGTGGAATGCAAACCGAGCTAAAGCAGCCGAGCCGTGCCGTGCCGAGCCGAGTCGTACCATGCAGTGGAAAAGCGAAGCGAGCCGAACGGTGCCGAGCCGAGCCGAACCGTACTGAGCCATACTGAGCCGTATCATGCAGTGGAAAAGCGCCATTAGACACAATATTGACAATTTTTGCTCTAATTCGCCAACGGAAATAGTTGGCAAAATACTAAAACTATTGCACATCTCTAAGCAACACAGCTGTGTTTTGTAACTGAAAGATTCATTGTTTTTGAACAAATCGGGTAAGTCAATGATTCAATGACTCATTCAGTAATTTGCCTCATTCTTCACTTAAAGGTGCTCTAAGCGATGTCACGCATTTTTTAGGCCAAATTTTTTTTGTCACATACAGCAAAGATCTCCTCACTATCCGCTAGCTGCCTGTCCCCTGAACACACTGTAAAAAGACGCGGTCTCTGCAGACACCCCAGGCTCCACAAACAGCAAAAAAACAAACTGGGCTAAACCTGCACCACGAAACATAACAAACTGTTCCAGCCAATGACTGACAAGAAGGATTTGGGGTGGGGTTTGGGAGGTTAGTGCATGTATGAGGAGGAGGGAGGGTCTAGCTAGCCTCCGTTTTGTTTGACAATACTTTAAACGTCAACAAGAAGTGACGTCACCCGACATCGCTTAGAGCACCTTTTATCAGCCGTTTGAACGAATCATTTGAATGACTCAATGACTCATTCATGAAGACAGCTCCTTTGCCGCCACCTATTTATGGGTTAGTTAGATTTAAAAGTATTATAGTATTTTTTCCAACATTTCATATTTGTATACTCAAAAACATCTCATAAAATTATTTATGCAGTAATTTTGCAGTGTAAATGTATACAGACACATAAACATGCATTACATTTTATATACATTTGTTAAACAACATTCTAAATTAATATACACACACACACACACACACACACACACACACACACACACACACACACACACACACACACACACCACAACCAATACTATTAGATATAAAATTAGTATAGGAAAGCTTGTCACAAAAGATAACACATAATAATATATTATAAATTGTTTAAACAACTGTTTAGTAAGAACAGTGCCTCGAGTATAATCCAGTCATTATTAAAAATGCTCTATTACAGTGTTAAAATATATTTAGCGACTCTCATATAATGACTCTCCACATGAGAATGGAACTGCATTATTACAATCAATATTCATTAGAAGTGAAGTGTACACTGGTATCCTCTGCTAACATTAGCATATCATGATACATAATTTGTGTGAAAAACAAACTTTTTTATTATTAACTTCAATTTGTCATATGCACTAAAAGCTCTAGTTTTTCTCACAAAAGCCACACATAGGAATTGATTTCACGGTAGCTAATGGTGTTAGAATTACAGGCATTAATACACAACATGTAACATATGGACCTGGTCATTTAGACAGGTGTCAGCAATTTAGAACAGCTAGACCCTATTTTTCATGCTCTACGGGGCTGAAACCGGGACGGCGAGAAGAACGCTCTGGCATTTTGTAATGAAAGCGTAATGAGTCGATGTGTGTGCATCATGGATGCACGTCTGCGAGACGAGACTTAGGCCATCCAGGCTCCGTCTTCCACTCACAAATCATAAAGTGCATCCAAATATAAGCACACAAACATCCACAAACTTACACGTACACACACACACACACACACACACACAAAACACACAAAAACTCCATCAGTCTCCCAGGAGGCCCATAGGAGTTCTCAGTACTATCCTGTCTCCCCTGACGATTCAGTTCACCAGGTGTTGTCTGCAACAGGCAATTAGTAGAATAGGTGTACCTGTCAATCACAGGGGCTGGAAGATTAGCTGCTTGCCCGTAATTAGCGGGTTAGAGGCTTCTTGGCCCAAAGGATAAAGGCTTTGCCAATAATGGGCCCTGGGGTATTAATTACTGAAGGTCGAAGCTGCAGTAAAGGCCAGGATCTTAGCAGCAAAGCACGTAAGATGATTGTTTAAATTTCAAAAATAATACTGGTCTGACAGTTGTTAGTGTCCCAGGGGTTGTGGGTACAAGGTAGCTGAGGTAATTAGTTTGAAGAGGAAAGGGCATGGTTGCAGGCGTGTTTGTGAAGAGCAAGAGAGAGAGAACGAGAGAGAAAGAGAGAGTGAATGAGATAGGGAGCAGTCAGAAAAATGAAATAAGACAACGGCAAGGGGCGAGGAAAAGCACCGGGATGAAATGAAAGTAGACGTGGCGCATTTTTCCAGCCCCACTTTAAACTGGCTGCCCACCCCTGTGGTCTCACTTACCGCCTCTCTCACGAGCGTCATCACCATGGCTACCGACCTCCGGTGTGGCACATGGGTGTGTGTGTGTACACCTTTGTGTGTATGGGTAGGCGGACAGGCAGGCAGGGGGTAAGGGGTCTTATTAAAGTCCTAAAGATGGACTGACAGATGCTAAGAGGCGAGGAAAACAAAAGAAGCCACTCACCTCATGTCGGCGGCCGTGGAGCGGCAGATGCCAGCGAAAATAACCGTGGCGGAGGGGTTCAGCCAGAGTTCATTCGGAGGAGAGGTGATGAAGTGGACCTGCCACCGGCTTACTGGGCCCTGGAGGCCCCCAGGGCCGGCCCCGTTTCTGCCTCCTCGTAACGGCATTAAAGCCACCAGGAACCACGGCCACATTTCACGGGCCTCCTGTGGTGGCCAGCGCCGCAGCTGATGAGGGGCCGAACCTTGATACACATGTCAACATGTAAGCGCACTCATGGCGACCGCCCTCAAACCAGCTTGCGCTTCTCCGCAGGCTGCGGATGAGGTGCTGTTCTAGATTAATGGTCCGTCCTGTTTTTGATAACGTTTGTGAGAGTAATTTACGACGCCTTTAAATGAAGACCTAAAAAGTATGGAGGGAAAATCCCTGAGTTGTCTCCAGATTTCAATATCCCACTCCGTCTCTCGCCAGGTCGCAACAGGACGCTTCCACACTCACTCGTGCACTGGCAGGGAAAACGCGAGCCTTTAGGTCGACTGCCATCAGATTTATTCACTCGAGGACAGGCTTGCAGTTTGGCAAACGAATGAGAACCTGATCGACGGAGACTGCGGAAAGAAAGCAGAGAAGATAAAACCTGAATAGGGCAAAATTTATTCACAATGGCTGTTGGCAAGATTCCCTTCTACCCACTGGCCTGAGAAGCACTTTTTAAAGGAAAAATCTGGCTAGGTGAACCTGTTGAAGCTGGAACAGGGTTGGTCAGGAAGGCCAACAGCTCAGGCTCGGAAAGTTGAACCCAAACCGATGGCCAGCAGAGGGCAGCGTAGCTTCCACAGGTTTAGCCAGCAGGTTACTAATAAATCTGTGCTCATGTAAAACTCTGCACCTGTGACTGGCCGAGCCATCCGGTGCACAGTAAATATGTCACTGGCCCTGCTCCTCACAGCGCAGTTTATCCATACAATTAGACTGCAGCCGTAAATAAACATGAGGCAGATTTTTTTGTGCACTTTACCAGCGGGACTCTGACAAAACCATATCCTCTGCTTACTAAATCATATCTAGAGAATGATTTTTTTTACATTCTATTTGAATTATGTTAATGACAATTTGAGTCCGCTTGAATGTCATGAAAATAAATGTAAAAAAAATCTGATGAAATGCACAAAAACAGCTCAAGTGAATAGCATCGCAAACAAAGAACCAGTGTTGAGAAACGTTTTGCATAAACAGAAAAAGATAAAATCTAGATTCAATACTCATTAAAATTTCCTATAAAATGTAAAACTAGAAGGCAATAAGTATACCTGATATTCGATATCTTTAACCTAATGTTTCCCACAGGGAACATCATAGTACCAGTGAGTGTTACCCAGCAATCCTGTGTGACAGAGATTAAAGAAGAGTAAACAAAATGCTCTGCTGATCTCTCCTTTTCTCTCTGACACACGTTATTACACTGACACCTGTGCGTAACATGTGGAACTTAATGTCTTTTCATTTGCCATTTGTTTCCTCCTAAACAAGGCAGGGCTGTGGGTGCCGTGTGCCTGGTGTAAAAGACGCCTGGGGAACGCCAGCTGTGGATTTACAGTCAGGCAAGCAGTCGTCCAGAAACCCGTTGTAAAGGCCCGGCAGTTGATAAGAGGAAATCGGTTTGTTTTTTTTCCTTTCTTGTGATGCTGTGTGTGTTGAACAGATTTGTACAGGCGAGACTGAACAGGTGCAGGGACGAGGAGGCATTGTTGCAGAGACAGAGCCGATTTCTGCCTGTATGCAAGAATGCATTTATTTGTGGACATTTAACCAACAATAATTATTTCCTTATCTTATGAGGCATTTATAATTTCATATAAAAACAAAAATATAAATAACAATAAATAATTCATCATCCGGGTAAAACACTTGTGCCTGATACATAATAAACGTGTCACTAGTACTGATCAATAATTATAATATAGGCCTATAGAAAAATATATAATTGAAAATATATATATATTATATATATTTTTTATAAATAGTTTTTATATATTTGCATACAGTGCATATAAATTAATATAATTTATAGTATTTGATTATTTAATTCATATAAATTAGTTTTTAATTAAATTGCCTGAAATATTTTTGTAAATACATTTATATTACATTTATTTATTAAAATAAATATGATTGAAAAATGAATAAATTATTTTAAATAATAAATCTTAATTATTCTAAAATCAGCTTCAAAATATATAAGTTATTGCTAGCAATTATGTAGACGATCTTCTAATTTATCTTCACACATTTAATAGAGAGTGCAGTTTGAGCATCCCAGTAGGTTATAGCCACAGGACCATCTCTCCGCCTCCTCATGGTTGCTGTGGCAGCGGGTGGCCAAGGGAAAGCCCAACCCTCAGCACACACACCCTGAAGTGCTGACTCTGGTTTTGATTCAGTCACCTGGCCAGCTTTGGTTGCAAGCCCACACTAATCGCTAGCAGAGGCCTTTTCTCATTCTTCCTGCAGCTTACTGGTTTTTCACATGCTGATTGCATTCCTACTCCCCCTCTTGTTCCGTTCTGGGAAAATCTGGACTGGCGGATGTGTGCGACTGCTTCCCTCAAGTTTCCCACTTTGATCCAATACGACTTGAATGTTTCCTCTAATTAAGAGGGATTTCATTCGCCTTGCCTGAATAAAAAGAGAAACCTCAGTTTGGGTTCGCACTCGCGTCCCACCCCGTGTTTATTTTTCCTTCGTTTCAAAGCCCAAGTTGATTCTGAATCCGGCCCTAGACTGAGAAAGCTAAAAGACATTAGAGATAATGAGGGTAAACTTGGAGGTTTTCCACATCGAATTTCGAGGTAACGTTGGAAAAAAATCTGTGAAACTTAGTGAGATAGAGTGAAATGTCGTAAAAGTGCTAAATCCCTTTCCGCCCATGCCCGGTTGGAAAGGACCCAGAGCCATTAGTAGGCATCAGTTCTGGCTGGTGTTGGCTGAAGTTAATAGTGTGTCTCCAGTCCATCAGGCCAGTTTTCCGGGTGGCACAGGCCTAACTCCTCCTCGGTGGCCCCTAACGGTTTATGGGGAGTCGCATGCGCTAAGCACTGCTCCTGTATGGTTCTGCACTCTTCCATTATCCCACGCTTCCAACATCCTTCCTGGATCAATGACACAATACGGCTCTTAGTGCTACAGTTTTCCATATCCACACACAAAAAGGATACCAATGATTAGAGAAACTGAAATTGCCCAATTCACCGATCCCTATGGCTTCTCTTTGACTTCACCAAATCAGAACCCTGGCAATGAAGGTGACCCTTTATTTCAGTAAAGCTTCTCATGTTTGTGAAAAATGCATTTTAGAAGCCATGCTACTAACACACTAAGGCCCTGTTTACATGAGAACGATTCCGGGTGAAAACGTAAAAATATTTTATCCGATGTGCCTTTCGTTTACACGGCGACAGCATTTTGGGGGCTTAAAAACGCAAAAAAGTGAAACCACCCTCCAGAGTGGAAATCTTAAAAACGCTCCACTCGTTTAAAGGGTAAAAACGCAAATCTGCTCCCGGTGGCTCTCGTCGTGTACGCGTTTACGTCACAGGCATGCGCCAGTACAGGAAAATAACAACCAACATGTCGGATTATTTCCATACGTCGGACCTTCAAGTTGCTCAGATATTGGTGTTGTTGTGTGGTGCTTCACATTGCCACCTAGCGCCTGGAGTGCATACTACATCGAATATCACACACTTTTGCGTCACCATAGGCATGCGGATTTCCCCCCCATAACGCTCGTCTAAACGCAGAATAAAAAGTGATAACACAACGCCACTTTTGCGTTTTCACTTCAGATCGTTTCCGTGTAAACATAGCCTAAGTAGTCATTCAGCAGTCACTTTTATCCAAAGCTACATAATAGTAGGGACAATCCCACTGAAGCAAACTGAGGTTAAGTGTTTTTTTTTATAAGCGCATGACCAGATCTAGACCAGTGGGATCTGGACTTTTTTGTGTTGATTTTAGGAGAAAATCTAAGGATATATTTAAAAAGGGTGGAAAAAATTTAACTGAGAGTAGTACGCTGTAATTGATAGCTAAAAGCATTCCCTGTGTAGAAAATCCAGCTTAAGCTGAGAAGGTGTGTTTTTAAATAGGCTAGCTGGTTTACTTAGGATTACTAACTAGTCCAAGATAGCTATTGGCTGGTTGTAAAAAAAAAAAAAAAAAAAATACATCTTGACCACCTTAAATTGGTAGATAATTGATTGGAACTAATCTTGTTGTCACTAAACGAAAACTAAAATAAAAACTAATGAAACCATGATGTAACTGGGAAAATTTAAACTAACCTTAAATACATTTTGATGACTCCAAAAACTAACAACAAAAAAAGTAAAAATGGCCACAAGTTCTATCCCATAATCCCAAACAAATGGCAAAAAAAAATTATTCTACCAGTTAGTGCATTAACTTCATAAACTCAAAAAAAAAAAAAAAAAAAAAATCGAAATAATTACAGAGTGACAATGATCAAAAATTAAACTAAATTAACTGCTTACACCAGTTAATAACCAGCTTGGACTAGGTAAAGTTCAGCGTAGACCAGCTAGAACCCAAAGTCCCACTCAGTTTAAGATGGATGTCCGCCGTTTTTAAAACGCGTTTTAAAGGTGCCCTAGAATGTTTTTTATTATTATTTTATAATGTTTCCTGGGTTGCCCTTATAATGATAGTATGTTTTTTAGATCAAAAATAGTCATAATTTAGAAATAAAAGGCATTTTTCCTAGTCTGATTTTAGCCTCTGATTTGAACACTCTGTTTGAAGGGGCGTGTCTGCTGTGGGATTCAGAGTAACCGGGCACTGCTGACATGGCTGACATGCTTGCATATGAAATAGCTATGTATTACATGTGAAACTCTCTCGAATACTTTTACTACAGATATTATACGTTTTTACTATTACAGCTATCGAGATTAACGAATCGTGAGATGTTTTTAAAGTATTTAGATCTATTCCCATCACATAAAATGTTGCTGTGATGAGCATTAAACAGATGACAGTCTGTGGATCGCGAGAATGAAGATCTTATCATTGCAAAGCAGTTTCTGCACTCTCTCTAATGCTTTCACCAATGCAAACACGATGAAAGAGCTTCGTTGTGCAGTAACGTGCGCCATTGATTTCATAACGAATTGTCCAGATAAACTCACGCTGTGTGGAAAGATTGTTCTTTGAACGCTTTCTGTATATAATTTATTCACAATTTAAATAAGATTATTTTCATTCTACTAAAAGAAAATATGTGAAGTTGATATTTTAGTCACTGGTTTGACTTACTGATGCATAAACAGTATTGAATGATTTTGAGAGAAAGATTACCTGTCTGAACTTGAACAATTACACATCAGAAAGTGTTGCTATAGGTAGCTCGATCCAAGGCCAGCTCTGTATTGGCCCAAGTTGAGGAAACAGTCGTCAGTGAAATGTTTGGAAATTTCCAGAGAAAATAAAATGAACCCATTGTTTCTTCAGAGGCTCGGATGAAGGAACTAAAAAATACTTTTGTGTTCATGTGTACATCCAAACACTGAGCTACTGCCATGCTTCGGCTGCGCAGTTCCGGCTGGCATATGCAAATTTTTGGAGGCGTGCATATTAATGATCCCGACTATTGCGTCATAGTCGGTATTATGTGGAGATTCGCCTGTTTTTCAGGGGTGTTTTTTGAAAACAAGATTTAAATAAGAAGGAGAAAACAATGGTGTTTGAGACTCACTGTATGTCATGTCCATGTATTGAACTCTTGTTATTTAACTATGCCAACATAAATTCAATTTCACATTCTAGGGCACCTTTAATCTCTATGCAATTTTTTTGCAATCCTGCTCTAGACTCTTGTAGGGCTCGAACCAGCAGTCTCCCTGTTACCAACCCTGAGCCTTAACCACAACACTTCCCTGCCCTGCTCAGCTATATGTCTCTACCGCCTGCACTCTTCAAAAAATGTCTCTTAAAAACATAATCCGTTAGAAAACCATCCAAATTTCCCTAATGGAATTATTACCTGGGTCTAGCGTGCATCATCATTTGTGGTAAAGCTATTACACAGTGCAGTATAAAGACAAAGAGCCCCCTGGAGTTATTATTCCATAATTTAGATTTAGTATTCCAGGAATCCGCGGAGAGGACTGCGGGATTACTACTATGGCCTTGAGTATCTTAGAGAGGCTCGGGTGGCTGTCAAACTTTCCACACAGTCCCTGAAAACTACACAGGCAGTATATAGCACAGCAAGTGCATTAATTCGCTGATTGGTCCATGGGAATACGTACTGAAGAAACAGATGTACTCCTGCAGTCGGCAGAATTTCTCATCGATGGACAAGGACACAGTTTTTTTATAAGGCTGCATGGCCAATGAGTAACATGACGCTTTACCAACAGCATTTTTGAACGTACTTCTCTTCTACTCAAATACGACCCATGTCATTATTCTTTAGCCAGAGAGAGAGAGAGGGGGGAATCAAGGAACAGTGTTGTTATCATTAACGAAAGCTAAAATAAAACCTGTAATAACCCTTTCAAAAGACGGTCTTGGGTAGGTCAGCTTTGGTTTGAGTAGGTCCTCCAGTTAGAAGTGTCTGACACTCTCTCATCTTAATTGTCTAGAGAGGATGTCGCCTTGCAGGCCGGGCATTTAATTAAGATGTCGCTGAAGCTCTGTTTGGATTTTCTCCCACTTACACTCATGCACACACGCACACTTTTCCACTCACTCTGGAGAATACAGATTGTGAAGCAGCAGTGAAAAGCTCAAAGAAAACAAACACAGCACAGACCCTGACTCACTCTGACATACCTCTTATTCATAAGTAAGGCTATTCGCTTCTATTGTCTTTGACAATTGATATTCTGAATATTCAACATACAGCTCTTTGTTTTTAGGGCCTCTGGTCCCAAATATGAATGTCAATGTTGACGAAGTCCGAGGCATTTTCTGACACCTCAATTCTGCCACAGGTTTTCCTGGGACGTACAAAAACAGCACAACCTCTCAGAGAAAACGCTGTTACCTGGGCCCCTGAGCACTGAACGCAACAGTCGGGCCTCTTCTCTCTCGCATAACGTCCCACGGGGGAAGTTTTTCACTGGTTCTAGCAGTGAGGGAATGAGGCCTTGGGCAGTGCAACCGACACGAGTGTTGCACGGAAAACACGTAACCGCAAGAAGATGATGAAATCATGTTAGAGCTAGTTTTGAAACATATGCACCAAGTCCGTTGATCATGAATAGTCTTTTCATTAATTCGACTGCATACGAACATGGGACATGAAATCTGCATGAGAGAGAGGGAGAGGTGGATTAGCTCCAAAACACCCCGAAGGAAGTGGGGTGTACTGAACTGGAACAAACCAGTCTCCAGCCTGAGGGAGCGGAGCATGTGTAACAAAGCAAATACAAAGCTGCCCATAGCACCCCCTTGTCTTGAAACACTGCACCAACTCACCTGTGCAGGAAACAATCCCAACTCAGGGGGCTAGAGCATGTTGGATTAATCTGAAACGACTGACAAGTATCATTGGAGCAAATAAGAAGATTATCATTCCGTGTTGTTTACGGCTTTATTTCAAAGGGAAACACTGAGAAAATCATCCGAACATGATATGAACACATTTTGATAGAACGATCATTCTGTGTTTTATTGCACAGCACTGGAGAACGGCCTCGGAAAGGTTCCCATCACAGGAAGTGACATGCAATATTATCTCTGGGCATGACAGCAGCATAAAGTATCAGAGGATGGCTAGCATCTGGATATGAAATTAAGCTTTTATTGCTGTTGCATGGTGTTGGGGAGTACCATATTTCAGGAGACTGCATGGCATTGCTTTCAGAGATATAACTTTTCAGGGATATACTGTCACAGTGTCTGGTTATGTTTCCTGGTGTCCACTAGAGGTCCTCGTTCTCACGGTGTCATTCACATTAGACTACATTTCCCAGCATTCTGTTCTGCCACTCATCTGATCATTGCACACAGCTGTTTCCCGTCACCTTGTTAGTTCTGTTTGTATATATACCCTGTCTGTTCAGTGTTTGTCACGGAGTCCTTGTTATTTGTCACACCACTTCCGAGGTCTGTGTTCTTGTCTTGTTTTTCATGTATGGATTGCTCATATGGATTTTGACCCTTGCCTGGACTGTTGTGAGTACGGATTACCCCTTAATAAATACTGCTTTTGGATCTACTTTCCCTGTTTCCTGTGTGGTATCGTGACAGAAGGACTCCGTCACAATGAATAGATCCAGCAGTTTGAGAGTTCGTAACCCTTCTCCTGTGTATGGTGAGGGAAGGGGATTACAGAGAGGTGGTTTGCAGGTCGGGGAGGAAGCACCTCGATTGAACATTTTTCAATGCTTTGCCTTATGGGCCCAACAAACGGAGGAAGCAGCAGCGGCTAAGGCTTCAGCGAGATCTTCCATCGAAGATGATGAGTCGTTTCTGGGGACTCGTCTGGCGAAGTTCTCCGGAACTCGGGGAGGTTGCAGGGGAGGAGGTGGTCGACAAGTTCCACGACACCGTCCTCCGCCCTGCCATTCTTTTGATCCGGAGCCGCCGGACTGGCCCAGCACAGGATCCTCACCGCTGGTTCCACCCAGCACAAGATCCTCACCGCTAGTTCCGGCCAGCACAAGATCTTCGCCGCTGGTCCTGTCTAGTACTGAGGCTGCACCTCGCCATCAAGGACGGAGGAGGAGGAGAAGGGCCTTTCATCTCCCCAATGCCCCGGTGGTCGTCCCTGTGCAGCATGCGGTCATTTCGGAGACTGTTCACGTCCCGTCTGCCCAGCCGCCAGCCAGAGACCGTCCAGCCAGAGACCGTCCAGCCAGAGACCGTCCAGCCAGAGACCGTCCAGCCAGAGACCGTCCAGGCTCCAGAGACCGTCCAGCCAGAGACCGTCCAGCCAGAGACCGTCCGCCAGAGCTTCACGTTAGCCACGTCCAGCCAGAGCCTGTTCAAGTCATCCACGTCCAGCCAGTGCCTGTGCCAGAGCCGGAGGCAGAGCCAGTGCCTGTGCCAGAGCCGGAGGCAGAGCGTGTGTTTGTGTCTGTGTTTGTGTCTGTTTTTGTGACTTTTACAGTTCTTGTGGCTGTTCCTGAGCCAGTGTCTGCTGTTGCTGAGCCGGAGCCAGTGTCTGCTGTTGCTGAGCCGGAGCCAGTGTCTGCTGTTGCTGAGCCGGAGCCAGTGTCTGCTGTTGCTGAGCCGGAGCCATTGCTGCCGTTGCTGAGCCGAGCCAGTGCCGTCTGTTCCAGAGCCCTGCTATGGCCGCACGAGGGGTCTTCGCCGCCCTGGCCGCCCGAGGGGTCTTCGCCGCCCTGGCCGCCCGTGGGGTCTTCGCCGCCCTGGCCGCCCGTGGGGTCTTCGCCGCCCTGGCCGCCCGAGGGGTCTTCGCCGCCCTGGCCGCCCGAGGGGTCTTCGCCGCCCTGGCCGCCCGAGGGGTCTTCGCCGCCCTGGCCGCCCGAGGGGTCTTCGCCGCCCTGGCCGCCCGAGGGGTCTTCGCCGCCCTGGCCGCCCGAGGGGTCTTCGCCGCCCTGGCCGCCCGAGGGATCGTCTCCGCCCTGGCCGCCCGAGGGATCGTCTCCGCCCTGGCCGCCCGAGGGATCGTCTCCGCCCTGGCCGCCCGAGGGATCGTCTCCGTCCTGGCCGCCTGATAGACTGTCTGTCTCGCCTTGGCCGCCGGCTGAGCCATCACCCCCTGTTCTTGTTCCCCTTCATGGACCTGGCCCCCCATCCCTCCCCCTGATCCTCCACCGCTTCACCTCCCGCCTGGACTCTTGTTTGTTTCTATGGTCTTGGAGCGTCTGGTAGCCGCTCCGTAGAGGGGAGGTTATGTCACAGTGTCTGGTTATGTTTCCTGGTGTCCACTAGAGGTCCTCGTTCTCACGGTGTCATTCACATTAGACTACATTTCCCAGCATTCTGTTCTGCCACTCATCTGATCATTGCACACAGCTGTTTCCCGTCACCTTGTTAGTTCTGTTTGTATATATACCCTGTCTGTTCAGTGTTTGTCACGGAGTCCTTGTTATTTGTCACACCACTTCCGAGGTCTGTGTTCTTGTCTTGTTTTTCATGTATGGATTGCTCATATGGATTTTGACCCTTGCCTGGACTGTTGTGAGTACGGATTACCCCTTAATAAATACTGCTTTTGGATCTACTTTCCCTGTTTCCTGTGTGGTATCGTGACATATACAACCTGATTTGCTATGCATGGGCTGATGGTCAATGCAATATATGTCAGAAATGTCTTAGATTTCCGCTAGCTCAAGAGAATGACCAAACAACATCATGCATTGCCACAAAAGAGAGAGGTTGTGTCGAATAATGGTGATAAACTGTATAAAATACTGCATAAAGAACAGGCATTACTTTTTTTCAACCCATGCATGCATCATGGTTCACTGAAAACACTTAACTTCAGGTCGCTCCAAGGCACTGGAAGTCACTTTGGATGAAGGTAAATCAGCAAAAGGACTAATTAGCTGGCCCACACAGAATTTGCAGTCACACAATTGACACTTTGTTAAGCCCTGTCTGTTACTGACCAATCGTACATTAAAGGTGGGGTATGTGATTCTCTTTTTTGTCCATTTTTTCAAAATAACTTGAAATCCTATTCCTAACCCACTTACAGCCACTGAGTTAGAAGCACTGAAATGAAAATTAAGCAATTTAATCATCCGTGGAACGGGCAGGACTCGAAAAACTCCAGCCAATCATTTCCAAGACCACCTAGAATCATTGGACAGTAAGTTCGTCAATCAAACGGTTGTACCACACCCCCCTCCCCCCAGCGCGCGTGACCCCCGTCGTGCGCTTGTGACGCATGCGCATCTCGTCAGTAAAGCCGGTTCCATGATTAGTAGTAAATCGTCATTACAATCTCTCGCGCATCTGAGTTTTCGCTCGTGCATGATTGCGCGTCCATGTTCTTCGAATGGGTAGAGTCAGGGCCAGCGTTGGAGGAAAGAAGGTAGGACCATTTGAATTGTATATTTTCAAAATCTGCCGGCCGTTATCCAAATCACATACCCCACCTTTAAGCCGGATGCACACTGTACGATTTTGGCCACGATCTGAGACAAATTTTATGAATCCTAAAAGATTTATCTGATCCACTCCAACGAAATGGCAGTGTCAGAAGTTTTGAGGCACAGTCCTGCAATGTGACTTCTCTTACCCATCAACCTTCTCTTACCCATCTTTCTCTCAACCATCAAATCAAAAAAAATAGGAGCGCAGAACCTCATGACCAGTGAAACAACAACAAACCACCACTTGCTCCACCTACACACGTCTTCGTTTTTTTCCAGTTTTCTTTTAAAGAAAAGCCATGATCAAAATGATTGCTAGAGACTGTTTTTGTGTGTTAGCCACATTTACCTATGTAAATGTAACTCACTGTCATCAAATGCATTGGTTAATAACATGTCTGAGAACCCACGGTGACATGGCTTACAGGGGGATCATGTTTGTACATTCTGACAAGCAACAGTAGTAAAGGCCCAATTGTACAGCGGGCAGCCAGCTTTAGCAAACTTTGTCGTTCGCCATTTTATGCAAAAAAGGTTTCCCAAACACCTGCAAATGCTCCAAGAATATTCTTTATTGACTGTTATGTTATGCTAAAATTCACAGTAGGGAATGTGTAAGGACAGAAATGTTATTCTAGTTTGAAGTTAATCACTTTTTTGCATAATTTAACATTTCTTCAAATTGACAAATTGAAAAACAGCAGATAAAAATGCTTTGCAATGTCAAAATTCGTTCCACCCTAAGAATAAGTCAATCCGTTTTTAACACTTTATTTTTATTGTTTTACTCAAATAAGCTTAGCTTGTGACAAAAACTATGCCATTTGTGGAAATATTTATACAAAATCAATTCCCAATTGTACATAAATCTAAATAGATTCTGCTTTCAGATACATTAAGATGCTTGTCAATAAGTAGTATACATTAAGTTTAATTTAACACACTTGGCCAAGTTTTAAATCCATTATGCAGATTTTTCTCCAGAAAATCAACAAGAATGCAAAAAAGATTGCAGGTTCTCTTACGAGAGTATCTCTCGTACTGCGTAATATCTTACGCTATGGGGAATACTCTTTTCCTCGAGATATTGAAGCCAAAAATTATCCTTAATTTTTAAAATGTAAAACGCTTTGCAGCAGCAAGCAGACAAGGGCGAGACAGCTCGCGCGCCCATTGGCTGCCTTGCTGGAAAAGCAGCAGCCTATCGAGTGAGGCACTGCGTGACGTAATGACGAATGGGGGCGCTTCGCGCCCATTTCGTCATGTCCCGCCAGTAAAGGCGTGGTCTCGCCCTATAATACCCTCGATAGCTGTATTTCCTCTGATTTTTCTACTCTTCACGCGAAGCTCACGCATCGCTGGATCCAGAGTGAGAAGCCGCGCCGTTGACTTGTAGCCTTATCAGCGGGACGTGCCATCTTCTGAAGTCGCTGGCCCAGCCGCCTTCAACCGGCGTACCTGCTGCGCTTTCCGGCGTACTATATCCTTTTACTCTGCTAAGTGTGTGTGTGTTTGCTTACGTGACGCAACACCCATTTCTACTGTTCTAAAAGAGCTGCGTCTTTTTAAAGATGCCTTCCTGTGGTTCTTGCCGAGCCCCACTCAGCGACGAGGACCGCCACGTCATCTGCGTGTCCTGCCTGGGTGAGGATCACGCGGCCACCGCGCTCGCTGACGGCGGATGCCATCATTGTGAACGCTTGCCTATGGTGACTCTGCGGACTCGCCTAGCTTCGTTCTCCGAGCCCGCATCCCAGCCGGCCGTGATGCCGCGCCGCAAGAAGCGCCGCGCCCAGCGCGCGCCCGAGCTATTTCCAGCCCGCCAAAGCTCGCCGGTTCGCCCGCCGGCTTCGCTCGAGTCGCTCCCAGACGGACAGCGGCCGCCGTCTGCCGCCGCGTCCGCACTTGAGCTCGACGAACTTACCGGAGACGGCATTGAAACTGAGCCGATGCGTCCGCTCTCTCAAGCCGTGGATTACATCGGCCTCGACTGAAAGGCGCTCGCGCAACTAACGCGCAATAGGCTGGACGGACGCTTTCTCGGGAAAGACGAAGCTCCGTCACAGTCGAGACCCGCGCCTTTCCCCCCTGAATGGTGAGATACATTTGTGGCTAACGCTATCCGAGATGACGGAAGCTGAGCGCTCCGTGTTCCTCGACGTTCTCGCTCTGCTGGACGCCGCCCCCCTCAGCGCGGGCCCCGGCTGAGGATTGAGATAAAGCCCGAGGTCTCAAGGCCTTCCTAGTCTCTCTAGGAAAGCGACGGTGTTCAGTTCCCGCTGCGGCCGGATTTCCACCAAAACTTCTCGCTCGTTCAGTTCCAAGCAATGTGACTGTTCCAGTGTATTTCGCAGTGAGCAAGCTGGTTCCACAGCCCGCTTGCCTGCGCACAAAGGTCGTCGTTTCGGCTAACTAGCAGCGCCGCCAGGCCCGAGATCAAACACCGCGCTCTCGCTCTGCTGGACGCCGCCCCCTCAGCGCGGGCCCCGGCCGAGGATTGAGGTAAAGCCCGAGGTCTCAAGGCCTTCCTAGTCTCTCTAGGAAAGTGACGGTGTTCAGATCCCGCTGCGGCCGGATTTCCACCAAAACTTCTCGCTCGTTCAGTTCCATGCGTTGTGACTGTCCCAGTGTATTTCGCAGTGAAGCAGCCGGTGTCTCAGCCCGCTTGCCTGCGCACAAAAGCCGTTTCTATGGCTACCCAGATAAATCCAATAAAGAGTGCATTTTCTGGTGTTCCGGCCACGGCCGATGGTGTTACGAGTGTTGTAAGAATGCCCACGTCCCAGTGCCCATTCCCACACCCAGACACAGCCCGCCACGGTGCAGGGCTAGCACAAATAAAACCAACTCATGTTGGTTGTGCAGAAAATGTAGTGAACGCGCCCTTACAATGCCCGCTTACACTACACGATGCGTGTCCCTTGGTTACTGTAAAAACGAAACTAACACACATTTAGTCGGCGCGAGCCGACAGTGTTCTCACTGCAGTAAATGTGCCCGCTGTCCCGCATTTCCTCACTGACACGCCGAATCCCACGGGATTCACCCCCGCTCGCTTTCTATGCACAACCCGTCACAGAGAAGCTGAGCGCGGCCAGGCTGCCCGCTGTGATTAGCGCGCACCTCGCACGCTGTGAACACAGCGTTGATTCAGTCGGCGCGAGCCGAGTGTTCTCCGTGCAGAAATTGTGCCCGCTGTCTCGCGCCCGCATTTCTCACAGACACTCCGAATCTCACGGGATCCGCCCCCGCTCGTCTTCTCTGCACAACCCGTCACAGAGAAGCTGAGCGCGGCCAGGCTGCCGGCTGTGATCAGCGCCGGCAGTGATCAGTGCCGGCTGTCCATAGCACCCCGTACGTTCACGTAGTGCATGGACGCGGCCCTCGCCCCCCTGAGACTCGGGGCATGCGAGTTTTGAACTACTTGGACGATTGGCTGATTCTAGCTCGTTCACGAACGGAGCTCATAGAACACAGGGCCGCATTACTCGAGCACCTCAAGGAGCTGGGCCTAGTAAATGTGCCCACATTCCCTCACACGCGCCGAATCCCACAGGATTCGCCCCGCTCGCTTTCTCTGCGCGTCCCGCCATAGAGAAGCTGAGCGCGGCCAGGCTGCCCGCTGTGATCAGCGCGCCCCCCGCCTCGAACGCTGTAAACACGGTGCTGTGTTCCCAGTACACAGGGGCTCTCGAGCCGCCGTCCTGCCGCGGCCAGAGCCCAGATTTCATTCTACCCCTAGCTATTCACGCAGATGCGTGGTCAAGGCTTCCCGGGGTATCAGAATGGGTGTTGAACACTATAACGAGAGGCTGTTCGCTACAGTTCGCTCGACGCCCCCGCCGTTATACGGCGCGAGTCGAAACTACGGTGTATAGCGAAGTGTTTCATCTACTTCGAGCCGAGATAGCGAAACTACTGAGAAAAGGGGCTATAGAACCTCTATCTCAGGGCGAAGGGGGCTTATACAGCAGATATTTTCTGGTACCGAAAAAAGATGGTGGGCTCAGACCCATTGTAGATCTGCGACTGCTGAACAGAACGCTCGGGAAGCGCCAGTTCAGAATGCTTACGACCAGGAAAATCCTCGCGCAAGTGCGCCAAGGAGACTGGTTCATGTCAATAGATCTGAAAGACGCCTATTTTCAAATACAAATAGCGTCCCATCACAGGCGATTCTTGAGATTCGCCTTCGAGGGCCAGGCATATCAATACACAGTCCTGCCGTTCGGCCTGTCCATAGCACCCCGTACGTTCACGTAGTGCATGGACGCGGCCCTCGCCCCCCTGAGACTCGGGGCATGCGAGTTTTGAACTACTTGGACGATTGGCTGATTCTAGCTCGTTCACGAACGGAGCTCATAGAACACAGGGCCGCATTACTCGAGCACCTCAAGGAGCTGGGCCTTACAGTCAATTGGGCGAAAAGCTCACTGCTCCCCAGTCGGAGAATTTCCTTTCTGGGAACAGTGTTAGACTCGCTATCCATGACAGCACGCCTGTCACCGGAGCGCGGTTTGAATATTCAGCACGTCGCGAGATCCTTCCGCCACGGCTCTATAGTCCGGCTCAGAAGGTTTCAGAAAATGCTGGGTCTGATGGCCTCAGCAGCCTCCGTACTCCAGTTGGGCCTGCTCCGCATGCGCCCACTGCAGCTATGGCTAAAAGCACGAGTTCCCCCCAGGGCGTGGACCGCAGGTCTATTTCGCCTCAGGGTCGACCTTCAGTGCATTGCGGCTCTGAAACCATGGAAAGCAACCGACTGGTATCAGTCGGGTGTGAGTCTGGGGATCCCCTCGAGTGTGAAGGTGGTGTCTACGGACGCCTCCACTTCGGGGCAGGGAGCGCTGCTCGAGGGCAGACCGCTAGCTGGCCTATGGTCAGTACGGGAGAAGCTCCTTCACATAAACTGCTTGGAATTAATAGCAGTCGACAAAGCGCTACGGCGCTTCTGTCCCCAGATAAAAGGCCACCACGTATTGGTCCGGTCGGACAACATGTCAGTGGTGGCGTACATAAATCGCCAGGGCGGCGTCAGGTCCCGAAACCTTTACAGGCTGACGGGACGCCTCCTGGTCTGGGCTCAGCACAACCTGCTCTCGCTGAGAGCGGCGCATGTGCCTGGTCACCTAAATGTGGGGCCAGACAGGCTGTCCAGAAACAACGTCCCAGCAGGAGAATGGTCTCTGCACCCGCAGACGATCCAGCTGCTGTGGGAAACGTTTGGCAAAGCGCAGGTGGACCTGTTCGCGTCCCAAGAAAACGCTCACTGCCCGAGATTCTTCTCGAAATGCCGGGAGGCGCTGGCCCATGTTTGGCCCCGCCGCCCCCTATATGCTTTTCCCCCTGTCTCACTCCTGCCTCAGGTGTTGGAGCGAATCAGGAGGGAGGGATGCCCAGTGCTACTCATAGCTCCGCTCTGGACAAACCAGTCGTGGTTCCCTGTCCTGATGCAGCTGACCAGCGCTGTCCCATGGCCTTTACCGCTGAGGAGAGACCTCCTCTCTCAGGCGGGAGGCTCGATTTGGCATCCTCGCCCGGATTTGTGGTCCCTGCACGCATGGGCCATCAACGGGTACCCGCTGACCTCCCAGAGAGAGTGTTAAACATGATCGCGCAGGCTAGAGCCCCGTCTACCAGACGGCTCTACACCTCGAAGTGGTCTGTGTTCTCTGCTTGGTGTCAAGCGCAGAGCTTTTCACCTGTAGACTGCGGGGTTACGGAAGTGCTTTCCTTCCTTCAGGAGCTACTGGATAAGGGCAGGACCCCTTCCACGCTCAAGTATACGTGGCGGCCATAGCAACGTTTGCAAAACCGGTGTCTGGCCAGTCACTAGGAAAGAACGACTTAGTCGTGCGTTTACTTAGAGGAGCTCGGAGGCTAAAACCCTCCCAGGCCCCTTCAGTCCCGACATGGGACCTTTCCACGGTCTTGGAGGCCATGAAAGGTGCCCCATTCGAGCCAATCCAGTCGTCAGACATGAAACACTTGTCTTCAAGACAGCGTTTCTTATGGCTCTCGCTTCAGTGAAGCGCGTAAGGGACTTGCAAGCGCTTTCAGTGAGCGCGTCATGCATGGAGTTTGGACCTAATGACTCAGAGGTCATACTCAAACCGAAGCACGGCTACGTGCCAAAATCCCTCAACACACCGTTCAGGGCCCAGGTGATTTCCCTGTCTGCCCTTCCGGTTCTCAATGAGGAGAAGGACGCGGGTCTCCTTTGCCCTGTCAGGGCACTAAGGGCTTATGTGTCCCGCTCGTCTGGTTTCAGACAGACTGAGCAGCTTTTCGTTTCATTTGGCGGCCGTGCTAAGGGACTTGCCGCTTCGAAACAGAGCCTATCCAGAAGGATAGTCGGTGCCATTGCGCTGGCTTACACTTCTAAGGGCCTACAGTGCCCTTTGGGTGTTAGAGCGCACTCCACAAGAGGCATGGCCTCCTCGTGGGCATGGTCTAACGGGGTTACCCTGCAAGATATTTGTATGGCCGCGGGCTGGGCCTCGCCGTCTACATTTATAAAATACTATAACCTGGAGGTTCCCGCCTTACAAGCTAAGCTTTTGGCGGTCTGAACTTCGGGCTTATCTGCCGCCATGCGGCTTATGTGTGGAGTGTTGGCCTGTGCATCGCTCAGTCCGATGCGGCAGCTCCATGAGTGTGGTACCCTTACGGGTCTGATACCCCTACGGGACTATTATAAAGGAGTGATGCTTCTAGCCTCTCCTCCTCTACTCTGTGAGAGTTGTGGTGATTGTGCACTAGATGCGCCCCGGGCTTCGGCCCTGGGACTCTGGTGTTGGATCCCTGTCCGCACGGCGTGTTGCATGGTGTTCCCCATAGCGTAAGATATTACGCAGTACGAGAGATACTCTCGTAAGAGAACGTACTCGGTTACTAACGTAACCTCGGTTCTCTCTAGAGAGGGAACGAGTACTGCGTATCTTGCCGTGCTTGGAATACGCTCTGGTTCGCTTCGGCGTTGAAAAATCAGAGGAAATACAGCTATCGAGGGTATTATAGGGCGAGACCACGCCTTTACTGGCGGGACATGACGAAATGGGCGCGAAGCGCCCCCATTCGTCATTACGTCACGCAGTGCCTCACTCGATAGGCTGCTGCTTTTCCAGCAAGGCAGCCAATGGGCGCGCGAGCTGTCTCGCCCTTGTCTGCTTGCTGCTGCAAAGCGTTTTACATTTTAAAAATTAAGGATAATTTTTGGCTTCAATATCTCGAGGAAAAGAGTATTCCCCATAGCGTAAGATATTACGCAGTACTCGTTCCCTCTCTAGAGAGAACCGAGGTTACGTTAGTAACCGAGTACGTTTTATCTATCCTGGCCAATTAGTGATAAGTAATTAGATTTGTTTAAGTTATTGCACATGACAACTAACTAGGCCTACAACAACTTGTAAATACAGTATAGTATGAATGTCATCTGAAATTGCAGCATCAATATTACAGAAAAAAAGTGTCAGTAAATGAGTGAGCAAGATAATATTAAGTGTGTCAAAAGAGGGATATTAATTAAGGGACTGAGTGATATAGTATAGTACAATAATATACTAATGTCCTGCTGGTTGGGATAAGCTATGAAAAACAGAAAAGAAGGAAACGTGCCCTCTGTACAAGGGCCATGTTGTAATTTGCAATCAACCGGCAAAACTATGGGACAAGCATGAAGGAGCCCCTGTTTGCTTTGCTGATCTGTATAAATGATATAGTGTAGTCCAGGGGAGGTGAGGATGAATCATGTTGATGGCCCGACTGCTGTTATGAAAGAGAGCCGGAAAGCCTCCACTTCCTGTATGACACACTCTCCATTTCCTGCCTGCACACATTTCTCACACAGAGGGTGGCAGAGCCGCGCAGCACTGGGACACTTACGGAGCTAAAACAACATCCTGAAGGAGGAGGTTACCGGGCCTTAAAGCCAGCGGGGTTCTCCGTCTGGGGAACGCTTGTCAAAGCTGCGTTAATAAGAACAGACGGAAGGACCGTGGGTGCAAACGCCCCTCCTGACGGCCGCTGACTTTTAAATAATCCTGTGAACTTCCAAAATCAACCAAAAGAAGGTTAATGATGCCCACCCAGGTAGAAGTCATTATGGCGGTGTCAAAAAGTGGATTATTGTGGCCCTAGGTATTGTCTAATATGTACTAACAATTTGTTATTTCATTCTCATAACAGCTGTGGAGAGGGATGGCAAAGCTTCACGACCCAAATTAGTTTATGGCATAACTTTTAATTGAAATAGATCTGTTTGCTTTGCTCATCACTCTTTATGTTATCTCTTCATCTCTCCAGTCTCACTGAGGGATTTCAATTCACTCTTACACTCTATTGTTTTAACCAGTTTAAGGTCAAGTCTCACTGGTGTGCTGTAATCATTAGCATCCTCCTCATAAACTCCCTAATTTGTGCTTTGTAATCGCTCCTTATATTCAAATAAAGCAATACCCTCCCTACCTGTCACAAGGGTGGGCATCTTCGCCAAGCCCTCAGCGCTACAACATTAGGAGGGGTTAATCTACACAAGATCCGCCACATGCACTGCTTATACTCGGAGTTAATAAGACTAAAGCATTATTAGCCCAGCTCCATAACATTCCCCCGTAATAACGCCGTCGGCTGTCAATCATAGGCACAATTAAATTGTTTAATGAATAAATTTGCATAGATAATGGTGTGGCTGTAGGAAACATCTGGTTCCTGCAGTTTAATGACATACCTTGCATCAGACCCCCATATGGAATGCTAAAGAAAATGCTGTTTTGATGCTAACTAAATGAAAAGTATCACTCAGATTAATCTGGGCTTTTTGACAGAGATGAAATCACTTAACGAGAGTGATTCTGGCATGTTACAAGCCTCACAGTTAATTGCTTCAGGAGGAGCCGGCCCCGTGTCTCGCTTTCGCCGGCAAACCGAGCCGCCTGCCCGAGAAGTCACAGTTTTTTCCTCGCTGCATTTCAATATTGCAAAGGCATCAGGAATTTCGAGACAGTGCCAAATTAAATGCAAATTGGCTCCCTGATGCTATCACATCTGGCTGAACTATTCCTTAAAATCTTTATGTGCTGTTTTTACAATTTAGATGAACAATTGCCACGTTACATTGCTAATTTCTTCTGCATGAACACTCCACGCAGCCAAGATATACATTTGAATCTTTTGGGCTGAGAACGGGACGTGCTTTTAATCATGCCGGAGGAGCTGCAGAAACATCAGTGTCATTACTGTGCGATTCCACAAATCATGCGATACTCAGCATCGCATTACAACACAATTGCTTTCTGTTTACAAATGTACATGCATTTGTGGAACAGATTTACTTAAAATGTCTAAATATAGTATTCTTTCCCCCTCCCTTCTCTAGGCAACTGACAATCAGCAGTTTCAAATGTGTGATGAATTTAAAAAAGTTTCATATGGCCTTGAACCACAAACTGTAAATCATTACTTAAATGATTTTTATATCTGAGACATTGTGATACCCTGTGCATGCATACTGAGATTGTTCTCGTGCTACTGTCTGAGCATGCCTTGAGACACATGCATTTGGATTGTAAAAATTACATCTGCATAGTAAAATAATTTCCGGTCCCACTTCATATTAGGTTTTTGTAATTACAGCTATAATTAATTTCTGTAATTTCATCTAAAATTACACTGTTGAGCCTTCCCTTACACCTTAACCCACCCTTAAACCTACCCATACCACCAAACCTGTCCCTAACCTGACCCGTATCCCACCTCAATAGCAGTAAAGGTGTTTTGACAACATGAACACGATTAGTACAGTGTACTTATTTTTATGCAAGTGTATGCCAGTTAAGAACACCTAATATAAAGTGTGACTGAATTTTCAAAAAAAAAATTGCATTTGATGCCAGAACTAACTTTGCATCAACATTTATCTACTATTTTGCATATATTTTCACATCTAAATATGAATGACTCTGTTTAAACCTTAAGTTTTTGGTAACACTTTATTTGAAGGGGTGTGCATAAGACTGACATGACACTGTCATAAACATGACATAACACCTGTCATAAACATGAAGGAGTCTTTATGAATGTTTATGACTGTTGTCATTAAGTGTCATTCGGTAAATTATGACACTTTCAATGCAAAGTTGACATTGTTTAAAATGTCTTTGTTATGACAACTTGACATTACCCAAGACAAAAATGTCTTGATTATGACAACTTGAAATTAACAAAGACGGAAATGTCTTTGTTATGACAACTTGACATTAACCGAGAAATCATAACCTGTCAACCTGTGACAACTTTGGCCGTCATGACACCATTATAACTGTGTCATGAATATTACCTGTCCTCAAGTAAAGTGGAACACATTGTACTAGTTATAAAGATGTCATTAAGGGTTATTACACTGCAAAATGCTTGAAGTTTGATAATTAGACCTGTTATGACATATTTGTGACAGGTTGACAGGTTATGATTTCTTGGTTAATATTAAGTTGTCATAACAAAGACATTTCCGTCTTTGTTAATGTCAAGTTGTCATAATCAAGACATTTTTGTCTTGGGTAATGTCAAGTTGTCATAACAAAGACATTTTTTGTCTTTGTTAATGTCAAGTTGTCATAACAAAGACATTTTAAACAATGTCAACTTTGCATTAAAAGTGTCATAATTTACCGAATGACACTTAATGACAACAGTCATAAACATTCATAAAGACTCCTTCATGTTCATGACAGGTGTTGTGTCATGTTTATGACAGTGTCATGTCAGTCTTATGCACACCCCTTCAAATAAAGTGTTACCAAGTTGTTTATTCAGTTTACACCTTTGGGGATTATATTTTTTTAATGGCTGTCTTTTACACACACACACACGCATGCACGCACGCACACACACACACTCTAAGAAGTCGCCATACAGTACTTGCATACCAATTGAATTACAGTATGTCTTTGCTTTTGTTTTTACCATGTTTTATTTCCATATAAGAGATGCTACTGTACTTAAACTTGTACTTCTTGTAGAGTGCAGTTACAGGGATTGTATACAAATCTGCATTCTTATGTGACTAGGAAAATTAAAATCATGAAAGATTTATCATTATGAGGGCCTAACATAATGAGCACAAACAACCTAAGACCAATGCAGACTGTAAAATATTATTATTATTATGATTTTGCCAAGTTAAACATGACAGATGCAGCAACTGGAACAGACATCTATAGTAACCCTAACTTTGGCTTTAAACCGGATTAGATTGCTGCTTTTCAGCATGTTAAACCTACGTAGCATGAGAACTCCAAAATGAACAATTAAATCCAGACTTAGTAATTAATGTATGATGAACAGGGAGCAATGTTTCGACAGCGCCACAGTGTTTACTATCTGTGCATATTTCACAGGGACTGGAAAAAGTATTTTAAAAAACAAAAACAATTTCACATTTAAATATTATGAACTTTCTTAGTCCGTAAACATTCATGCCAATGGCTTGCATGGGAACAGTCCTGAAGTAATGTTTGCATACATATTTACAACATTTTATTTTTATACATTTTATAATACAAGCTATAGATTTTCATTGAACATCTGACATTCAACTCAGAAGTTATTCCAAAACTTCCAAGAGAAGGCCACATGAGACTGCAGAGCAATTTACTAATCAGCAGCGGTCCTATAACATCCTTTCACGTCCCTGCAGTCCGAGACCCACAGTCCGGGTGCGGTTAAAGGTCTCCTCCTCATGAGGATCTCGGAAGAGCGCAAATATTTCTCCCCTGAGAGGCATGTTGGTCAAAATGCAAACACGAGACAGCCATTGTAATGAGAAAGACGTCCCTTCAGCCAGATGATTCTGACAGAGCCAGGACCAAAGGATCCTGTTGACTGATTAA
The DNA here is from genome assembly GCA_036326025.1 of Chrosomus eos. Lineage (NCBI taxonomy): Eukaryota > Metazoa > Chordata > Actinopteri > Cypriniformes > Leuciscidae > Chrosomus > Chrosomus eos. Next base: position 9,366,121 of record CM070835.1, on the reverse strand, counting down.
GGCTACATTTACACATTGCAGGGTATTTAGAGAAACTAATATATGTCATGGGCGCTCACATGACGTTAAGCATTTTCTGGCGTACAATGTGACGTTTGAGACCTCGTTTCTCGCAGTTGACACGGCAACACATAACCGGCGTTATCAGAAATCTCCACTTTAGCCGGAGTTTTTAGAAATAATCGTTTTCTGTGATAAAAACCAACCCTCACAGCTCTCACAGCCGATCTCACAGCAATTCGTACGAATTCTACGAGGTGGCTAATTCGTATGAATTCATATGACCTCACTCGTACAAATTAGTACGATTTTTGCTAAATCGTACATATTTTACGAGTTGCCCAATTCGTATGAATTCGTACGAATGACCTACCCCTGACCCCGCCCCTAAACCTACCCATCACGTGGGTTTAGACAAATCGTACGAATTCGTACGAGTGAGGTTGTACTAATTCATACGAATTAGCCACCTTTTAATAACTCGTACGAATTTGTACGAATTGGTCATGAGATAGTGTCGTAAAAACAGGGTTTTCGTGTAAATGAGAGGCCAAACTGCAGGGAAATATCTGCGTCTTCCCTTCGTGTAAACAGGGCATAAAACACACTGAGAGAAAGATTAAAGGGGGGGTGAAATGCTGTTTCATGCATAGTGAGTTTTTGTAAGTTGTAAGTTTGACGGAGTATTTCTGTTCCAAAAATACTCCTTCCGGTTTGTCACAAGTTTCGGAAAGTTTTTTTCGAATACGGCCCATTGTGTCGTCAGAGTGGGCGGAATTTCCTTATACGGGTCTTAAGGGCACTTCTCCCGGAAGGGCGCGCGCAGCTGTAGCCAGTGCGTGCGAGAGTACGCCTATGCCCGTCAGAGCGCGGCTGGGCTCGGCTGCGCTGCAATCAAAAAAATGGCACCAAAAAAGTGTGTTTTTGGTTGCCAGGGCAAGACAACACTGCATAAATTTCCAAAGAACCCAGCGTTAAGGGACCTGTGGATGGATTTTGTTTTTCCAGAGCAGCAACGGAGTTGTGCAAGTATGCTTGTTTGTTCCCTTCATTTCGACGGTTATAGTTATAGGCCCAGTTCGACGCCGGATTTGCAGATCGCCTAATACTTAAAGATAGAGCAGTCCCAACGATAAAGGTTCACAGTCGTGCGTTGGAACCGCATGCGGGGAATAAAACTGCTTCAAATGTCTGTGTGTTGTTAACTATCGGCGTGTAAGCACAGCAAGTAAACAACATGATCAGGTAACGATGGAGCATGCGATGTATGGTGTGTGTATGTGTGTGTTTGTGTGTTTAAATACATTTGTTTAGCTGGCCACTGTAGGTGTCCGTTTGTTTATTGTAAAAATATATCATGTTCTCATAAACCACGAGTCTGTCTGTTTACAACACACGCAAAAGCTTCGCGCGCTCCCGCCCACACGGCATGCCTCCACCCGCTCGGCTTTTTCCGGAAAGACTCGGTACAGCCTATATTTCTTTTATAAATATAATAAAACTAAAGACTTTTTGGAGATATGAAGAATGCAATACTACTCTATAGGTAGGGGAGAGCCGGGACGATTGAAACGCGGGACGGATGAAACATTGAGATTTCCTTGAAAACCACTCACGTCATGTGCGTCAAATTTTGTCAGCACGTACAGCACGCAATTGCCTACCAGACTCCCGAAAACATTTTTTCTTTACGTCATGCCGTTTTAAAGTTAGAGCCGGAAAGCTGTTTTTGAGTGCGGTTAGTGAATTCTTTCGTGCAGTACTTTTTTTTGACTGACAAGTTGTATTTATAGTTTCATGTGCCATTATAATGATAATACTGAAGGTGTATTAGTACTACAACATACCCTTAAGTGTGTAATATCAGAGTATTTTAGTTTAAGGGCAAAACAGGTTTAACTGTCAGGAGGCGCTGTCGGGACGGTTGAAACAAGTATTCAATCTTCAATAAATTTAATTTATCGTCTTCTGGTTGACAATTTTCTTCATAATAACACGCTATTCAACCAGCAAACACTCAATATGACTCGAGGAAGAAATTTAAGAAAACGGATTTGTCTTTATTCATCAAATAGCTTATTAGAAAGATTATGCAAAACGCGCATATATTGCCTATTGTTTATTGGGCGACAGAAAAATGTTTTCAATATGAACCTTTAAATTAAAATAAATGACAAAATATGTTTGTAACAATATGTATATGAGTTACTTGTCAGGTATTGTTCATAAAAACAAGCATTAGATGAATAGTTACCGTTTAAACTGTTATGTTTCATCCGTCCCACCCCTGTGTTGCAATCGTCCCGCTCAGGCGGGACGATTGAAACAAAGCACTACTACCGTTCAAAGTAAATTTTTACTTAAATCATTCTATATTTGTACCGAATAACAAATGATGTTAAGAGAACACATATGTTAGTTGTTGATCACACACACACAAAATATCTATCTGTAACCTTATCTTAGAAAACGACGATTATCTGAAAAGTGTTTCAACCGTCCCGGCTCTCCCCTACTCAAGATTAACATGAGATTGGGTGAAACTGAGTGTTTCACCCCCCCTTTAAGGTCCTTGTCCACACTACGGTTTCGTTTGAAAACGCATCTTTTTCTCTCCTTTTTGGCCTTCCGTCCACACTGAGTACACACCGGTATAGTCCCTGTTATGTGCAATTCACTTTCACACAGTTGCTAAAACATGTTACTTTGCACACTCTTCACATCACAGTCCTGCAAATATGACAGAAAATGTACTCGCATTTGCTGTCCTGTGGCAATACATGAGAGCAGTTGCGTTTAAGACCAAACATGGGAAACACGGAAACACGGAAACGCATGGTGAGTAAGTGTGACCTGGACGCATCAGTGAATGCTGAGATATTTAGCTAAATAAAATGATCCTGCGTGAAGAATTGCGCGATAACTTTATTATTTATTTTACCGTCTGTATCATCTCAGTAAGCTTTTGTGAGGGTTTACGCATGCGCAGGTGAATTTAGCGTTTTCAGACGTTTCAGTGTGGACGAGAAACTTTTGAAAAACGTTAGAAAACGCTAATGTGGACAGAGAGCGTTTTTTAAACAAAAATTTCCTTTTCAAATGTATCCGGATTCATGTAGACATAGCCTAAGAGTGGAGAAAAGGCAGCTAGAGCTCATGCACTTAATTGTGTTTCTTTTAAAATGCATTAGGTTTGGCGGAGAGGCTTGGGAAATGGGGAGCTGGATTAGGTGCTGCGAGGGAGGGGGAGGCTCATTAATGTTGTTATTATGTTTGGTACATGTTTGTTTGAAGATCCTGGTGTGCTCCGTGTTGACATATTGAGAAGGCTGCCTTGAGGGACCCTTTACACGCAGCCGGCTGCACTCGCACTCAAAGACTTATTGTTACGGCCCACGTTCAGGGCGACAGAGGTCAGTGGCTTTCTCCTGAAGTCCTTCGACTGCCCGAGACCCTGAGGACTGAGGTTTTATTTAACAAAATTACAGTATGTGAGTCAGTGGATTCATATTGTCATTGTTAAACACTTATGAGAGGACACTTCTAACTCAACCGATGTGTACCGGTTGGCTCGGCTATATCCTACTCCATCAGAAGCCTCTAAATCAGCAGAAATCATTGAGTCTTACAGGTCTCAAATCCTAGTTCTGATCAGTAGTTCGAGTCGTTACCCAAAACCCTAAGGACACATTAGGGCTACTTTATTTAAAGAGCAATTCTCACGGTGCAACTAATCAGAAAAAGGAGCGCGCTCCCGGCCCGGGCAGCTGTGTCCTCATGCCAGAGGTTTTGAGGGCTGAAAAATGAGTTTATGGTTTCGGAAATATTTTTTGAACAAGAGAGGGTCTCCAAAATAGACAAAGGCATATCTGCCAAGATCGAGGAGTGGCTGGAATGTTCTTGTTTTTTTAGCGTGGGTTGAATGAAGAAAGGTTTGTCTGGCTAGTGTTCTCCAAACCCACACAATCTCCTTTGAGTGCATTTACGCTCAACACACACACAAACATTCAAATACACACACTCACACTGGCCTGCATTGTCTGTTCAAGAGCACTCCCCACACTAAGACATACCTCAATACCACTGACCCAACCTCAGTCCGGCGTTTCCATCAAAAACACATAGCGTCAACAGCTGCTGAGTCTCTCAGAAAACCCCCTCCTTAGTATTTTTCATCATATCATTTCTAAACCTTTACGCTTTATACCCAGGGGGTCAATAATACTTGGTGAAAGCAATCCGTTAGCATTCCTAATCTCAATGGCACTTGCTTGGCTGGAGAAGCACAGCCCTGTTCCACTGCCATATTGTTTTGAGCCAATGACCTGAACTTAATCATGTGACTAATGACTCTAATGCAGCAGACAGGGTACATTTCACAAATGTAAACAGCAAAAGGTTCTGCTAAAACATATATATATGTTGAAATATTTGCAATATTCTATAATTAAATATTTGCAATTAAATGGTCAGTACATTTGCCAAAAAAGTTTTTTTTTTTTTTTTTAATTTTTATTATTCAGGCAATGGTAAAACTGGTTTGTGTTCACATAATATGTGTGTATACTGTGTAAAATTATTTTGTATATATAAATAGGCACTTCAAGAGTCCGCACACTCCACCACACTTTTTTGTTTGGGTGTGCGGACTCTCTTGAAGTGCCTCTCTACTTAAAAATGTTTTGTCTACGCACCTCATTTGGACTCATTTTAAGGCCAATTATTTAGTATATATAAATACACATTACACACATATGCATGTACTGTAAATATTTTAAGAAAAATGTGTGTTATTGATATATAAAAAATTTACATTGGTCAATTAACTATAAATGCATATACAGTATATATATATATGCAAATATTTATTAAACATTTACATGCATATTTGTGTATTTATAAATACAAAATAATTATACACAGTACACACACATATATTATGTAAACACAAACTTTTATTTTGGATGCACTTAATCACGATAAATCATTGCCCAGCACTAATATAACATTGTTGCCTGACATTAACGGAACTTTCCATAATTTATTCCAACGCTTCCCTTGCCATTGGTGAAAATCCATGTTTTCACTTTTATACGGTAGGAGGCGCTATTACGCATCTTCTGAAAGAGTACAGAATATCTGGATCCAAAAACAAGCGAAGAAGAAGCAGAAACAAGCGACCAAATGGTGCACTTCATGTGGACTTTCAGTCTCGTGGACTTAAATTGCGCGTGCTCGCTGAGTCTACGAGTCCGTAGGCCGTCTCATTCATCGTTTTAACGCTCTGAAGTGTGCTCAGCAGCGCCCCCTTTGTACCCTTGAAACGGTCTTCCGCGGAGCCCAAGTGCCCTATAGGTCTGCACTACATGACATCACCATAGTGTAGACTCTGAGGAAGCCCACAAGTCCGGAGTGTGCCATTTGGGACAAGCATTCATAATAAATACATGGATGCCCTATTGGCCGCTGGATCGTATGTCAACGTCGCCGCCATATTGTGGAGGGCAATTTTCCCATAACTCTAAGTAAATTTCCAAAGGAAATCTAAATACTCATCTATATTTCCTTAAAACCGACTTTAATGACAAGTACTCGTTTCGGGTAGGTACTAGTCACTATTTAATTTACTATTTTTATTATTGTCTATATTATTCTACAATTGATATTACATTGTATTTGCTATTATTATTATTATTATTATTATTATTATTATACCACTTGCGATTTTCAATCTATTATAGTTATGCTGTTAAATTGTACTATTCACTAGTCACTATTTAACTTATTATTTTTTATTGTCTATATTCTGTAATTAAAAGCCAAATACATGACAAGCCTGAGCTTTGACAATTCCTTATAAAAAAATAGTTTATTAGTCTAACTTTTGGGATTTTAATTTACTAGAGAAGGAACTTTTTGTACACCACCAACAAACCACTGAAATCTGTTGATAAATGTAAACGTTATTTTTGTTTTTATTCAGAAAAACCGCAGCTCACCCAATATGGCGGACGCGTGACGTATCACAGCAACGTTCCAATGCGGCCAATAGGGCGTCTATGTATTTATTATGTCTATGGAAGCATTGCTTAATGCTTACACATATATAAGCTAACATGGTCATTAAACATCCCACCAAAACACCAAGGAAGAGCACTGTGCAAACTGTGGGGGTGTTGATGGACTTGATCTTCTGTTACTATGTTTTGATAATACTGAAATCCATCCGGACGAAGTCTTTGATGAAACGTAGTCTTTGCTTTTTTGAAATTAAACTTACCCACATTGAAGTGTTCATAAAAAAAATTAATGAATCAGGAAACTAAAAAAAAAACTGCACTTTAATTTATTTTGATTTTTATGCTGTGCATTTTGATAACATATATTTCAATAAGACAGCATACAAAGTATGTTCTTAAAACATTCCTGCCATAAATTAAACGTAGCAATCAACTTTTCTAACTTCCAATGCTGTTCTGGAGTGTGTAGCCAAGGACACACACTGGTGGTAGGGCCACTGTGAGGTGCCACCTTGGCACATCGAGCACCTTCGGCAGCAGACGAATTCTGCAAAAGACAGAATGGAGCAGCACACGCTTCCTCTCCTCTAAAACAAGGGGGCTGAGCGTTTTCGCACTCCATGAATGCATTGCAGCGTGGCTCGGCGGGCTGTTAATCTGTTTGCACATTTGTGGCGCTAACAATGTGTTGACAACACGCTGACATCACACAGATGTCAGACGCATCTGCCTCTTCTGGCCCATGAATATTAATGCAAAGCGCTTTGTCTCCTCCCGTTTACAGCAGGCCCTCGCTTTCTGTCGGCACTCATTTACACCAGCTCGCACATGTTTTCTTTACCTCTGCACTGCTCTTTTCTTTATTCGTTTTCTCTCGCCCCTTTTCATCTTATTGTTTGATCAAGTGATATGCTTCACTTTCCCTCTGTGCTGGAAACACTTGCTCTAATTGGAAAATGTTTCACCTTCGCTTTAGTAAGGTGTCATTTTCATTGGTTTTTATATTCTTTTTTATACAATGTAAAGTAAAGCATGCAAACACCTCTACAGTGCAATAAAGAAGGGATTTGACTTTAAATCTTCACCTCTATCAAACTCAGGGTGCCATTTATCCACCAATCAAAGCTGCGGGACTATTTTCACAGGCCCATCATATATGATAAATAGCTATTTTTACAAAAAATTTTGATGTATTCAAATATATGTGATTTAGTGCTAATGCAAAAAAAACTAATGACATCCATGACATCACACACTTTTGCTAGAGCACAATTACTGCTTTACAATTTTTAGACCCTTAACTTATGCTCACACAAATCATCTCACAATTTAAAATCCTCCCCTATTAGCTGACTAGATTACCTTATTTAAATATATTTAATACATTTCTCACACTTCGCAATGATCAATGTATGACAGAAAACCAAATGTTTAAATATGCAGGTCATTCAACCCCCTCCACATGCCCCTGTTTACCCAGTGTATTGTGGGAGCAATAAGGAATCTGTGGTTAAAGGGAGTGTATTCTGCTCTGCACTGGGATTATCCGTAAAGTGTGGGAGATAATTGCCCTAATCAAGAGAGGTTAATTAGCCCGACTGTGTCTGCAACCAAGGAAGAGTGTTATCAAAGCGGCGCCGCTGGTGTGGTGGGGTGACACAGGCCTCACCTCTTTTGCAATTAGGGCATTTCTACAGAGGCGATAACGCAGGGTTAAATATTCACTGTGAGCAACGCTGTGGCGCTGGGAGCAGATGATGTGTTGTGTCAGACTCTGTGCCCCCAGGAAGAGGGGAGAACTGCAGAGGAGTGCAACCGTGTCATGTGATTGCTGGACAAGGAGTCTGATTGGCTGATGACAGATAAGATGTAATCAAACATTACCACAAGGAAACATCCCTCTAGCTAGGTTTTTGAAATCAATGTAATTTGAGATCTTATAGACTATAAAGTATAACTAAAACTGTTTTAAATGATACTGTAGTATAAATTACACAATATTTGTACATTCCCCATCAAAAAAGATAGCCTATGTAAATACAGTATGTGAACGAAAAATTCTAATCACTGAGATTAATCTAAATGTCTACTTAAAAGGATAGTACGCCCAAAAATGAAAATGTTGTCTTCATTTACTCGCCCTCATGATGTTTCAACTCATACAGGTATTCACACAAAATGGTATTTTGAAGAATATTGGTAACCAGACAGTTGATGGTAGCCATTGACTTCCATAGAAGGGAAACAATAAATACTATGGAAGTCAATGGCTGTGTCCCAATTCAGGGGCTGCATCATTTGAAGGCCGCGCCTTCGAAGTGCGCGGCCTACGTGACCTTTGAAGGACTCACCGAGACTAGATTAAAAAGGGAAAGTATAGATGATTGCGTCACCACGGCACAACGAAGGCTGTCCCAATTTGAAGGTCCTTCGAAAGCTCCTTCAAAATGCGGCCTCAAATGCGTCCTTCTTTTCCTGGGAATGCAGGGAAAATGCGTTTTGTTTTTAGGCATGATGAAGGTGGACCCGCCCTCCTCTTTGTGCTTGCAAAACCGAATGAGTGAGAGTCAAAACTGTGCCAAAATTGAATTGAAACATGAATTACACTTACGAATAACAGTAAAATGCTGCAAATATTTTTTTCTTACACTTGAAAGGCGGTTTACACCTTTACAAATATTCTCTTGCGCATGCAAATTTAACTTACACTTGCAAACTTATGTACACTTTCACAAATCTTACCCAGCGCATGCGATACTTTATGGCATCATATTACCTCCATACAATCATTATTATGTGACACCATCAGTTACATCGCTTCACTGGCATTCATAAATCCTTTCCCGTGGCCTCATGGGATAGTTTTGTCACATGTTTTCGCCTACTATATACTAAGGAAGTATGCGATTTCGGATGCAGCTGAAGTGTGGTATGTTGGACACATCATGCACTCAACTGTCGCAGCTTTAATTATGTAGCCGAGGGGAGGAGCTTTCTGATTCTGAATGACAAAATAACCTTTTAAACTTACTACACAGTTGAGTACATAGTGCATAAGCACATGGTGTATATTTTGAATGAATGAATGAGGCATTTATATAGCGCTTTCATATGTACTTCTGTACACCCAAAGCGCTTTACAATCATATCAGGGTTTCTCTTCTCAACCAGCACCAGTGTGCAGCATCCACTTGGATGATGCGACAGCAGCCACAGTACAACGGTGCCAGTGCGCTCACCACACACCAGCTATAGGTGGAGAGGAGAGAGAGTGATAGAGCCAATTCAGTTAATGGGGATTATTAGGAGGCCATGATTGGCAGGGGCCAATGGGTGGAATGTGGCCAGGACACCGGGGTTACACCCCTACTCTTTACGAGAAGTGCCATGGGATTTTTTGTGACCACAGAAAGTCAGGGCCTCGGTTTAACGTCTCATCCGAAGGAGATTTTGTCATCTCGGAGACTGGGACACAACTATACTCTCTTGAGTAGGTACTAATTTAAAATAAAGTAATTACTTCACGACCACTAAAAAAGTATGTTCTATAGTAAGAGTGTATATAGTATAAATGTAATCCAGACATACTACATGAGCCATGTTGTCATTATCATGTGACCTACCAGCATCAGTTGTAATAGAGTGGTGCAGGTATGACGTCACTTTGTAGGCCAATCGGCAGTTAGCATTGCTCTGGTTCCAGAGGTTTTTTTGCGATAAGCTTTTGGATTATCGCAAAAAAAAAAAAAAACAAGCTCTGTAATCAGTGTAAGTTTATAATACTTAGGCTACATGTTTTGTCCATCAAGAACATTTCACTGATGAACACAACCTTTATGCGTTTTGAAGCCTAAATGCAGCTGCCAGAAGTAGAAAGCTAAAACTATAAACTACACCTCAGTCCCACAACTTCAACGTCACCACCAATAAGCTTCCGTCAACTCTTTCAGTTTTAATCTAAACATTTTCTCAGAACATTTGAGTTAGAATAGTTTACAAGAGCACAATTATTAGCATAATGAGTCTGTAAAAGACTGAGTTTATCCTGTACGGTGTGATGACGTTTAATCTCCTCGACAGCCTCTGTTGTGCAATTTAGTCACTTGTTAGCAACCGACTTTTTCAAGAGTGGGGTGATACTGATGTATTTTATGTTGCAGAATAAAACGGGACGATTGCAATGCAATTTAAAATCCAGGTTTGGATTTTGGATTGAAAAAAAAAAAATACTGTAAAATTACAGTATGAACATTTATCGCTTAATTTCTTAGTCTTCAAAAATTAAACCATCAAACTTTTATTTTGGCGGAACAATGCAGTGAACCCTTAAAGCGTTAAAAGTATGGGAGTATTTATGCATTTTTAAATTAAATCACAGCCTTTGAGGTTTGATAATCGCACTAAACAATATCACGATTATGGTTTAATTTTTATTAATTGTGCAACCCTACTTACTACTAACTCTTAGGTTAAAAAAATGTCATTGTTAAATATGTCATTGTTAGATATCACATTTGGTAAGCAGGTCATTTTTAGGCCTGTGCTCAAAAAAGGAGGTAGAATAAACAGGAACACAATTTTGAAATTATATCATGAGAGTTGTTTTGTTTTTTGGTGCAGAAGTTTCAAGAGTGATGTTTCCCTTATGAGACTGAGCTTTTTTAACGCAAGGATTGTGGAGGAAATCAGAATGTGAAGGAAGTTTCCACAGGGCAAAAGGGGAGCCGTGCCTGAGCGATGCTCTGCGGTGGGTTGTTTGAAATAGTTCACACTGATGCAGCCTGCTGAACATGCCCAGAGGCTATTGTCCATTTCCAAATGGCAAGCCTTCCCAATTAGCAGCTCTGCACAGCCGTGAATAGATAAACACATCTGTGCCTTCACCCCTTCATTTTTAATTCTTCGTGAGAATCTGCCACCTCTTAAGCCCGGCAATTATGAAGACAGGTGTGTTTTTGGCCTCTAAAGCCTCTACCCTACCCCTATCAAGACAAATCTCTGAGATGGAAGAGGCGCAGATGCAGACGATGACAGAGAGAGATGTTTGCTCGAAAGTAAATGGTGTCATCTCTGGCCCCCCTGTGGAGGCACGTTGCCATCACAAACAGTCTCTTAGTAAATATCACTCCAGGAAAACACACCGTCACAGTCCATTTCAGCCCGAATATTTCACGCTGATTCATGGCTAATCTTAAATAAAGTTTTAGCAAAAGATATCCAAGAGCTACATTCCATCCAAGAGCCATGTCAGTAATCATTTTTATAGTCTTCGATGATGAATTGCATCTCAGCAATTCGAACAAAGCCAGAAAAATACGACACTATACTTCCACAATAAAACTAAATCCTCAGACAGTTCGGGTGCAACACACTGTATGTTCATGGAGACTGTATATGCTGTGAGCGAGAGTTGATGGTGTGTTTAGGTAGAGGTGCTGCATAGGGGAGCCAAAAGCAGGTCTGATCTATAGAGCTGTAAGTCAGAATCGATCAGGTCCAGCACATTCTGGCTCTGGGGAGATCCAGGATGGATGTCTAGGTCTCCCACAGGCTCTGAGCACAGAGGCCCGGGACTGGAAACTGAGGTTAATAAAGACAAAGGAAGAAGAGGAATTTTTCTCTGCTTTAGCTGAGGGCTGTGAATTTTAAATGTTACACCAATTCATTCAAAGGGTTGAAGCTTTGGTGAGATTCACCTCCCTTTAATTAACTAACGTGGAGAAAGTGGTGTAACACGGTACATTTAAAATGAATATATATATATATATATATATATATATATATTTTATTATTTTATTTGGCTTTAAAAATGTTATTATTAATGTGAACATGTTTTTGATTGTTGATATTCACCCAAAGACTGACAAAATGTACATTTAGATTTCAATTTTAATATACGTAATGATTTTTTGTTTGTTTAAATGGATAGTTCACCCAAAAATGTTGTTAGTAATTATGTCATTAATTACTCAACCTCATGTCCTTCCAATCTTTTTGACGAAATCTGAGAGCTTGATGAAATCTCCCTCCAGACAGCTACACAATTACCACGTTGATGCTTTAAAAAGTTTATCGTAAAAATAATCCATATGAATTGAGCGGTTTAGTCCAAATTTAATGAAGTCTTGATCGCTTTATATGATGAACAGATTGAGTTTAGGCTTTTATTCACTTTTGATCAGCGTTCATAAACAGAAGCTCAACCAAACCTGCATGATACACGAGAACAAACCTCTTGTCGAAGCTCAAACGTGCTGCGTAACATGAGAATGAACCTCATTAGCCGCGTTTCCACTGCCGGGCCAGGGCCGGGCCAGAGCTAACAGCGAGCCGAGCCGAGCCAGTGGCCTCGGGCCTAAAGCACCGGGCTCGCGTTTCCACTGCCGGGCCAGTAGCCCCACAGCGCTGCCCTAAACCCCGCCCCAACACGCCTTTCTGGATCAAACGTCATACAATACAACCCAACCAATTTCAGCGGGTATTATTAATTTATTTATAATAGGAAGATAGCATGTATATTAACTCACCGGCCGTGGCTGCTAGTGTCCCGATTGTCTCGCAATTGTCCCGCGAGTGGACGGTGACCCAGCACACCGTACATCAAGTCGAACTATGGAAAGTCCCTTCTCTGAGCTTCGCTTTGTCCATTGTGCGTTTTAATCGCCTTGTACAATATACTGCGCCTGCGACTTTTTTATTTTTTCCTGAACTTGAAGCGTTGCTCGCTGAATGCTTAGCTTAGAAAGTTCAGCATCGATGCACTTTATAACGTCCTCGTTTCTTCACACGCCGTCATTCTTCTGCACAAATGCTCAGAAGAGCTTTGGTATCTTCCACAGACCAGTACAGGCGATTCTCCATTTCAAACAGCGATTATTTTTCGCGATATAAAACAGTGAAATGTGCATCTTGCTTCAGAACATAACGTTCCATAACACTGATGAACTCCGCCTTTTACCTTGAGCACGCCTCTAGCCCGAGCTGGCCCGCTTTGGCCCAAGGTATTCGACAGGCCAGAAATCTGGCCGTTGGCCCAGAGGAAGCCCCGCTCAAGCCCCGGAAGTGACAGTGGAAACGCGACTGGCCCTGGCACGCACTAGCACGGCTTGGCCCTGGCCCGGCAGTGGAAACGCGGCTATTGGTTCTTACTGAAGCTCAAACGTGCTGCGTAACACGAGAATGAACCTCATTGGTTCTTGCTGAAGCTCAAACGTGCTGCGTAACACAAGAATGAACCTCATTGGTTCTTGCGGAAGCTCAAAGTGCTGCGTAACACGAGAATGAACCTCATTGGTTCTTGCTGAAGCTCAAACGTGCTGCGTAACACGAGAATGAACCTCATTGGTTCTTACTGAAGCTCAAACGTGCTGCGTAACACGAGAATGAACCTCATTGGTTCTTGCGGAAGCTCAAAGTGCTGCGTAACACGAGAATGAACCTCATTGATTCTTGCTGAAGCTCAAACGTGCTGCGTAACACGAGAATGAACCTCATTGGTTCTTGCTGAAGCTCAAACATGCTGCGTAACACAAGAATGAACCTCATTGGTTCTTGCTGAAGCTCAAACATGCTGCGTAACACAAGAATGAACCTCATTGGTTCTTGCTGAAGCTCAAACGTGCTGCGTAACACAAGAATGAACCTCATTGGTTCTTGCTGAAGCTCAAACGTGCTGCGTAACACAAGAATGAACCTCATTGGTTCTTGCTGAAGCTCAAACGTGCTGCGTAACACAAGAATGAACCTCATTGGTTCTTGCTGGAGCTCAAACGTGCTGCGTAACACAAGAATGAACCTCATTGGTTCTTGCTGAAGCTCAAACGTGCTGCGTAACACGAGAATGAACCTCATTGGTTCTTGCTGAAGCTCAAACGTGCTGCGTAACACAAGAATGAACCTCATTGGTTCTTGCTGAAGCTCAAACTTGCTGCGTAACACGAGAATGAACCTCATTGGTTCTTGCGGAAGCTCAAACGTGCTCCGTAACATGAGAATGAACCTCATTGGTTCTTGCTGGAGCTCAAACGTGCTGCGTAACACAAGAATGAACCTCATTGGTATTTGCGGAAGCTCAAACGTGCTGCGTAACATGAGAATGAACCTCATTGGTTCTTGCTGGAGCTCAAACGTGCTGCGTAACACATGAATGAACCTCATTGGTTCTTGCGCATCAAGCAAACATGCTTGAGCTTCAGTTTACCACAACCGATGTGTGATTTGATGAATGTTTATACGTGAATAAAAGCCTAAATTCAATCTGTTCATCATATAAAACAATTGATTCATTTCAGAAAATTTGGACTAAATGCTTTATTTAAATGGATTAGTTTTACAATCTCTTTATGAACTTTTTGAAGCGTCAAACTGTTGCGTTGGCTGTCAATGGAGGGACAGAAAACTCTCAGATTTTATCAAAAAGATCTTCATTTGTGTTCCGAAGATGAATGAAAGTCTTGCGGGTTTGTTTTAATTTGTGGGTGAACTATCCCTTTAAGCTTCTGTTGGTGTATATGAACGTTTATTTTATAAAGAGGGTAATTAGGCTTTTAATATGCAGCGTAGACTCAAGTAATTATTTTTCGCTTCTAACCAAATGTAGATTCTGACGTTTTGTCATTTCAAAAGTTGCTCAAGTTGTTTCTCTTTTCTGGGGCCTGCACCTGCAGTGCCTCCAAGTATCTGACATCAATAAATCATGTCAAAGGTAAATGCAGAATAAATAAAAGATTTCTACATGTATGGCTGATGAATTATGCAGACTCTGTTTTTCTTAAGTTTTTCTTTGTCCTTTTGAAACATTCTTTCCAGTGAAACCCAAAAGGCATTTCAAATTAAACAACATGGTTCTCGGATGAAACAATAACAGTAAAACACTTCGTCTCTGCTTTGTTATTAACGTGAAAAGATCTGCTTTGTGTCGGCACTCCCTCGTGGGAGCGAGGTAGAGATGTGAGGGAGAGACGAGAGAAAATGCTCTGGGTGATTTGAATCTCTTGAGAGGTGGAGGACAAAAAAACAACCCGGTGACAGACTCCGTTCTGACTGGGAGCTACTAAAATCAGTGTTGATACAAGAGGAGTCCAATGTGATTTTTTCCCCCCCTCATCTTCTGAACAACAACAAAGAGTGAGCTGAAGTTTAATAAGACTGTGCTTGACACATTTCAAGTTTCTGCCCTACACACAAAGGTAGAGAAGCACCAGTTGAAGGCAGATGTTGAACGCGGTCCAAGCGCCACAGGCTTACAGAAACCTGGATTCATATTTTTTTAACCCGAGGACAAGAATGCGCTGGTGCTTCTGCGTCCCTCATGATTTACCACTTTCGGTGAAGTCTTCTCCATCCTTATAAACACTGACGTACCTTCTCTCTGGTACCTGATGGGCCTCCTGTCAGGAAGGAAAGCAGTGCTCAGACAGGCAAATAATGGAAAGCCTGCTTTCAAGGGCCGAACACTGTTGCAATTATCATTATCTTCTTGGAGGCCTGAGGCGTTACTCTGACTGATGCTATCTAATCTTAACAACGAAACTTCATCTGTATCACTGCACTTACATTATCATTGCAGTGCACATCTAATGTTCGTTTTATAGAAAAAGAGGCTTCCTGATCTGTATTAAAGTCATTTTAAATGTTGTCCAATGCATTGAACTCTATGAATGAAGCATCAGCTACATCTTTACCCTCAAAGGTCAAACAAATTTAACAACCACATTTTCCTCTGAACTTTTAACACAAATGAATATTTAACATGCCTTTGCCTATTAATATTAAAAAAAAATAACTTTAGGATCTTGAACTCCTTATTTCTTTTCATTAATTTTTTTCCTTATAGTTTCCAAAAGCATCCTGAGACATTTTGTGAAATTTAAGAAATTTTGATTCACCAGAGTATTCAGTCTTCCTGCAATATTTTAACCTAGTATAATAGTTGATACAACCTTTAAAAAAATGTTGTACACAATCTACTACATGCTTATTGATAGTTTATACTTTTTAAGCAGGCTAAGTAAAAGACTTTTTAGTATAAATTAAAAAAGCGTCAAGATTCAGGTTGTGGTACAAGTCTTTTTGCCGTGAAATCTTTACTGATTTCTAAGTAAATGCAAGAATCACTTTCAAGATGAACACTTGCTAAGATAAAGCAATTACCTTATTAGCTATTTACTTGATTATGCATGCATTGATGTTACCTCAGGCTTTTGAGGAACGTTTATTCATCCATCAGTAATTATTAAATTGCATTGCATTATATACAATAATTATATAAAAACTACAGAGCTTTGATCATAAAACTAAGCATTTTAAATATAATCTTACAAAGACAAATTAATGGGAGATTTATGATTATTATTGTTACCAGGGCTGGGTTAAAGCAATTGAACTTTTTTGCTGTTAAAACCACAAATGCAAGATTTCAGTTTTATTGTGCACAGGCATGACTTAAATTTGCCTATTTTCACATAAAGAAAATGTCACAGCACAGCTTTACAGCAGCATTCTTAAAAAGTGTAACAGTAAAAAAAACTGTTATATACGCAGGTCTTTTTTTACATTTTTTTAAGAAATTGTAAAAAATGATCTTTTTTGCAAGATTGCTGGGAGAAAGATGACTAAAGAGTCAGAGGAGAATGCACACAAATCACGACAGGTTTCCACATTCATTTCTCTTCCACACATTCTTTATGTCCCGCTGTGTTTGCAGGTGTACGTGTGTGTGTGTGTGTACATGTAATCCAGGAGTCCTGTCCTGCGCTGATGTCCTGGGTGAGGAATGCTAGGAGAGTTCACATCGCACTGAAGCCAGCCTGGCCAGAGAGAGCCCAGCCTCGCCTCACTGCAGATCTGCAATGAGTTATAACCCCATTCTGGACAACACTGTGTTTCCTGGCTTCATGCAAATGACAAAAACATGTTCTCCGATCTCTAGCGCTCTCTTTCTTTCTGCCTTTTTTTCCCTCAAACAGGCATCAGGGATTTCAGAAAGAAGCTTGTCTCCGAGTACGAATATGATTTTTGGCATAGACTCGTGGAAAATTGTCAAATGCTTAACGAAAAAGACCCCCTTACTCAGGAAGTTCATCATGTTTAATGACAGACTGACAATGAGCAGAACAGGAAGTAGAGCTTATTTAACCCTTCTCAGACTTAAAATAGAGATTTAGGCCTACCTTTTACATCATTTCATAGATAAATAAATAACCACACAAATAACAACAGCAAAATGCTATCATTGGCATCAACCTTCCTAACTGACAAATGAGAAAGTTGATATAGTTGATAAAGTTATAAAAAAGATTATTTCTGAATGTTCTCTGAATTGTTTTTCTTTAAAATTGGTTATGCGAACATTAAAGGGATAGTTCACCCTGAAATGAAAATGAAGTCATCATTGACTCACCCTGGTGTTGTTCTAATGCTGTTTGCCCTTCTTTCTTTTATGGACCACAAAAGAAGAATTTTTTAAAAAAATGTCCCACTCGCACTCGTCAAAAATACAACATGAAATACATTGCCTAGAAATCCCCAAAACAGCATCAGTGTACTTTCTTCACTGGGTCAAATATCACCAGACCAGAACTCTGTTTGTCTGATTACAGTTGACAGATGTGAACGCGATAACGAATCGGTTACCTAACGTAACCTCGGTTCTCTCTAGATGAGGGAACGAGTATTGCGTAAGCTAGCTTACGCTACGGGAAAGATTCCATCTTTCTGAGAAATTGAAGCCAAAAAATTATCCTATAATTTTGTATCCATTGTCAACGCAGTTCAGCTGCAGCAGACCATGAGAGGGATAGCTAGCCGCTCATTGGTTCGCTCACGGAGAACTGCTTAAGCCTATGAGGGAGCGCGAGTGAACCCGCGACCAATGAGAGTCTGACTCGCTCTCATTACGTCACCGCCCGCCGAAACGGGTGTGGACGAGACTATAAATATCCCGAAATAGGCTAAATAATCTGTTTTTTTCAAATACTGAAGCGAAAATCGCCAGTAGCACAAGCACGACCAGGAACGCAATACTCGTTCCCTCATCTAGAGAGAACCGAGGTTACGTTAGGTAACCGATTCGTTCTCTTACGAGAGGTTCTCTCGTATTGCGTAAGCTAGCTTACGCTACGGGAACCCCTGGTCAACGCCGTGCGTGCTAAGCATCCACTATTAGTCCCGCGGGGCACCCCGGGGAACTCTGTAAGTGGGAATGAATATATGTACCTGTGACAAAAGGCCAGCGGAGCGGGCCGGTGATTGTGTAGTACATAAGCACATTATAGAGAGGGACAGAGCGAACTCGGTCTGTGTAATTAACCCCCTATAGTGCAGCTCAACCAGAAGAGCTGAAACATACTAGACTGCTAGTAGTTTAGCCTGCAAGGCGGGTACTTCCAGATTGTAAAATCTGACAAAGGTGGAGGGGGAAGCCCATCCCGCTGCCACGCAAATGTCGTGAATGGAAATTCCGCTGGACCATGCCCACGATGAGGCCATGCCTCTAGAGGAATGAGCCCTGATGCCCAGAGGGCATGGCAGGTCTTTTGATGCGTATGCTGCTGCAATGGCATCAACAATCCATCTGGATAGGGAATGTTTCGAGGCGGCCAACCCTTTGGTGCGCCCGCCGAACGAAACAAAAAGCTGCTCGGATCGTCTGACCGGAGCAGTGCGAGTAACATATAATCTCAGGGCCCTGACCGGACATAGGAGATTAGAATCAGATTCGCTATCGGATGCGGGCAGAGCCGATAGGGATATAACTTGTGCCCTGAACGGGGTGCCAATCGCTTTGGGGACATAGCCATGCCTAGGTTTAAGAACAACTAAGGAGTCATTAGGTCCAAACTCAAGACAGGACGCGCTGGTGGACAGCGCGTGCAGGTCTCCCACCCGTTTTACTGACGCGAGCGCGAGTAGAAAAACGGTCTTAAGCGACAGGTACTTTAGGTCCACGGTGCTTAACGGTTCGAATGGGGGAGCTTTCATAGCATCAAGAACTATGGAAAGGTCCCAAATCGGCACCGAAGGGGGGCGAGGGGGGTTCATCCTTCTAGCTCCCCTGAGGAAGCGGACTACCAGCCCGTCTTTGCCCAGTGACTGGCCGCGCCGGGGTTCAGCAAACGCCGCGACGGCTGCCACATATACCTTAAGAGTGGACGGGGATCTGCCCTTGTCCATCATCTCTTGGAGAAAATTTAGCAAGGAGGGAACCTCGCATAACCGTGGGTCCAGACCCTTTTCGGTGCACCACTTTGAGAACACAGACCATTTTGACGCATAGAGCCTTCTGGTAGAAGCCGCTCTAGCCTGTATGATCGTGTTTAACACTCCCTCTGGCAAAGCAACGGGTAGTTGTTGATCACCCACGCGTGTAGCGCCCAGCGCTCTGGGTGGGGATGCCAGATCGAGCCGCGAGCTTGGGAGAGGAGATCTGCTCTGACTGGAATGGGCCACGGCGCTGTCTGTGACAGCTACGTGAGCTCCGGAAACCAAGTCTGACCCTCCCAGTGCGGGGCTATGAGGAGCACCGAGTGCTGCGCTTCTCTGATTCTCTGAAGCACCTGTGGTAGCAGAGAGACCGGAGGGAAAGCATAAAGCGGGCGGCTGGGCCAGGTTTGGGCTAGCGCGTCCTCGCTCCTTGAGAAAAATATTGGGCAGTGGGTGTTCTCCGCCGAGGCGAAGAGGTCCACCTCTGCTCTGCCGAATAGACGCCACAGTTTCTGGACTGTAAGAGGATGCAGGGACCATTCCCCGGGGGGAATGGGGTTCCTGGACAGGCTGTCTGGACCGTCGTTCAGCTGTCCCGGCACGTGCGTCGCTCTGAGCGAGAGCAGGTGACACTGAGACCAAACTAGGATGCGTTCTGTCAGCTGGAAAAGATTCCTGGATCTGACTCCGCCCTGACGGTTTAGATAGGAGACCACGGCCATATTGTCCGAACGGATCAGCACGTGGTGGCCCTGAATGCACGGGAGAAAACGCCTGAGCGCGTTCTCGACCGCCAACATTTCCAAACAGTTTATGTGTAGGAGGCTCTCTTGAGCTGACCAGGGGCCGAAGGCCGGTGAGCCCTCGCAGACCGCTCCCCAACCCGTGTTGGAGGCGTCTGTCGAGATGACTTTTCGGCATGAAACTGTCCCCATGGAAACGCCGCGCTGAAACCATTCTGCCACTGACCATGGCTGCAGAGCTGTGATACAGGTCTGCGTTACCTTTATCAGCTGGTGGCCCGTGGTCCACGCTCGGTGAGACACACGGCTCTTCAACCAGAGCTGAAGCGGGCGCATGCGCAGTAACCCCAGCTGGAGTACCGCGGAGGCTGAGGCTATACAACCCAACGCTCTCTGAAAAGTTTTCAAAGGCGTGAGTCTGTTCATCTGAAAAGATGCGGCGAGACGCTGCACACGGTGCGCGCGCTGCGTCGACAGATGCGCCGTCATCGTGACCGAGTCCAGCTCTATACCCAAGAAGGAGATAGTCTGACTGGGTTGTAGTACGCTCTTTGTCCAGTTGACAGAGAGGCCCAAAGCTTTCAGATGGTCGAGGAGAACTGTACGATGAGACAGTAACTCTCTCTGAGATTGTGCCAAAATCAGCCAGTCGTCCAAGTAGTTCAGTATTCGCAGCCCCTGACTCCGCAGGGGGGCGAGCGCCGTATCCATGCACTTCGTGAACGTACGGGGTGCCAGGGATAGGCCGAACGGTAGGACGGTGTATTGATAAACCTGGCCTTCGAAGGCGAAATGTAAGAATGGCCTGTGAAGGGGATTTATCTGGATCTGGAAGTATGCATCTTTCAGATCTAGTGATATGAACCAGTCCCCCTGGCGCACATGCGCGAGGAGTTTTCTGATAGTGAGCATTTTGAACGGTCTCTTTATGAGAGCTTTGATCAGAGATCTGAGGTCTAATATTGGTCTGAGACCGCCGTCTTTCTTGGGGACAAGAAAATAACGGCCGTAAAACCCCGACTCACTCATAGCCAGAGGCACCCTCTCTATAGCCCTCTTGCACAACAGACTTGCTATCTCTGAACGGAGCAGTGGCACTGCTTCTGGGTTCACAGTAGTTTCTAGCCGCGCTCGGAAGCGAGGAGGGCGGCGACGAAACTGTAAGCGATAGCCTAGCTTTATTGTGTTTAACACCCACTGGGAGATTCCCGGAATAGCTTCCCACGTTTTGAAGCGTGACGCTAGGGGGTGAATGGCTACATGGTCCCCATTGCCGCACTTCGCGGGCTGCGTGAGCGCGCTGATAGTGCTTATAACAGCGGGACTTACACCTGGAGAGGAGTGTAAGGGCCCTGTAACAGAGTGAACAGAGGTGGGACGCACCCGTGTGCGCGCTTATGTACTCTGAGACTCGAGCGGGCTTGGCCCGCTTTATGAGAGTGGACCCTGTGTGAGACAGGGGAACTGAAGTGCTTTTGTGTATGAGTGAACACAGTGTTGTGGGCACATTTCGTACACAAGAGGCTTTTATGCTCTTTTTGAGATTTATCTGGGTCGCCGTGAAAACGGCGTTTGTGCTCATGCAAGCGGGAAGGGAGACCGGCTTGGTTATGGCAGAAAACACTGCTGTAGTAGCCGCCTGGGCAGGGACTAACAGAGGGCAAATCTTTGACGGCGGTCCGGCCGCAGCGGGAGAGCGCCGTCTTTTTCTTCTCAGCTGTGCTAGGCAGACTTTGGTTGCTCAGGTTTCAGCGCGATTCTAGGCCGAGGCCCCCGAGGAGGCGGCGGCCTGTGACGGCTGTCAGAGCGGGAACGCGGGCGGCCGCCCTGGCGTCGCTGAACACTCTGGTTGTGCTGAGCTGTGCGCTGGGGTGGGGCTCGTGCAGGAGGCTGATCACGTGGGCGGCCTGCAGAGGAGCTAGCGCGACGAGGCAGAAAGAGGTTCATGGCCTGCGAGGCTTTCTGTACTTCGGAGAAGCGGTCGACGATACCCGAGACGGCAGATCCGAAGAGGCCGGCTGGAGAGAGCGGGGCGTTGAGAAAAGCGGCGCGCTCGGAATCTCCCATGTCGGCGAGAGTGAACCATAGGTGTCTCTCAGACACACAGATGGCGGCCATGCATTTCCCCAGGGCTAGAGCAGCAGACTTTGTGGCGCGAAGGGCAAGGTCCGTGGCGCTCCTCAAATCCGCGACAGAAGGGGGGTTCTTTCCGCTCTCATCCCACTCACGCAGCAAATCGCCTTGCAGAATTTGCAGCACGGACATCGAGTGGAGTGCAGACGCTGCCTGGCCGGCGGCTGAATATGCACGGCCGTGAAAACTTGAAGTCGCTCTGCAGGCTTTCGAGGGAAGCACAGGTGATGAGCGCCATCTAGCAGAGGGCGGGCATAAGTGTGCGGCGACCAAGTGTTCAACAGGAGGGATGGTGAGGTAGCCCTTTTCTGCGGCTCCGTCCACAACGCGGAGCGGGGTGGAAGAATCAGAGCTAGATCTGGCAGAGAGCGGGGCATTCCAGGACTTTGAGAGCTCAGCGTGCAGCTCGGGCAGGAAGGGCGCAGCCCGTTTGGCAGCGGGAGTCGAGCGCTGGCGGAAATAGCTGCCGTCCATGCGGTTGATGGTCTGCTCGGGGGGAGGAGACCAATCGAGACCGAGGCGCTCGACGGCCTGTGTGAGGAGGCGCATTAGCTCTTCTTCAATGCCAGCGCGAGTCCTGGAAGATTCACGGTTCGAGGAGACCTGAGAACCGGACCAATCCTCACTGTCGGAAGCGAGAAGCGAACATGTGTCCTTGATGTCCGCGGCGTCATCGGAGGCAACAGAGCGGCCACTCGGCGGCAACTGTTTGTCCGGAAGCGGCGGAGAAGGAGAGCGGGAGGCTACAGGCTCCGGCGGAATGAACGCTTCTTGCTGGGGCTCCGGCGGCCTCTGAGCGCGGCGTTTCTTCTTCCGCGGCGCAGACAGAGGTGGCTTGGGAGCATTTTTAGCGGCCAATAGTCGCGCCCGCAGGGTCAACATAGGCATTGTATCGCAGAAGTCGCAGCCGCCATCAGCGAGGGCGACTTCGGCGTGCTCCGGTCCGAGGCAGAGGGCGCAGATGACGTGGCGGTCTCCAGCCTCGAGGGGAGCCCGGCAGGAGCCGCAGGAATTCCGAGACATCTTTAAAAAGACGCTCGCTCTTTTAGATACAATAAAGGAATAACTCTGAGTAAAGGATACACTCCGTCGGATGGCGCCAGCTCACAGGACGGCTGAAGGTGGCGAAGACGGCCGGCTTCCTCAGTCTCCCAAACACTCGATAGAAGGTGCCTTTTCGACGACGGCGGCTTCTCTCTCAGGATCAGCAGATGCAGGTGCGTCGCTGAAGGATGAAAAAATCAGATTATTCAGCCTATTCCAGGGTAATTTTTATAGTCTCGTCCACACCCGTTTCGGCGGGCGGTGACGTAATGAGAGCGAGTCAGACTCTCATTGGTCGCGGGTTCACTCGCGCTCCCTCATAGGCTTAAGCAGTTCTCCGTGAGCGAACCAATGAGCGGCTAGCTAGCCCTCTCATGGTCTGCTGCAGCTAAACTGCGTTGACAATGGATACAAAATTATAGGATAATTTTTTGGCTTCAATTTCTCAGAAAGATGGAATCTTTCCCGTAGCGTAAGCTAGCTTACGCAATACGAGAGAACCTCTCGTAAGAGAACTTCCTGTTACGACGAACACAATGGTTATCCACCTCAAAGAAAGCCAAGTTTTTGTTAATCTTGATTTCTCACAACTTGTGTGCTTTTTCTGGGTGAGACGGAGTGAACTCCAGCGCTAATAGAGTTTCAAGAACACACATATCATGCAGCCTTCCAGAGAAGACCAACAGCCAATATCAAGAATTTTGTTAAAGGATAATTCCGGTATGTAGCACTTTGAGTCTATTTTCTAGTTTGTTTTGGATGAACTAGAGTGGTGGACTTAGAAATTTTTACAATGGGTCCTGCCTCGACTTTTTTACTATTTTAGAATCGCCTCTGACCGCTTCAGAGTGTCTGTCTACGAGCATACACAAACATGTCCTTAAAACAACCCTTAACGTTCGTTTTCAAAACTGTGCAACTCACCGAGTGGTTAGTGGTGTTCGTTGATGTTCCAAAACAAGTAGCGTAGCGAAATACAGTTTCTGTTGTGTTTTATTTGCCATTTTTTTTTAAATCCATTGATATCTGATATCTGTAGTCTTTTTGCTCAGTTCTCCGTCTCTCAGTAGGCTAGCGTGAGCAGAGCAACTGCGGCAAAGTGGTTGTCGCCACCAAGTGGTCGGGAGTGTGTTAACGCTTCAGACTCAAATATCGAGCAGAAGTTTATATTCGGTTGTGAGGTATCTGAAAAAATAGTTCCACTATATAGTAAATAACACGGATTGAAAGCATACATTGTGCCGATATATTTGTTTTTAATCATCACGAACACCACTAACCACTCGGTGAGTTGCACAGTTTTGAAAAATCGAACGTTAAGGGTTGTTTTAAGGACATGTTTGAGTATGCTCGTAGACAGCCACTCTGAAGTGGACAGAGGCGATTTTAAAATAGCCAAAAAGTCGAGACAGGACCCATCGTCAAAGTCCGCCACTCTAGTTCATCCAAAACAAACTAAAAAATAGACTCAAAGTGCTAAATACCGGAATAACCGGTTTTTCACTAAACCCTATCATATAACCCCAAAACACTTGTGATATATGGCACGTGTCACATGGGATCATTCAATGACACTTATGTGTATTTTTTAAAAAGCTTGATGCTGGTCGCTATTCACTGCCATTATATGGATGAATGCTAGCGGGAATGAACAGCATTAGAACAACACCAGGGTGAGTAAATTATAACTTAACTTTCATTTTAGTGCAAACTATTCCTTAAAGGGAACTTTCCATTTTATAATTTTGCAAAATTAAGAGAATGTTACTTTTAAATGTTCTTGAACATTCTGAAACAAGTTCTTGAACATTCTGAAACAGGCACATTTAAAAAACAGTAGACAAGTGTACAACTAAAATGTTTGTGTTGTGTAGTGTTTTTGTGCTAACATTTTGACTAACATAATATGGAAGAATGTTTGCTATAATGTTAAAGTTGCTAAAGCTCCCTGAAGGTTCCCTGTTTGCTCAGTTTATTTTGAAGAGTGTAGAATCAAAGTGCAACACAATGTGTTGTACTAACAGCATCTAAACAACATGACAAACTCTCTGAGATGATCGTACAGTGACATCCAGATGCATCCGGCAATGGATTGAATTCAAAGCGTTGCCTAGTGAGCAAATCAAACAACATTTGCATCAACAAAGCACACTAAACAAGAATTCTCATAATGCTGCTCAGTGCACAGTGCTGCTGACAGTTGATACCACTGTCATTCCATGCAAACTCATTCCCAACTGTGGCAGGGACCTCAGATCCTTCTGTAAGTGGTTTCATGCTTGCAGTATTAATATGGTATTGTAATATTTCTCATTTCTTGATTTTAAAGAATGTTAATTTAAGGAGACAGTGTGCAGCCTTCACTCTCAATCTATCAGAGCAATGTGTGTACGGTAATGTGCTGTCTATATACATTACTGCATTAACACACTCCAACTCAAGTGGCCCAATTCAAAAGGACAAAGAGACATCGATATTTATAATGCATTTTGACTTTAATAATCCTCTCATAGACCCTGAGCACCCTGATATGTAATGCAGTTCCTTTGGCAGTTACAATTACGTTGTAAAGTAAGATGAGATCTAATCCAGCTCAATCCCAGAATTCTGTTCTTGTATCGAAAGTTCATCTGCTTCCCACTGAAAGCGTTACTGCTAAAAGATCTAAATATAATTTTATAATGGGAAGCAAGAGGGAATATCCACAATTTGACTTTGGCTTTAGCAAGGTCATGGGCAGGATTTCAAGTACAAAACTGCTTGCTCAATGTTTATTTAACCATTTCAAATTGAACATAATTGAAAGGAACTATTATGAGAAAATACAGATAAGAAAGCTTAATATGGGCCTTTCTAAATCTGATCTTATGTGCAGCAAATGTGAAGTATTTATCTTGATATACAGCCATTCAAATGTATCAGAAAATATAACAAAGAACTGAAACGATTTTGGCATCATTGTGGCATGTGTTAAACCGTTGCATTAAAGATGTGAATTATATAAATTTGAGATTAAGGCTTCACTCTAATTCACTTCATTATAAATGAAAGATCTGCTTGTTCTCTTTCCAGTTGGCTTACACAACCTTACACACACACACACAAAATGGCAAAACACGCCTGCACAGTGCACACACTTCCACATATAACAGTTATAGTCTTTAGCCAGCAGAGGTTGCTGTGTTGCCCCATGTTGGACACACACACACACACACACACACACACACACACACACACAACACACACACTCTCTCTTCTCTCTCTCTCTCTCTCTCTCTCTCTCTCTCTCTCTCTCTCTCTGAGGATTGTGGGTAGCGGCGGGAGTGTTTGCATCAGGAGCACGTTGTTTTTTCGGCGTCCCCTGTTTGTTTTTCTCAATTTCTTCTCTTTAATTATAAACTGTTTTTAAGCAAATTATAGAGTAACTTCGGAGCGCTGACCAAGGTCAGCGCAACTTTGCGCGTAGGTATGGAGTTAGGCAGTGATTTTTCACGTTTGACCCTCGACCATGGTTGCAAGTGTTCGCCGGATGATTCCATGTCAATTGAGGACGTACTGACAGCGATCAGCGAACAGGTCGGTGGTTTAAACATTAAATCTGCCTCACGGATGAACAGAGCTCTCGTTATATTTCTTAAGGAAGTTCCAATGGTTGTTGAACTGTTAGAGAAAGGACTTGTCGTAAATGATACATTTTTACCGGTACTGCCTTTGTCAAATCCTTCTAAGAAAGTTGTACTTTCTAACATACCACCATTTATAAAGGAAGGAACTTTGAAAGAAATTCTTGAACGGTACGGAAAATTAACTGCTCCTATTAAGATGATTCCGTTGGGTCTAAAAAATCCAAACTTTAAACATGTCATGTCTTTTCGACGTTTCACATACATGATACCCAATTCGCAAAATGAGCCGCTTAATTTGGTGCTAAAAATAGCAGTAGAGGGTAAAGACTACACAATCTTTATCACTTCAGATCATATGCGGTGTTTTTTGTGTGGTGAACATGGACACCAGAAACAGACATGTCCCAAAACAACTCAAAAACAAAATGTTCAAGAGAATAACGGTGCCGCTAAAGAAAGTAATGCGTCCGTTCAGGGTGTTAACGCGGCCGTTCAGGGTGTTAACGCGGCCGTTCAGGGTGTTAATGCGTCCGTTCGGGGGGATAAAAATGCGGCCGTTCAGGGTGTTAACGCGTCCGCTCAGGGGGATAAAAACGCGGCCGTTCAGGGGGTTAACGCGTCCGTTCAGGGGGATAAAAACGCGGCCGTTCAGGGGGTTAACGCGTCCGTTCAGGGGGATAAAAACGCGGCCGTTCAGGGGGTTAACGCGTCCGTTCAGGGGGATAAAAACGCGGCCGTTCAGGGGGATAAAAACGCGGCCGTTCAGGGGGATGACGCGGCCTTTGGAGAAAGTAATGCCGTTCACGAAGTGATAGATGAAGTTGTTGAGAGAAATGTAGAGATGGATAATGTAAACACTGTAGATGATACAGTAGATGGCGCTACAAGTGCTAATGCTGTAGAGGGGGGAAATGAGAGTATAGAAGCACAATCTTTTCAGTCAAAAAACAGAGATGAAGATCTATTGATGGAGTAT
The DNA here is from genome assembly GCA_036326025.1 of Chrosomus eos. NCBI lineage: Eukaryota > Metazoa > Chordata > Actinopteri > Cypriniformes > Leuciscidae > Chrosomus > Chrosomus eos. The sequence continues at coordinate 9,338,376 of CM070835.1, read as the reverse complement.
GTAGAAACAAACAAAAATGATGATAAATCAGATGAAGTAAATGAAAATTGTAGTCAGGCATTTACAGGCGGCTCTAGTGTCGCCAGGTCTGATAGTGATTCAGATGAATGTGAGAGTGTAGGGAGTTTGTTAGAAGTGGGAGACATTGATTCTCAAACAGGCACATCAGAATTGAGTGGCAGTGAAACGAAAGTCTATTCTACAAGAGAGATTAGTGCTTTCCTTGATGAAACTAAGGGTGTTCGGAATCCACAATTTGATTTGTTTTTTCCAGATTTAAGACGATTTTTAGTATCTTGTAGAGAAGTCATGATGAATGCAACAGTTGAGGAGTTTAGTAGACAAAAACGGTATCGTCTTAAAAAAATAATTACCAAAGTAAAGAAGATGATTTATCAAAATAGTAGCCGTTAATAGTTTGGGAAAAGACAGTGTTTTGTAGATATCACCTGCTGTATTAAGATATTATGACATCCTTAAATACCGGATCTTTAAATGTAAATGGATGTCGTAATAAAGAAAAGAGAAGTGCACTTTTCAAATTTTTGGCTTTTAAAAAGTCAAGTGTGATATTTTTACAAGAAACACACACAGATGTATTTAACCAGGCAGAATGGCTAAGTGAATGGAAAGGACAGGCTTTTCTTAGCCATGGTTCCAGTGTAAGTGCTGGAGTTGCTGTTCTCATATCGGAAAGTGTTCAGGGTAATGCTTCCAATATGATAGAAATTATTCCTGGACGAATGCAGCGGGTGGATATTATTTTGCAAGGCTTGTCTTTTTCCTTTATTAATGTATATGCTCCTAATGTTGGGTATGAACGAGTCTTATTCTTTAAGAAATTACAGGATGCAATGATTAATATTCCTCGTGAGAACTTGATTATTGTGGCTGGAGATTTTAATTGTACTCTTGATCATACAGTTGATAGGAATCATGACGAACCGCATCCTAATTCTGCTGAAGCTCTTAAGAAAGTAGTAACTTTTTATTCCTTTGTAGATGTGTGGAGAGAATCTTTCCCCAAAATCAGACAGTACACATGGTTAAAAGTGAATTCCAATAAAATATCGGGCGCTAGATTAGATCGAATATATGTTCAGAAATGTCGAAGAGGACATATTTTTGATAGTAAAATTGTTCCTACTCCAATTTCTGATCATTTCTATGTTTCTGTTGTAGTTACAACATCGAGTAATACCTTTAAATCTTATTGGCATTTTAATAACACTCTGTTGCGAGATTGCACCTTTGTACGTCTTTTTGCTTTCTTTTGGAGAGCTTGGAGAGAGAGAAAGACCGAGTTTAAATCCCTAAGTCAGTGGTGGGATATTGGAAAAATCCATATTCAGTCATTTTGCCAACAGTATGTAAAAAATAATACAAAAGAAATTCAGAAGAAAATCGAACAGTTGGAACAAGATATGATGAGATTGAATAGCGCCATAAGTGAAAGCAGTGGAACAAGTGTGGATTTGTTTGAACAATATAATTTTCTTCTGAAGAATTTGCATGAAGAAAGGGATCAAGGATCAATGGCACAAAAAAGATTTACTCAGCTTAATAACATGGACTCTTCAACATCATTCTTTTTTTCCTTGGAGAAAAAGGTTCGAGAAAAGAAGTTAATCAGTCATCTAAAATTGTCCGATGGAAGAGAGACAACAAATAAGAGAGAAATTATTTCACAAGTTTTGTCCTTTTATGAAGAACTGTATAGTGCTGAACCTTGTGATTCTAAAGTAACAGATTTTTTTCTTACTGGAACTCCAAAATTGAATGATGATGAGAAGACACAACTAGAAAAGCCACTTTCCCTTGAAGAGTTGAGCGAGGCTGCTAAGCAGCAGTCTGTGGGACGATCTCCAGGACTGGACGGACTGACTTCCGAGTTCTACAAGGCTTTATGGTCATTGATTGGACCAGATCTGCACTCTGTGTTTCTTGAATGTGGAAAATCAAAAATCCTTCCTCTCAGTTGCAGAAGAGCAATAATTACGTTATTGCCAAAGAAAGGAGATCTAGGACTTTTAAAGAACTGGCGCCCTATCTCTCTTTTAGGGATAGATTATAAAATACTTTCGAAGGCATTAACAAACCGCTTGAAAAATGTTATGGCTTCGATAATTCCTAAAGACCAGTCTTATTGTATCCCAAGACGTTCTATTTTCGATAACCTCTTTCTTGTGCGAGACTTGTTGCATTTTACTGAGATTTATGGACTTGATGTGGGCCTTTTATCACTTGACCAGGAGAAGGCGTTCGACAGAGTCGACCACGAATACCTTCTTAATGTCTTATCAGCTTTTGGCTTTGGAGAACAGTTCATCTCATGGATCAAGATACTCTACACAGATGTTTTTAGTATGTTGAAGATCAACGGAACATTAACTAGAACTTTTCCTGTGCGGCGAGGTGTAAGACAAGGATGCAGCCTCTCAGGACTCTTATATGTAATATCCATCGAACCTCTATTGAGAGTTCTAAGAGAAAAGCTACAAGGTGTTTCAGTCCTAAATCCCAACATATTGGAAACTACTGTTGTAAGGCTTATTGCGTATGCTGATGACGTAACGGTCATAATAAGATCTCAAGAAGACATTTTCCAATTGAGCAAGTGTCTGGACTTGTTTCAAAAAGCATCTTCGGCGAAGGTCAATTGGAACAAAACAGAAGCTTTACTCTGTGGTCAGTGGAAGGAAGAAACTCCCCCTCATCTTCCACAACAGTGCCACTGGAACACAGAGGGGTTGAAGATCCTTGGAATCTATTTTGGCACTCAACAGTATATGACAAGGAATTGGGATGGAGTGGTTGAAAAGATATTGGGACGATTGAAAAGATGGAGTTGGATTCAGCCACAGTTATCATGTAGAGGCAGAGTTTTAGTGATAAACAATTTAGCTGCTTCCATGTTGTGGCATCGACTGACTGTTTTAGACCCCCCTGCTGGACTTTTGCAGCTACTCCAGAAACATTTTGTGAACTTTTTCTGGGGAGGACATCATTGGGTTCATCCAGGCATACTGAGTTTACCTGTGTTTGAGGGCGGTCAGGGTCTCATTGATCTAACTGCTAAATGGAAAGCTATGAGGTTACAATCAGCTCAAAAGCTGCTGTATAACACTGATCCACAACCATGGATTATGTATGGTTTAGCAGTATTACGAGCAGTTGGTAATAGGCCTGTCGCGATAGTCGATAAATCGATTAATCGCACGATAAAAAAAAATGACCTCGATAATTTTTCCGGCCGCGATAATTTCATTTGCATACCGTATATTCCGCACTATAAGGCGCACTTAAAAGCCTTTAATTTTCTCAAAAAACGACAGTACGCCTTATAATCCGGAGCGCCTTATATGGATGGTGAACACGTTCACCAAGACGAGAAGAAAGCGCCGGGCGATTTACGCCACTATCTGCCAATGGATCGTGGATGCCTGGGCTGATATATCAGTCTCAACTGTGATCCGAGCTTTCACGAAGGCAGGAATAATCTCTTTATTCAGCCAGCTCACATACCCGTATTTACTTCCTGTTTTCGGTCGAAGTCCACAGTAGTCGATTGTTGAGCCGCGCTCGCGATCAAACCTCCTCCGTGTGTTCAACATCTGATTCGGATGAACTATCCATTTGAGCTGATATTCTCAGAACACCGAACAGCACCGTCATTGGCTGACAGCTGACAGTCTGAGTCTCTCTCCACTGTTGTTTAGTTACCAATGATCACGCGCGCACACTCGACAATCGCCTACTGTGGA